>OX596236.1:21269583-21772083 GCA_951394345.1 Salicornia ramosissima
ATCAATACCTGGAGCCTTGTTTGGGTGCATTTGAAATAGAGCTTCTCTTATCTCCTCCCCACTCGGTTCCCTCATTAAAAGAGCATTATCTTCATCAGAAACCATAGCTTTCATCCCACTAATTGCCTCTTCAAACCCATCCGGATTTGTTGTTGAAACTAAATTGTGAAAAAATTTCTATAATGCTCTTAATATCATCACAACTTGTCTTCCACTGTCCTTCATCATTCAAAAGACCCTTTATATTATCCCTTTTCCTTCTTTGACAAGCCTTATGGTGAAAATAGCTCGTGTTTCTATCACCGTCTTTAAGCTCATTTGCTCTTGCCTATTGCTCGTGTTTGTCTATTGTTGGTAATAGGTTTGTTTGGGTTGAGTTTTATTAAATATGATGTGTCATGAGAATAACCCCTAAAAGGTTTATTCTATTGCTAGTGCCCTAAGTGCGAAATTGAGAATTCTTCATCACTCTACAATACCACACTGCAGTAACACGTGTAGCGTGGAGGACCAGAGGTACAGGTACTTTCATTTTTTTTTTTTAAT
Organism: Salicornia ramosissima; assembly: GCA_951394345.1. Taxonomy (NCBI): domain Eukaryota; kingdom Viridiplantae; phylum Streptophyta; class Magnoliopsida; order Caryophyllales; family Amaranthaceae; genus Salicornia; species Salicornia ramosissima. Next base: position 21,270,130 of record OX596236.1, read on the forward strand.
ATTTTTTCTTACTAAGCTTTTTATGTTAATTATCAGTAGAAAATTTGAAATTTGTAGAATTGTATAATTTGTTTGGCTAATTGGCTGTATTGTTGTAGATTTGTACTCTACATTTAATTTGTATTAATAATTTATCATTCTAAGTTATATGAAGATTGACGATGATAAATTGGTGACTTTGTTTTGGTTTTTTTTTTTTATTTATTTTTGTATTATTGTTAATTTGTTATGCCATATTGCCAGACCAATTGCATTTTTAAAATTAATTTGAGATATGAGAGTTAACTTTTAAAAATGTGTCTTGATGATTGGCTAGATTATTTACTCTTAATTTTAAAGTATTATCATTGTATAATAATATTTTTTATTATTAGTCTAAATGCATCCATATGGCTATATGCCATGTTCATTTGTAAATATAGTATCACTCAACTCTTGAAGATTTTTACTCAAACAAGTTTTTGATTTTAGTTTGACTCACTATTGTACACCCTAGGTTTTATACTCATCATTATCGATCATATGATAATTCGAACTGGACAATGTTTGCTTGTGATAATACATATACCAAATAATTTACTTGAAAAGGCAAACAAACTTTAATTTAGTAGTAGTCATAAAGCCAAACCCTAATTTTCAGAAGGTGAATAATAACAAGCTTGTGTTAAGAAATGCATGGTTGATCTGAGAGGCCTTTACATATATACTTTACATAATAACAACCTTGTGTTAAAAAATACATATACTGCATGTTATTACTTGTTAAGTTTTTTTTTTTTTAAAATAGGATAAAGAGATGTTACAAAGAAGATTAGGTAGCCCTTCTAACCAGGGTTATACCTGTAACGACCTGTATTTTATCAGCGTTGTTTTCGGAGAAAACAACATTACATATCATTATTATTGTAATACCCCGAAAATTTGGGATATTTTAAAGTTTTTATTTATTGATTAAATATATGATCAATTGACTATTTAATTGATTATTATTTAATTAATTATTATTTGTGTAACAATTTAATACTTTTTGAGCCTGGCCCTAATCTTTTTATTTTGTTAGCCAAAACCCGAGCCCAATTATTTTCTTTGATTTTGTTTTGCACGGTCCCTTTTCGTGTCCCTAATTATTTTATTAGCCTATTTAGTTCAGTTCTAAGTCCAAAAGGCCCATTATTTTGGACTGTTTTATTTTTAATCTAATTTTATTCTTCAAATTGGGCCAAATGACCCAATATCTCCTCTTCTTGTTGGTTGGCCGGTTTCCCCTATTTTATTTGGGCCAATTATTATTTTTTTTTTTATTTTCTTTCAATTTAATTAGTTAAATAATGATTAATTAAATTAATTAAAATAAATAAATTTATCTATTTTAAAACCCATTCAAACTAAGCTGACAAATTAACTATTTTTCCCCCTATTTTTCCCGTTTCTTACGGCAAGCCCTAACCCCAATTAGGGTTTGTTTTGTTTTGTTTTGGTCCCTCTCTTTTTCTATAAATAGGACCTAAACCTTTCATACACTTAAAACTCTAAAAATTTCATTTTTCTTTTCTCTCTTTTCTCTATGAGTGCCGTGAGGTTCTTTCAAAAAGGAGTGAATTATTTTTGGAATTTTTAGCGAATCCAGGTAACTTCGCTTTTCCTTTTAATCTATGGGTAGAAAAACACATAGTTAATTAGGATTGAATATGAAAATTGTAGGGAATTTGATGTATGTTAGGTTCGGAAAAGTCGAATGATATGAGGATAGAATTCTTGATTTGTTTTGAGAATTTTCTTGATTGTTTAATGTCGTATCTTGAAAATCTTTAACTGTTGAATAATTTCTTGTATGAATTTATTGATTAATCAAATCTTGTTATTTCTTGATGAATTTTTCGTCTATGTTTCTTTACTGTTTTATTATTAATCATGATTTATTTCGTGGCAAAATTCGTCCTTTTATTATTTATAAAAATTTAATCTTTCAAACCGGTAAAACTGTCCAGATTAGGTTTACGAATTTATTAGTATACTTAATCAAATCTAATGGCTACGAAATTTTAGGGGGAAGTCCGTAATACTGTTTTAAATCTTTTGTAATTTTTTCGTAATTTTTAAAGATCGTTTGCTATGGCAGAAAATTCGGAAACCGAATTCAGCCTAATCTGACTGGTTAGTTATAAAATCGCTTAAAAATAGTAAAAGATGTTATTTTTAAACGAAATTTATGTACGTTAAACCTTTAACCTATATTTAACTTCCATTAAAATTTCCAGACTATTCGAGACCTTTAGATGGTTGATCTTAATTTAATCCTTTAAAATCAGATTGCGTAAAATAGTGTAACTTAAATTGTTTATATAAGTTTATATGATTAATAGATGATTATTGTACTTGATTAAATTAAAGCATGAATTTTGGGTAATATATATATATATATTTCGAGTGGATTGAATAAATAAAAATAGGATTTTTATCATGTTTTAGGTAATTATTGTTGTTAGTTGTTATTTTACATGATGATGTGTCCAGTTTGTACGAGTTATTTAACTTCTTTTTAGTTCCTTTATGTAATTAGTTTAGCATAAGATTGCACATTTTGTTACTTTTGAGTTTAAACGAGAGTTTGGCTTGAAATGTAAAGTTGTAGTGTAATTTACAGTTTTTAATGATTTTTAGGATAAGTGTAGTTTGTAGTTGCGGTTTGGTTTTATGTGTTCTTGTAGTCTTGAGCTACGAAACATCATTAGGAGCATTTTTGGAGTCATTGATCATGCGCCAAGCACACTTAAAGAAATCATTAAGCATTAGAGGGAAAGAAAAGCCTTATTGTGAACCTTCAAATGCAGTAAGTCCAACTTCAAATGGAAATATCTCCCAATCTACTCATTGGATTTATGTGATTCAAATTGGAGGTTGTAGCTCTCTTCAATATCTTTCCAACGGTAGGTCATAAGCCTTATTTCGTTAAGGAACAAGAGAGTTATGGCTATTTTAGTCCGAGCTGCGCAGACAGTCTACAGGGGCGCGCCCCGCGCCTCAGAGGGCGCTGCCAGCGCCCCCATTGCAGTGAGCATCAAGAAGCAAGCGCGCCCAGCGCCCTTTGGGGCGCGCCCAGCGCCCCTATCACAGTATCCCTCCAAGGAATGGCGCGCCCCGCGCCTATGGGGCGCTGCCAGCGCCCATGTTACAGTAGTACTTCCAAGGAAGGGCGCGCCCCGCGCCTTTGAGGGCGCTGCCAGCGCCCATCTGCTCTGTTCTGCACGCGGCTTCATCCACTTGATTTCTAGGTTATAATTTAGTTTAGTATAAATTGAAAATTGGTTTGTCATTGTATAAAATCTAGTTTTTCATGTTCAAATAGTTCCTTAGCTTAAATTCTCTCTAGTTTCTGCTTAGATTACATAAAAACTATTAAATCTTTAGTTTGTAATTTTGATATTTAATCATGGAATCAATGAAGAATCTTTGTTCATCAATGGAAATGGTAGCTTAAACTTGTTCTTGGGATTGGTTTCAATGATTCTTAAAAGCTCCTTGTGAGGATTCTCTAACTCTAAACTATTTCCTTACTTCAATTATTTACTTGCTCTTATATGAATTGTTATTGGTTTTGTTGAATCTTTTAGCTTGATCTTTGTCTTGTTATTATATTTTACAAAATCATTACTAGGGTTTGAACACAATCGATTATTGTGTTCAACCTCGAGTAGCAACTATCTTGTTCATGCTTAAGCGTATTCTTATTGTGAACAATTTAGTAGAGCTTGTTTAAACGTTAATTGTTTATTGCGTATTCTCTAAACAATTGCGTTCTTATTGTGTCTCCGTTCTTAAAGCTTTTGTTCACTGCGTGTTCTTTGAACATTAAGGTTTTTAGGCAATTTACGATTTATCTTGTCTAGCTAATTAAAGGGGACTACAAGAGTTTACTCTTGTCAATAATTAATTGAGTATTGAAATGGTTTGGTAATTGAGAGTCTAATTCAATTAGCCGAGTCAGAGTCGTTGTAACCGAATCCTAAGATTCTTTAAAACTAGAATTTTACCGCAATCAATTAGTTGTTAGTTTATTTTATCACTAAAATCTCCAATTTCCCCCCCTTGTTACCAATATCACTAAGGAATTAGTGATTCTCCCCTTTAATAATCCAAATACATATTAACACAATTAAATCAACATAAATCCGTTCTCTGTGGATACGACCTTACTTGCCCTTTACACTAGTTGTAATTGGAGAGTAGGAGAAATTTACTTTTGATAAGTCTTTTATTTTTAACGACATAAAAGGCCTACCACATGATTATTTGATTCATTTAATGTTTGATGATTGTGTTTAATTGATTTAAAGTATGAACTTTTGCTAAATTATATAAATGTCGAGTGCCTTTAGATTTGATGCATAGAATTTTTTTATCTTGTTTTTATGTATTTTAGATGAATAATTATAATTAAATTAATTAATGGAATTAAAATATAAATTCTGGTTGTTAATTGCCTAAAATGTCGAGTAAGAGTTAGTTAGAAAGTTAGGATTTTTGACCATGATTTTAGGTAATTGTTGTTGTTTGTTGCTATTATAGATGATTAATTAATCTAGTTAATTTAATGTTTAGCAATTGTATTTGATTAATTTAAAGCATAAAGTTTGGGAATTATATATATAGATGTCGAGTGGTATAAAATATGAAAGGTGGAATTTTTATCTTCTTTTGCATCCAATCTTGATAATTGTATGATAAAAATATGATTTTTATGATTGTTGTTATTTAATTAATTGATCTTGTGATTATAGTTATTTGGATTAATTGATGAAAATAATTAATTATTTGGTTTAAATTTATAAATGACGAGTGGACTGATTTGATTTAGTCAAATTCAGTTAATTTTGATTTATTATTATTTTGAAATAATAAAATAATTATCAGGGACAAGCTGTAAAGTGAAGGGATAGATAATAGTATTATTATTATTATTATTATTAGTAAAATTCGGCCATTAGTATGATTATTATTATTGTTTACGTAATATCATTAGTAGTATTATTAAAGTTAGGAATCGGTAGGGATAAGTTATATAGGATATGATATGATTTTTGGGATAGTATTTGATAAGTTATGAGATATAAGATACTACTAGGGATAAGAATGGAAACAGAGTAATAGCTATACATGTTATGTTTCGGTCTCTGTCTAGGAAAGACTTGGTATTTAAGATGGCCAATATACGTGCCGCACCTCTTTTTCCTGGGACTCCGAACATTTCATTTCCTATTACGGTCACCTAGTATTTCCCAATATATGATATGATATGATTAAATGAAGATATAAGATACAATAAGGACGCCCACCTGATGACCTGAGTAGTCAGACTGGGTTAAGTCGAGGCCACTGCTCAATGGGACGAACACACGAGTTCCCCCGAGTAGTTCTGGGTCTTAGGATATGTAGTCGTCTAGTAGTAGTACACGAGCTACTATTAGGAGTTATGGCCATAGCTTAGGCTTAGTGGTGAAACACGAGATCCGCTACGGGTTGAGTACACGAGCTCACCCCGGCATGTTCTAGGAAAGTTGTGGTGAAACACGAGATCTGCAACGAGTTATAGTGACCGGTCCAACAAATGTTATGATTTGAAACGAATGATATGATTTGATATGAAATGATATGAAAAGGAATGGAAGTTATGATATGATAATAAATGAAAGATACGATATGTCATGAATTGAATATGATAAGATAAGATTATAAGATATAATGTATGATTGGTTATAATATAAGTTAAGAAGGATATGAGTCATGAAATATTCATGTTAAGATATGAATTAGGGTATAAGTTGGGATATAGACTATGATATAAGGAACATTGGGATAATGTGAGTTATGAGGGTAATATAATATAAGTATATGATTTAGAATGATAAAAGACTTCCGCTGTGATTCTGTATTTTGTATGTATGAACGTATGCGTATGTATGTATATGTATGATAAGTGTATTTTTGTATGTATTTCTAACCGTATAATGCAGGTTTGATTGTACGTACATTATACGTAGACATTACGTATTCTAACTGTATTTCTGCAGGTATATTTATATGTATTTTGTACGTATCCGTACACGTAGTTTGTACGTATTTTTATACGAAATTTGTATTGAATGATGTATAGCATGTATTAGATTCTCTTATGGTTTTTATGATCTTTTCTATGCTATTATGTGTTTGGTGGTCCCTCGATTAAATGGGACAGCCTAGTTACTCGCCACTGACGGTGGACCCCCCCCTTAGTTTCAGGAGAAGATGCTACCGATTAACGGGCTTCGATGGATGGGCTTTGAGTGGATGAGGACTTAGTACACTTTAGTTTACTTAGTCTTTAGAAATAACATTATAGTTTACATTCATTTACGATCCCAGCATGTTGGGACGGTTTTGGAATAATTCATGTACTTACTTTTTTTTTATTTTGGATTTCATTAGATTTGTGGACAACAGTTGAAATAATTCAGTAAAAGTATTCATTTTCCGATTAATAATTTTGTTTATAGTTGCTTCACTTTGGTAATGATCCGTTTGTCGATTTCCCTTCGTCAATCGACACGTCTAAAAAGTCGGGTCGTTACAATTATTTAAAAACCTTTATTGTCAGATTCATTAATTACAGCGGAAGCTCTAAACTTAGTCCATATTATTCAATTAAAACCATTAAATAATCCAAAATAAATAAGATTCTAAAGTCCAACAATGCTACAAAATAAGGAAAAGTCCACTAAAAATAATACAAAGGCTAGGGGTGAACATTAGAATAAAAATAAACTGCTAAATTAAACTAGCTCGCACACAATCCCAGCCCTTGCGTAACTCAATCAATCATCACCTGTAGCTGAAAAGGGTTTTGGGGTCCACAGTCAGTGGTGAGTAATTAGATTGTTCTACTTAATCAGTAGAACATAATTAGGAACATAATAATTTGAACAGGTTAACCAAACAGTCAAACAAATCATCAGGAAATCATTCATAGACATCATCGTTCAAGTACGCAGCGGAAACAAACATAACATCACAATATACCAAGACCTTCTATACTAACTTATTCGGTTCTAGACTTCTTGACACCACTATTGACTCTTCAGTTCTATTCAGTTCAGGTGCTAATCCGTGACCAATTATATGCTCGTAGGGGAAACCTTAATTCTTCCCCAACTTTCCTTGCTCATGCCGGGTCAACCACGTTAGATCTACTTCCCGGCACTGGATCAAGAACTGTCCCAAATCCGAAGATAGGACAGTGGCTTCGACTAAACCTATGTTCATGGCAACTTAAGCCACTAGATAGGCAGTCCCTTCATAGTTAATCATCTTTTCCATATTACAATTTTGTTCTCAATTCTAGTTCACAACTCAATCCTTTAATGACACAACTTGACTCCTAATCAATTCTAGTCCAACTTAACTTGACTCAAAACTCTAGTCCAAGACTTGTACCACTCGACATTCACTAAATAAAACAACAATTAATTCAATTCCTTAAATAATCATATAAACAATTCTATCAATCAATTAAATAAATAAATAATCAAATAAACCAACAATCATCAACAAATATTACTCAAAACATGATAAAAATCCTCTTTTTATTACACTACACCACTCAACATTCTTGAAGCAAGCAACAAAAATTGACACTTTAATTTAGTTAATTACAATTATCAACATTTAATCATCATTCATAATTATTCCATAATTAATTCCATTAGTTCTAAAGTAGCAAGAGTCGTAAAACAATCATAAAACATAGCAAGAACATGAAATAAACCTGTCAAAACATCTTGGAATGATATTAGAAGCACTCGAAAAACATGGTTAATCATCAATAAACAATTCAAAATTCATCCAGCATGATTCTAAGCAATTCTAAGTAGTTCTAAGCAATTCTATACATGATTAAACCTATTCTAAAAATTATATAACTAATTTATCCTATTGATTAAATAATGCAATCTAATTACCTAATAATCTAATATTGATGGTGAATGGTTGTTGAACCATGTTTGATTTGAATGATGACAAACCAGTCCTCTATACTTGATGTCTATGAATAATTGTATATGAACAGGTTGAATCAAGTGAGGACTCATCAAGGCAACCATGAAGGCCTTGAGATACTTGAAGATCAGAAGCCAAGAGCTTGGAGCTTTTTATTTTTGTATTTCTAGGATCTTCATGTAAAATAGGCTTAGGAAAATATTCTTATTGTTTTTAAGTAAAGAGCAAAAAGACCTTAAGTTTACATCCAGTAAAGAGAACAGCCCAAGAACAAGCTAAGAACAGGCACAGAACAAGCTTGGAACAGTTCCCTTTACCAGACGTAAACTTAGTAGTACTGAGACCACTGTGGGAACAGACCTCAGTATTACGCACGTGATCCGTACAGATTTTCGAGTTCAAAAATCATTTTGAAAATTTATTTGAAAAATTTGGATCACTTGTGATTTGGAAATCTACTAAATTGATACATCAAATCAGCTCATTAAATCCAATGTACTTGATTGGACTTTTGGGTATTAACCGCTGCAAACAGTGGTAGGACACAAAGGTCTGGAACAGGTAACTGTACACTTGTGTCAGCTGATCTTTTTGCACAATTTAGGGGAGCTTCCGGCACGCTTCTAGGGCACGGTTTTCCTTGTCTATATAAACTATCTTTGCAAGAAACCCTAGATGACTTTTGCTCTCCAAAGAAAACCAAGTTATATTTTCTGAGAGTCTATCCTTAGTCCAAAACTATCTCCATATCCATCTTTAAGAGAAAAACTTACGGAGATTTAAGTTTGTAATATCTGAACCACTTAGAGGGAAGTGGTTGGGGAGTGTTCTGTGAACACTGAGTGAACTGTTAGAGTTAACAGTTGGGGAATTAAGTGTTACATAGTTGTAGCATTTGATTGAGTGTGTAACCTTGTTATTATTCTGAGTTGATTAATAATATTGGTGGGAGAGTGGAGGACGTAGGCTTGTTTAGAAGCCGAACCTCGTTAAATCCTTGTGTTCTTACTCTTTGCTTACTGTTCTCTCGTTGTTCTCACAAAAGCATAAACAAAACTTGAAAACGATTGAAAAAACACACATACTCAATTCAACCCCCCCTTCTTGAGTATACATTGAACTAACAATTGGTATCAGAGCCTAACTTCTCAAAAGGTTAACTACCTAGAGGAGCAAGAAGATGTCTACTCAAGAATCAAACAGTTCAAGACTCCCCAAGTTCAATGGCACTAACTACTCTTGGTGGAAAAATTGCATGAAAAATCTTATCATTGGGATAGATTATGAGTGCTGGATGATTGTTAAAAATGGACCCACGTCCATCCACAAGAAGAGTCAGGAAGGGCTCATGGTTCCAAAGACAGAAGAAGAGTACACAAGTGAAGACTACAAGAAGCTGGAGAAAAATGCAAAGGCAATGTCACTTGTCCAACAAGGAATTGCAGAATGTGAGGTAAATCGAATTCTAGCTTGTTCTTCTGCAAAGGAAATATGGGATACACTAGAGCTTGCATATGAAGGCAACTCTGAGGTGAGAAGGTCAAAAATTGACATGCTTATGTCAAAATATGAAGTCTTTGAAATGACTAGAGATGAAAATATAAAGGACATGTTTACAAGGTTCATGACCATTGTAAATGAACTAAAGTCATTGGGAAAGACCTTCTCAAGTGAAGAGTTGGTGAGGAAAATGTTGAGAAGCTTATCAGGGAAGTGGATGCCCAAGGTTACAGCCATACAAGAAGCAAAGGATCTGTCCTCACTATCTCTAGAACAACTTATTGGTTCCTTGATGACTCATGAGATGTTGGTAGATTCAAAGGCTGAATCTAGCTCAAAAAACAAGGAAATGGTCCTCAAAGCAGAGGAATCTGAGGATGATGAAGATGATATAAGTCTCATGGCCAGAAGGTTTGAAAATACCTTAGGACAAAGTCCAAAGGTAAGTTTGTAAAAGGAAGGAACAGTTCTGGACAGTTCAGGAAAACCAGTTCCAATGCTGGTTGCTTTAAATGTGGGGAAATGGGGCACAGAATCAAGGAGTGTCCAACATGGAAAAATCCCAAAGGAAATCCTGGAGTCCAGAGCGAGAAGAAGGCTTTCAAAAGAGCTATGTTGGCTGCAGTGTGGGGTGATTCAGATTCAGAAAATGAGGAAGATGAAGAAGAAGCAAATCTTTGTCTGACTGCTTTCACATGCACAGACCAGTCTGAGGACTGTTTGCAAGAAGAAGAAGTTCTCTGTCTCATGGCTGGTGGAAGCACTTCAGATGACAACCAGGTATGTTTTAATGATTTAAAGGCAAATATGCATAATCTAGATAGAGATGAACTGCTTGACTATCTTGAATTCACTATTGATCAATGCATTAGTGTTGGGTCTGCTTATCAGAACAACAAAAAGAAATTAAAAGAAACAGTTCGAGAGTATGAAATATGTGGTGCTAGATCTGCTGAACTTGAGTTTATTTGTGAAGAGCTCAAAGAAAAAATTTCTGAACTTGAAATAACAGCAGATCAGCATAAAATGGAACTTGAGACATTAAACTCCAAACCAGTTCCTAAAGAGGATGAACTTTTTGAAAAAATTGAAAAGGGGTTTAATGAGCTCAAGAAATTTATCACACATAATTCAAACTTTGAACTGCTAAAAGACACATGTACCTTGAGTAAATCTGATGTCATATTTGCATATGACCATTTAATTGAAATACTTGAAGATTTACACAAGGAACATAGTGAACTCAAGAGTTCTGAAGAGACTGGTTCTCCCACTGCCTTTGATGAGGTTTTGGATGTTTTACATGATGAGTGCATAGCCAAGATATGTGATCTTGAGGCTGAACTCATCTTGGTAAAACAAGAAAACACCAAGAAGACCAGTGACGAACCAGATCCCTCCCTGGTCTCAAGACTACAAGATGAACTTCAAAAGACTAGAATTGACTTAAAATCTTTTGAGAAACAAAATGAAGTTCAACTTAAGAGACTTGAGAACAAGGAAAATGAGCTAACAGATTGTATGAACCAATTGAACAAAATGTTAGATGCTCAGAAAACCCTAAACATCCTCACATCCCAACCTGGAAATTCTCAAAGGTTTGGTTTAGGGTATTCTGGATCTAGTTCTACAACTGTTCTTGGCAGAGACAACACATGGTTGAATGAATTCAAGAAAGGCAAGTATATATTTGCCAAGGATATGCATGTTTGTACCTATTATGGTAAAAGTGGTCATGTTGCTAACAAATGTTTCACCAAAAAGAAACATGACAAGAAAAATAAAAACTACACCCAACAAGTGTGGGTTAGGAAGGTCAAGGTTGAAAATGTTTCAAAGAACAAGGAACCCAAGCTGGTCTGGGTTCCTAAAACTAACCTTTAGTTTGCTTGTGCAGGTACGAGTGAAAGGAAAGCCATATTGGTATTTGGACAGTGGTTGCTCAAGACACATGTCCGGGGATAAAGAACAATTCCTTTCACTCACTGCATTCGAGGGAGGGCACGTGACATTTGGTGACAATAGCAAAGGACTTATCAAAGGAGTAGGTAAGGTTGGTAAGTCACTCTCCCAAGCAATTGACAATGTTTACTATGTAGAAGGTTTGAAACATAACCTTTTGAGCATATCTCAACTATGTGACAAGGGAAATAAAGTGAATTTTGAATCAAACACTTGTCACATAGTGAACTCTAAGACAGGGGAACTGGTCTGTGAAGGAACAAGGCATAACAATGTGTATATTACATACTTAAATCAACTTCCACAAAACAGTGCCCTCTGCCTTAGTGTTGTAGAGGATGACCAATGGCTTTGGCATAAAAGATTAGGACATGTTAGCTTCACCTTGCTCAACAAGTTGAGAACACAAGAATTGATATTAGGTTTACCTAACATCAAATATGTGGCAGACCAGCTCTGCCAAGAGTGTGCAAAGTGCAAGCATGTAAGATCATCTTTTAAACCAAAGAAAGTGGTTAGTTCCTCTAGACCATTTGAACTTGTACACATGGATTTATGTGGACCTATGCGTGTACAAAGTAGAAATGGCTTTAGTTATGTATTTGTCTTAGTTGATGATTACTCTCGTTTCACTTGGACCATATTCTTGAAATACAAAGATGAAACTTTTGATGAATTTGAAATACTAGTGAAACAAGTCCAGAACAAGATCAATCATCAGTTAGCATCCATCATATCTGATCATGGGTCAGAATTTGATAATGCTAGCTTCATAACCTATTGTATGGAGCATGGTGTTTCTCACAACTTCTCAGCCCCCAGAACTCCACAACAAAATGGAGTTGTTGAAAGAAAGAATCGCACTCTAGAAGAAATGGCTAGAACCATGCTTTTAGAGAGTGGTCTGTCCAAGAAATTTTGGGCTGATGCTGTGAGTACATCCTGCTACATACTCAATAGGGTTATGCTAAGACCAATACTAAGAAAAACACCTTATGAACTTCTAAGGGGTCGAAAACCAAACATTGAACACTTAAGGATATTTGGTTGTAAGTGTTTTGTACACAACAATGGTAAGACCAGTTTGGACAAGTTCGACCCCAGGAGTGATGAAGCTGTTTTTATAGGGTATTCTCCTCATAGCAAGGCATATAAAGTTTTCAACAAAAGAACCTTGTGTGTTGAAGAGAGTATCCATGTATTGTTTGATGAAACTAACATGTTCAACAAGCCTGTGCAGGTAGATGATGATGAAGGCTTTAATATTGGAATGACAAATTTCACTGGAGCTGAACCAGAGAACACTGCTGAACCAGACCCTCAAACTCCTCCTGAAAACAACAATGAGTCTGGTGCAGCAGAGGGAAATGCTAAACAGGTTGTTGAACTTAGTGACTCTCCTGCCCATCCATTTGAAGATGAAGTGGGAGAGAACACTGAAGAAACTGGTCCACCCTCTCAAAATGAAAATGAAATAGGGGGAACCAGTATAGACATTGGTTCTAACTTAGATGACTTAAATATTGTAAGAAAGAGTATGTTTAAGCAAAGAAGCTCTCATCCTTCTGATCAAATCATTAGTGATTTATCAAAAGGAGTCCAAACTAGAAATTCTGTTTGGAAGAACTTCTGTGCTTACTTCTCCTTCTTATCTCACATAGAACCAACTGACTATAAAATTGCTCTAACTGATCCTGATTGGATCTTGGCCATGCAAGATGAGTTGAACCAGTTTGAAAGAAATCAAGTTTGGCATCTTGAACCAAGAACCAATGAGATGTCAGTTATTGGAACCAAATGGGTCTTCAGAAACAAAATGGATGACTCAGGTACTATAGTCAGAAACAAGGCCAGGCTAGTGGTTCAAGGGTTTAACCAACAAGAGGGAATAGACTATGATGAAACCTTTGCTCCAGTAGCCAGGCTTGAGGCAATAAGAATTTTGATTGCATTTGCTGCTCACATGAACTTTAAACTCTTTCAAATGGATGTTAAAACTGCTTTTCTAAATGGTTATTTGAAAGAAGATGTGTATGTGGAACAGCCCCCTGGATTTGAGGATAGAGTTTGTCCAGATCATGTCTACAAATTAGACAAAGCTCTTTATGGCCTCAAACAAGCCCCTCGTGCTTGGTATGAGAGACTCTCTAGCTTTCTTATTGAAAACCATTATGAGAGAGGTTCAGTGGACAAAACTCTATTCTTAAAGAGAAGGGGAACAGATCTGTTAGTGGTCCAGGTATATGTTGATGATATTTTGTTTGGGGCTACTAATTATGTTTTGTGTGATGAGTTTGCAGACCTAATGAAAAGTGAATTTGAGATGAGCATGATGGGAGAACTTGGTTTCTTCCTAGGGCTTCAAATCAGGCAAGTGGATGATGGAATCATGATCCACCAACAGAAGTATCTCAAGGAGCTCCTCAAGAGATATGGTCTGCAAGATAGCAAGTCCTATGACACACCTATCCCTACCTCTTCTAAACTGAGCCTAGATGAGAAAGGAAAGGATGTTGAGGATAAGCTATACAGAGGTATGATTGGCTCACTTCTCTACTTAACAGCTAGTAGACCAGACATAGTGTTCTCAGTTGGGTTGTGTGCAAGATTTCAAGGCAACCCAAAAGAGTCTCATCTAAAAGCTGTTAAGAGAATTTTTAGGTATCTAAGTGGTACAGAGGACATGTGCTTATGGTATCCAAAGGGAAGCAATTTTGATCTTTTAGGATACACTGATGCTGATTATGCTGGTTTTAGTGTGGACAGGAAGAGCACTTCAGGAATGGCTCACTTCTTAGGTTCTTGTCTCATTTCATGGGGATCTAAGAAACAAAATTCAGTGGCTCTATCCACAGCTGAATCAGAGTACATAGCTGCTGCTTTGTGCTGTGCTCAATTGCTTTGGATAAAGACACAACTCAAGGATTTTGGGGTCTGTTCCGGAAGTGTTCCCATATTGTGTGATAACACCAGTGCTATAAACATTTCAAAAAATCCTGTCCAGCACTCTAAAACCAAACATATTGAAATCAGACATCATTTTCTCAGAGACAATGTTGAAAAAGGAAATGTGAATCTTGAATTTTGCAGATCTGAAGAACAATTGGCTGATATTTTCACTAAACCCCTGAGCAGGGAAGTGTTTTTCAAACTCCGCACATTACTTGGTATGGTAAGGATTAGATCCTAGTTCCTTAGGACTTATCTTTCCCTTTTTGGCTATGTTTGACTTTTTGATCATTAGTGTAAATAAGCAGGGCTGGTTAACTCTTAAATGTCATTGATGCAAGTGGTCTCAAAATTCTTATGTTGATGTTGTTCCAATGTGTGGTATCTCTAAGTTGCCTAATTGGAAGCTGCATTAAAGTGTTTGATTTATACAGATCAGTGTCAGACCATCTTAAGACCAGTTCCCCACATCGGTTATATCAGTTAATGCTGAATCCTCGATTTTGAAATTGAGGAGTTAAGTGTTCTGACACATGACCGTTGTGAACAGTGTAGAAGTAACTCCTACTTTATCTGTTCGAATAACTGCCGGTTTTCTCCATTTTTAATTCCCTTTTTCACATTGATTTCTCTCTAACTGTCTCTTTCTCTCTCAAAGTAATCCTTTCTCTCAAACCCTAAGCACCATCATCAAAGTCCTCTTTAAGAATTCAAATTTGGTTTCTTTCTCTCTCCTTCATCAACTCTGCAAATTTAATCAAAATGGGAAGGAAGAAAAGCAAGGCGGCAAGGAAGAAAAGTCGTGGGTTAAGCCAATCTCCAAATTTCACACCCTCTAAGGCTGAGATACAATCAGAAAATGTAGTGGTTGCTGAACACCACCACACAGAAGAAAAGGAAGAAAAAATCAAGGATCACACCGCAACAGAAACAGTTGCTGAGTCTAAGGCCACATGCAAGCCCGATGAGAAATCTACTCCTCCACCAAGCCCTAAATCATCACCACCACCTCAACCTCAGAAAACACCATCACCATCTAAGAAATCACCCTCTCCATCACCCAAACAACATTCGTCACAGCCTACAAAATCTTCACCTCCACTAAAACCACCTTCTCCCACAAAAGCCAAAACTCCTCCCCCACAGTCACCACTAAAATTCACAACTCCACCATCATCTCCACCACAAAAAGAAACAACCCCATTACCCTCTCCACCATCAGAAAAATCACCCACATCATCACCACAGACCACACAGAAACCAGTGCCAAACACTGTAGAGAAGGAAGTTGAAAGGGAAGAAATGGAAAAGAAGGATGATGACACAAATGTTCAGGACATGGATGTAGAGATCACCGGTGTTGTACAAGGTGAAAAGGAACAAGGAAAAAGAACCAGGCCCTTGAGGACAAGGGTCTGTAAGGAAGAAATCAAGAAGGAACCTGCTGAAGTGGTTTCTGAAGAGAAGAGGGATGAAAAGAAGAAAAGGGTGAAAAGTGTTGCCAAGAAGGGCAAAGCCTCTGAGAGCCCCAAGCCTGCAACCAAACTGCCAGCAGAAAAGAAGAGGAAAGCTGCCTCTACCTCTGACAAGACTCCTGCCAAGAAGAAAGGTAAGACCACTTCTGAACCACTGTATGAACTAAGTGGTAGGGGTGTCTTATTTGGTTTTTCATGTCCCATGTCTTGGATGAGTCAACCATTCTTAGACGAATTTAAAGAGGCCATAGAGTTCCAGGGTTGGGAAGGGCTATTTGATAAGAGGCTTGATGTTTTTGAAACCTGTGTTGAAGAATTTTACTCTAAGTTGGGGAAGTTAGAGAAGGGGAAGGTCTGGAGCGAGGTCGAGGGGGGCGACATTACTCTTTCAAAGAAGAGTCTAGGGGAGGTATTAGGTGTACCAAGGGGTGGATTCTGTGATTATTCTAAGGACAACTGGCCAACTATTCCTGAGGTCAGTACAGAACACATACAGACCACTCTCTTTACTGGTTCTCCAACTGATGGTGCTGGCTATGTTATTGGACAATTAAGGGAACCAGTAATGAGGCTGTTCCATACAGTTGCTTCTAAGATAGTACTCCCCAGGGCTCAGGGCAGAATGGATGTTAGGAAGATGGATGCTGTGATTATTTACTGTCTATATGAAAAGATTAAGTTAAGTCTCCCTGGTCTGATGCTAGCTCACATGGTTAGCATTTTGGAAAGGTCCAACCACTCCCTACCATATGGAGCCTGGCTTACTTTGGTTTTCCAAAGTAGAAAGGTCCATCTGAAAGGTGAGGTCAAGAAAATGTCTGTCCTCTCCAACCAGATTCTAGGTCAGAAGGGGATGACCTTTGAGGGAGGCATGCTCAAAATGAGGGATGAAGACAGGGTCACAGGGGCCAAAAGGACAAACAGTTCCAGGTCTGAGGAAGCTACTGAATCACTGTCCAAACAGGTGCAGACACATGGGGAATTACTGCAACAGATGATGGCTAGTGTCAATGCTCTGTGCACTTCTCTGGATGGCTCTATAAAGAACATAACAGCACGACTGGACTCCCATGAAGAAAAGCTTGCCTCCTCTTCCAGCTTCAAGCCCAAGACCATCAAAAGACCAGTTCCCATCATAGCCCAAGTCAAGAAGAAGCAGCAGGAGCAGAGTGAAGAAGATGAGAATGAGGATTCTACTGAGGATTCTGATGATGATACTGCCTCCACTTCTTCTTAGCCTACCCCCTTCCCTACTAACATTGATCTCAAACTCTCTTTTCTCTGGTTTTTCTGAACAATTACTCTAGTTTCTCTGAACACTTGCTACCTTTGCTTTCTGACCATTTCTGCTGAACAATTTCCTTGCAGAATGGTCCTGGTCTGTATATTTTATTAACTTCTGTGTGCACTTGAACATTTTGGGATTGTGAGTTGCAGGTACTCACATGTGGGACAGCATCTCTAGAACGCTGTGATAATATTATGCCTGTATTTGACTTTACTTGTTGCCTTCTCCTAATTTTGTACTGTGATTGTTTTTGTCATTTGATGATGCCAAAAGGGGGAATAGGACAGGTGAAGTTCAAGGTTCAGACCTTGTTAAGAGATGGCCCAGCTTTTTGCCTAGGAGTATCTTGAATTCAGATCAAGTGCTCCTACCCATCCCAACTGGAAGAAATTCTTCCAAGTGAAATTGAAATTTCTCTTGCTACATTTGATAATTGATAAGTCTTGCAGGTTACAGGTTTAATGCTAAAACTCAATAATAAATTGAGTAATGTGATGAGTGACTGATCATTGTAATCAGTCTAATTGTGCTTTAGTCTGCTGTATATTTTTTACTCTCTGAGATTATGAGTCTGACTACAGGCACAACGCAAGACCAGTTCCTCTGAACAGTTATTTTATTTTGAAATATTTGGTTACTGTTCTCAGGGGGAACTTCATGGTTTGTCATCATCAAATAGGGGGAAATTGTTGAACCATGTTTGATTTGAATGATGACAAACCAGTCCTCTATACTTGATGTCTATGAATAATTGTATATGAACAGGTTGAATCAAGTGAGGACTCATCAAGGCAACAATGAAGGCCTTGAGATACTTGAAGATCAGAAGCCAAGAGCTTGGAGCTTTTTATTTTTGTATTTCTAGGATCTTCATGTAAAATAGGCTTAGGAAAATATTCTTATTGTTTTTAAGTAAAGAGCAAAAAGACCTTAAGTTTACATCTAGTAAAGAGAACAGCCCAAGAACAAGCTAAGAACAGGCACAGAACAAGCTTGGAACAGTTCCCTTTACCAGACGTAAACTTAGTAGTACTGAGACCACTGTGGGAACAGACCTCAGTATTACGCACGTGATCCGTACAGATTTTCGAGTTCAAAAATCATTTTGAAAATTTCTTTGAAAAATTTGGATCACTTGTGATTTGGAAATCTGCTAAATTGATACATCAAATCAGCTCATTAAATGCAATGTACTTGATTGGACTTTTGGGTATTAACCGCTGCAAACAGTGGTAGGACACAAAGGTCTGGAACAGGTAACTGTACACTTGTGTCAGCTGATCTTTTTGCACAATTTAGGGGAGCTTCCAGCACGCTTCTAGGGCACGGTTTTCCTTGTCTATATAAACTATCTTTGCAAGAAACCCTAGATGACTTTTGCTCTCCAAAGAAAACCAAGTTATATTTTCTGAGAGTCTATCCTTAGTCCAAAACTATCTCCATATCCATCTTTAAGAGAAAAACTTACGGAGATTTAAGTTTGTAATATCTGAACCACTTAGAGGGAAGTGGTTGGGGAGTGTTCTGTGAACACTGAGTGAACTGTTAGAGTTAACAGTTGGGGAATTAAGTGTTACATAGTTGTAGCATTTGATTGAGTGTGTAACCTTGTTATTATTCTGAGTTGATTAATAATATTGGTGGGAGAGTGGAGGACGTAGGCTTGTTTAGAAGCCGAACCTCGTTAAATCCTTGTGTTCTTACTCTTTGCTTACTGTTCTCTCGTTGTTCTCACAAAAGCATAAACAAAACTTGAAAACGATTGAAAAAACACACATTCTCAATTCAACCCCCCCTTCTTGAGTATACATTGAACTAACAATGGTTCGGTCTTCAAAGGCTAAAGGTTGAACTTTCTTTGATGAAGGTGTTTGAATTGATGAAGTGAAGGAAGTATTTATGTGGGGAAAAGGAGGAGTTTTTATTTGTAGTTTAGTTTTTATTTGTAGTTTAGTTTTTAGAGATTAAGAATTATAAAAGTGGTTTCCCTTTTGTGGTGTGTTGGCTGTGTAGAAATACTAGGCAAGAGAGTAAAACAAACTCCTAAAATCTAGTAGAGAAAGTAGGAGGATAAAAATTAGATTTTTTGAATCTGGTCAAACATAGATATGATTTATTATTTTAGCTTGAAAAGGAATTAAATAATTTGAAGGAGAATGTAAGGGGGCCGTGGGGTATCATAAGGAGGATGGGTGTTATTGGCTTCCTAAAATCTAGTAGTCAAAGTAGGAGAAGTTGGGATAAAAATAGGATTTTTAGGAAAAGGTCAAAATAGATATAAGTTAGTAATATTGGTGAAAATAAGTTAGATAATTCAATAAAAGGGAAAAAGAAACAAGGGGGCCGTGAGGTGTAGAGAAAGGGGAAAGAAATTAGGCTTGGGTCTGAGCATGACAAGGGGAAAAGGTTTGGGCCAGGATAAAATAATTAGATTGCTACAACTAATTTAATAATTAATTAAATAATAATCAATTAAATTATTAATTAATTAAGAAAAAATTTAAAATATCCCGAAATTTCGGGGTATTATAATACCTAATCTATCCTCCTCAAGAATATTACAAATTTGAGAAGGAGGAGTACATTGAACACATAAAGTAGACGGGATTAGATGCCCCACCTTTGCGATCCAATCGGCCGCTCGATTTTCTTCCCGATAGATATGCCGAACAGAGTAGGTGTCAAACTGAGTAAGTAGATATTGTATTTCACTGACCAAATGTGCTATCTTCCATGGAGGTCCAAAAATGTTATTTTGCAGAATTAATAGCTAATAAGTTATCTCCTTCGATCTCCACATTTAAGTAGCCGACTTCAAGTAGATGTAGAATACCATTCCGCATTGCGGTTAGTTCAGCAATCATTGCAAAAGAGCGACTAAGGTTGAAGGTGTGAGCTGCAAGGCAATGTCCAGAGGAGTCACGGATAAGAAAATCTGCTGCTACCCATGTAGTAGTTGCAATGCCGTCAAAATTAAGCATGACTGATGAGGATGTCAGAGTATTCCAAGAAACCAGGATAGGATGTGATGTGTGCGGGTTGTCGGTAGTGGTGGAGGGGAGGGGAAGGGTGACAAAGTCGTATCCATTTGTGTACGAGTTGACCATTCCGTATTTAGGAAGAGTGTACGATAAATAGTTTGGAGGATATTAAACTAGGTGTTGTCAAAGACAAGAGCATTACGACTTTTCCATATTGACCAAAGAGAGAAGGTAATTGGTGGGATAAGCGTAGGGTGGTGCCGATGCAAAAATTTGAACATGGTTTTGATATTCAAAAAATTTAGATGATAACCGAGGAGGTGCTGTATTTTGTGATGATTCCTAAAAAAGACGTACAGAGGTGCAATGGAGGAACATATGGTCAGCAGTTTCATCATGTAATTGACAAAAGGGGCAAATACAGAGGGAAATTATGTTACGATTGAAAAGGGTACGACGTAACGGAAGGCTATCGTGAAATAATTGCCAAGGAAAAAGTTGTAATTTTGGCGGAATATCCAAACTCCAGATCCATTTAAACTCCCAGTCAGGTGCTGGAGGAGAAGAAGGATTGTCATGTGCCAGCCAGGTAGCTGATTTAACCGAGAATTCTCCATTTGTTGTGAGACCCCATATTGGAGCGTAAGGGATAGGAATATGCGGAATCGGAAGCCCTTTAATGTGTTGGACCATATGTGGGGGAATGAGATTAGATAGGAGTTGTAAATCCCATATTTTTTCAGGGGTGATAAAATAGTCCACCGTAAGGTCAAGTTTAGAAGGTGATAATGCCGTGTGTAGTATTTTTTGGATGGGTTGTTGGTAAGCATAATTATCCAGCCAAAAAAGGATAGAAGAACCGTTGCCAATTTTCCAACGAATGCCTTTGCGAATGATAGGTCGTTGCATAAGTATGTGTTTCCAGATATACGAGTTACTAGGTTTAGCTTTGTACTCCCAGAAAGTGGTGTCCGAGAGATATTTAGAACGAATTAGTGAGACCCAATAATTATTCGGGTGGAATAAAATTTTCCACTCTAGTTGAGTTAAAAAGGCGATATTCGTTGGGTCAATGCGACGCAAACCAATCCACCTTTAGACTTAGGTTGGAAAATGGAATTCCACGAAATGAGGGGAATACCATTTTTATCCTTTGCTTGTTTCCAAAAAAACTTACGGTGTAATGTGTCGATTTTACCACATGTAGACATGGGTAGCTTAAAAGATGCCATTTGGAAAGAAGCTAACACCTCTAGATTAGATTGTAGAAGGACAACTGTACCCACTTTGGAGAGAAATTTGTTCTCCCAAAGTTTAACTCGAGTGTCCGTGGTAGTTATAAGACGGTTAAAATCTGTTTTCATAGGACGATTAGTGCCAAAGTAGGCTCCAAGGTATCTTCCTAATGTCGAGTTAGGTAACATATCGAATTCCGCAGCAATACTATGCCGACGGGCAGAGGAAACATGTTTAGAGAAAAAAAATGGCAGATTTATGAAAATTTACTAACTGACCGGAGAGTTGACAAAAGTTATTCAAAATAAGGTGCAATTTGCGTGCATTGGCAATTGTTGCTTTAGCAAAAAGGAGGCTATCATCAACATATAATAGGCAAGGAACAGAAAAGAAGCGAGGAGCTAATTTTATCCCTATTCCAGAGTGGGATTCATTGGCTACATCAGAAAGTCGTCGGATGAGAACTTCAATGCAAATGATAAAAAGATATGGGGAGAGGGGGTCACCTTGACGCACTACAACATTCCGTGTTTTTAACGTCCTCCATATGCGGACGTTAAATTAGCGGATAGCGGACGTTAATATATTTAACGTCCGCCAGCGGACGTTAACCATTTAATGTCCGCCTGATATGAGTAGCGTCCGTTTATGGCGGACGTTATTATTGCATCTGTCATGAACGGACGTTAAAATATACTTAACGTCCGCCTACCAAAGCGGACGCTAATATTAAATAAAGCGAACGTTAAACATCCTAGACACCACTTGCAAATTCGCTTCTAAGGCGGATGTAATATAACAATTGACGGACGCTATTTTTTATTTTTTTTAATTAATTTGAATTAATAATATTCAATATTATATTTAAATATAATTGTTACATTCATAATTTATAATTATTTGCTTGATCCGTGCAATTCACACGTTTTTTCATTCGTTGACTATCTATCTGCTTCATTCATACAAATACCTGTTCCATTGCATATTATAAATATCCATACACAATTTTTCATACAAAGTTTTTACTAATTAATATTTCATATAATACCAATCCAATCTAATACAATTAATATTTATACAAAGTTGTTAGTATTATTTTTCAAATACTAATAAAAAAAAGTAAACCTAGCTAGGTTGCACATGTTCCGCTGGCCCCTGAGCCGTCATCTGGGCCGCCGAAACTGAGACATGTCTACACTGCTACATTGGTTTAAGACATTGCCGTACAATTCTAGCAACTTTTGCATCTCGGCCACCTTCTGTTTTTCCTCATCTCTCTCCCGTTCTATATCAGCTAGTCGGTT
This sequence comes from Salicornia ramosissima, assembly GCA_951394345.1. Lineage (NCBI taxonomy): Eukaryota > Viridiplantae > Streptophyta > Magnoliopsida > Caryophyllales > Amaranthaceae > Salicornia > Salicornia ramosissima. The sequence goes on from OX596236.1 coordinate 21,292,853, forward strand.
ACTCAATTGATCTATTGCGGAAGGAGTGTTCGAAGGGTTGTTCGCTCGACTTTGTCTCTTGTAGTACATGTTTGCACTACTCCCCAATCCAGCGACTTTTCCCCTTCTCCTACCACCAACTATGTGTAACGACCCGACTTTTTAAGACTGTCGATTGACGAAGGAAATCGACAAACGGATCATTACTTAAACATTAAACTTATTATTAATGACATATTCAGAAACTATGGCATCTTTTATTAACTAAATGTTGAATAATAATCCAAAAGTCTACAAAAATACTGAAAATACATTAATTAAATATGTCTTCCCAACAGGCTGGGATAACTACTAGCAAAAGAATATTATTAATTGTTCTGTGCAGACTAGGGTTAAACTAAAGATCTCTGCCACACTAAGCCCAAGCCAGAGTAAACCCGTTCTAAGCTGCTGCATCCTCACCTGAAACTGGGGGGGGTCCACTGTCAGTGGCGAGTAACTAGGCTGTCCCGCTTAAATGAGGGACCGCTAACCACATAATAGCATAGAATCATTCATGGAAACCATACATAACATATAACATTCCGTACAAAAATGCATACAAGATACGTATAAAAATACGTACAAAAATACGTATACCTTTCGTATGGAAATACCTGCAAAATACGGTTAGAGTACATACAAAATACGTATACAATACAGGCACATAATACGTACGACATACAATTTCATATACGCGCAAATGCATACACAAATACTTACAACGTACAAATACGTATTCATACTTATACATATAAAGACATACACAGCGGAAGACTTATACATATCATTTTATACATTCTATTTTATTCTTATCTTATCGTAAATGACTTCATATCATATCTTAGCTAATTTTTCATCTTATCATATCATATCATATAATATAATCATAACATAACTTCTTATCTTAACATATCATATCGTCTTATCTTCTCAGCGGACCGGTCTTTATAGCTCGTTGTGGATCCCGTGTGCACCACAACTTTCCTAAAACATGCCGGGGTGAACCTTTGCGTTCAACCCGTAGCCCTCCTTTGCGAGAACTAAGCCTAAGCTATGGCCATAACCCCTAAATAGCCCTCCTTTGCGAGAAATACCTAGACGACTACATATCTTAGAATCAAGAACTGCGCAGATACCGCAGTCTGGCAGTGGCAACGACTTAACCCGATTAATGACCTTTGCGCCATCAAAGGGGCGTCCTTAATACTTATTATCTTTCTTAAACTTGGAAGTACTAGGTGACCGTAATTGGAAACGAAATGTTCGAAGTCCCAGGAAAGAGAGGTGCGGCACGTATGTTGGCCACCTTAAATACCAAGTCTTTCCTAGTCAGAGATCGAAACAAGTCAATATCCTCTTACTCTGTTTCCTTTCCTTCCCTATTATTATATTATTATACTTTCCTTCCTATTGTAACTTATCCCTACTGACTTCCTTAATAATAATAATGATAATAAATAATACTAATTAATCCTCTCCGTTATCATCATGTTGTAACTTTACCCCTTTTGTCATATTATTATCCTTGATAATTCCTTTGATTGTAATATTTATAATAGTAATAATTATAATTCCTAAAATTACTTTCTAATATAATAACAAGTCAAAAATTAAGCTAAAATTGATCAAAACAAAATAGGACCACACGACATTTATGAATAATCAGAATTAATTCTTTAAAACAATTAAACACAATCATCTATAATTAATCAATTAAACTTAATAATTAACAAATAAATCATACTTAAACATTAAATCATCAAGATTAATTATACAACCAAGATCCAAATAAACACTTCTTGTACATATTATCACACGGCATTTTAGGGCAAAAGAAAATAACAAGAACAATTCCAAGAAATTGATAATAACATGTTTTAATAATTCAATCACCCTATTTTACACAATCTGATTTTTAAAGATTTAAATTAAGAACAACCGTCTAAGGGTCTCGAATAATCTGGAAATTTTGATGGAAGTTAAATATAGGTTCAAGGTTTAACGTGCATAATTTTCGTCTAAAAATAACGTCATTTACTATTTTTAAGGGATTTTATAACTAACAAATCAGATTAGGCTGAAATCAGTTTCAGATTTTTCTTCCATAGCACATGAACTTTAAAAATTACGAACATTTAAAAAAAGCTGTAAAACACTATTAGTGACTTCCACCTAAATTTTCGTAGCCATCCGAATTGATTAAGTATCTTAATAAATTCGTAAACCAAATCTGGACAGTTTTACCGGTTTGAAAGATTAAATTATTATAAGCAAGAAAAGGACGAATTTTGCCACGAAATAAATCATGATTCATAATGAAACAGTAAACAAACTCCCACGAAAAATTCATCAAGAAATAATAAGATTTGATTAAGAAATAAATTCATAAAAATAATTATTAAACAATTAAAGATTTCAAGAAACTACATAAAATGACCAAGAAAATTTCATAATAGTTCATCACATGGTTCGAAATTCTTAACCTTAACATGATACTAATTCCTTTAATTTCCTAACCGTTTTCATGATTTAATCCTAATTAACTATGTAATTAACCAACCCAAATCTAAGAGGAAAAGTCTAGTTACCTGAATTGAGCAAAGAAAGCAAAAAAATCACCCCTTTTTGGAAAAGAATCCACACGGCCAAGCTAAAGAAAATATTAGGGTTTTCTTTTGAGTATTTTGAAAATAGGGTAGAGAAATAAATGTTGTTCCTAATTAAATTAAAAAGGAACAAAAGAATAAATAAATAAAATAATAAAAAAATAAAAACAAGGGAAAGGGAGCCGTGAGGTGGAGGAAGAATAGGGAATAGGAGAGAAAAATGGGTGGACTTAGTTAGAGGTAGACTAAGCTTTTAGAATTTAAAAAATAATTAATTATCTAATTTAATTAATTTAAATAATAGAATTATCCAATTAATTAAATAAATCAAAAGGAAATAATTGTTGGCCCATACTTAAGGGGGCCGGCCAAGGAAAGATGATTGGGTCATCGAGCCCAATTTCGAGATCAGAAGAGAAATAAAATTAAACAGTCCAAATAAAGGGGCCTTTTGGACTCGGAATAATAAATAATTAGGAGAAAAGAAAAAGGATAAAGGGGTCGTGAATATTGAAGAGCAAAAGGTTGATGGCCCCCTAAAGGTCAGTAGAAAAATCAAGAGAACAAAGGTAGGGTTTTTAAATGGGGTCCAAAAACAATATAGTTTAATATAGATTGAATAAAGTAATTCAATGAATTAATTGGAAGGAAAATAAATGAAGGAACCATGTAAATAGAATGAATAACAGAGAGTTAGTCGGTTCCTAAAATTTAGCAGTCAAAATAGGAACAAAATAGGCTTAGTCAAAATAGATAAAGGTATGATAATAATGTCGATTAAAAAGAAATAGAGTAATTAATAAAAAGAAAGATAAGATGGACCGTGCAACCCAGATTCTAAGGAAATGATTGGTCTCGGGTTTTGGCAAGACAAAATGAAAAGGTTAAGGCTAGGCTCAAAATAATTAGATTGCTACACAAAATAATAATTAACTAAATAATAATCAATTAAATAGTTAATTAATTATACATTTAATTAATTAATAAAATTTTTAAAATATCCCGAATTTTCGGGGTATTACACTGTGTCAAAAAAAACCTCATTCAGAGTCTTTTTGACACCACTTGCTTCACATTCAGCAAGATTTTTTTTCATAACTCTCCTGCAAACATTGAGATACGTGCAAAACATATAATCAATTCATTTCATGATTTCAAGCTACGTGCATGTTCTAAAACATATAAATGAATAGATCAACAGTTATTGGCATGTTTTAGGTCAAGTTAAAGCCATTCCGGAACGATAAGGAGCCAAAACGGCCATTTTGGGTCGTTTTGGAGCCTTTTATTACCCAATTAGGTCAAGTTAAAGGCATTTCGGAACGATAAGGAGCCAAAACGGCCATTTTGGGTCGTTTTGGAGCGTTTTATTACCCAATTTCAGTCTAATCAAGTCATTTCATTATTTCAAGCTACTTCCATGTTCTAAAAAATATAAGTGAATAGATCAACAGTCATTGGCATGGTTTAGGTCAACTTAAAGGCATTTCGGAATGATAAGGAGCCATAACGGCCATTTTGGGTTGTTTTGGAGCGTTTTATTACCCAACTTCAATCTAATCAAGTCATTTCATTATTTCAAGCTACGTGCATGTTCTAAAACAAATAAGTGAATATATCGACAATCATTGGCATGGTTTAGGTCAAGTTAAAGGCATTTCGGAACGATAAGGAGCCAAAACGACCATTTTGGGTCGTTTTGGAGTGTTTTATTACCCAACCTCAATCTAATCAAGTCATTTTATTATTTCAAGCTACATGCATGTTCTAAAACATATAAGTGAATAGATCAACAGTCATTGGCATGGTTTAGGTCAAGTTAAAGTTATTTCGGAACGATAAGGAGCCAAAACGGCCATTTTGGGTCGTTTTATTACCCAATTTCAGTCTAATCAAGTCATTTCATTATTTCAAGCTACTTGCATGTTCTAAAACATATAAGTGAATAGATCAACACTCATTGGCATGGTTTAAGTCAAGTTAAAGGCATTTCGGAACGATAAGGAGCCAAAACGGCCATTTTGGGTCATTTTGGAGCGTTTTATTACCCAATTTCAATCTAATCAAGTCATTTCATGATTTCAAGCTATGTGCATGATATAAAACATATAAGTGAATAGATAAATAGCCATTGGCATGTTTTAGGTCAAGTTAAAGGCATTTCGGAACAATAAGGAGCCAAAACGGCCATTTTGGGTCGTTTTGGAGCGTTTTATTACCTAATTTCAATTTAATCAAGTCATTTCATGATTTCAAGCTACATGCATGTTCTAAAACATATAAGTGAATAGATCAACACTCATTGGCATGGTTTAGGTCAAGTTAAAGGCATTTCGGAACAATAAGGAGCCAAAACGACCATTTTGGGTCGTTTTGGAGCCAAAACATATAAGTGAATAGATGTGACCTGAACACTTTCCAGAACACAGTTTGCTCGATCACTTATTACTACCTTCCTCTTGCCAGCTTCATCTCGAGCATGCATATCTAGGTACGACTCCGCAGCAGTGGGTAGCCTTCCTCAACTTTTGGCGGCCTTCGGAAACATATACATAGAATTTGATTAACTTTTGAAGAAAATGACACTACTGTACGTTATTTTAGCAACATACTTACCAATTTATGTGCACGCAGCGCTGATGACATAGATCCCTGACAATGAGAGGGGGGTATGGGCTTGCTCAGATCACCACCTGACCTATTTTTCTTTGCCTTTACAGACTTTTCCTGGTAGGTAGGATCCTTTGCATTGTCCATCATCTCCTTGTGGACGTCCAAAGACATCCACCCAGGTGGGATTCCTTTCTTCTTCTTCGTGACATAGTTGTGTATGTCCTTCAATTGAGTTCCGGCTTTCTCATCAAAGCCCCTCCTAACCTCAGCTTCGATCTCTGGTTTCCATTTGTAATAATCCTGCAAAATCATGAAAACAAATAAGTTTTAAATGAATTATAATACAACTAATTAAAAGATTTTTTCGATCGTACCTTGAAAACATTGTACCACTTATCTTTGGTCCCGTTATCGACCATTGAATAGTTCCTCCAGGTTTCTGAAAATACTTCTTGATGCCGTCTGTGATGGATCGTGCTACTGTGGAATCATTAAACCTTGCAAGCAAAATATCATGTTTTCAGCAACAATATTACATATGCAAACTAAAACCAACTAGACAAAATATACTAAACTGTACTTACCAAAGTCCTTCAGGATCCAACTCCTTCTTGCCTTGCGAAGGAGGTGTATCCTCACCCAAGGACTCGTGATCGTTGTCATCATCTTCTTCTTCCGCCCCCAAACAAACTTCTTCTTCATGAGGTATAGATGTAGATGTTCCTTCTTCTGTAGATGTAGACCTACCTCCACCACCCTTAGGTCTACTACCTCTGTCTCTTCTTCCACCTCCATGAGAAGACATCTGCATGCAGCATGTTATAAAATAATAAATTATTAATATTAGAACAATGTTATGAAATAAGAACAAATATTGTTCTTATTTCATAATAATATTGTTCTTATTATGAAATAAGAACAATATTATTTTTATAAAAAATAACTTATACATCTAACACCAATTCCAAAAAAAAATTAAAGCCAAAAACAATACAACAACCAATAACATTAAACAATCATCCATTTATAGAATTCTACCAAAAACTCTACAAAAAATAAGCATAACATTAAAACACCTAAATTCTAAATAAAAGAAGCATAAATTCAACCTAAAATAATAAATAAAATAAGCATAAAATTCACAACTCTAAACAAAGCAACCATAAAAATCAATCTAAAACTCTAAACAAAATCAACATAAAATCAACCTAAATTCTATAAAACTCTACCCAAAACTCTAAACGAATTAACCATACAATTCAACATAAAATTCAAAATTCAACCTAAAGTTCAACCAAAATTCAACCCCAAAATTCAACACCTATTTTAAACATAAAAATCAAATTTCGACATAAAATTCAAAAAAAATTCGTACATTTACCTTCAAAATAGAGCTAGGGTTTGTCTTGTACTTCTTTTACTCAAATTCAAACTTCAAATCAACCTTAATGCATGGAATTTAGAATTAGAGTACGTAAATATTTACATAAAAAAATAAAAATACAAGCAAAGAGAGAGTTAGGGTTTCAACCTAGAGAAGCAAATGCAGGTTTCGGCGTCGGCGAGGCGGCGTGCTAGTGGCTGGGTTGGTGCTCGATGTTGGCGAGGCGGCGTGCTAGGCTGGAGATCGGTGCTCGTCGGAGAGAACACGGTGAAGCAAAGAGAGAGACTTAGGTTTTTTTTTGGTTTGTGAACAAATGAAGTCATTGAAGCGTTTCTGACTCTGAAAATGCTTCGAATTTTAACAGCTGCCTGAAGACGGACGTTACTTCATCTTTAGCGGACGTTAAAAAAACGACTTAAATCTCTTTATTTTCCATATTTTTAACGTCCGCCTTCAACGGACGTTATTTCTTAAAAGGCGGACGTTAAGTTAAATTTTAAATTATTAACGTTATCAATTATAAGACGTCGGTTATGACGGACGTTAAACTTAAAGGCGGACGTTAAATTGAATTTAACGTAAGTTCAGAAGGCGGACGTTAAAAGGCAGACGGCAGAAACGCGGAATCTTGTAGTGACGTAGGCCTCTAGAAGGCTTAATATAAGTGGTACTATGGTCATTGACAATAAGTGACAGAGACGTGGTAGTGACACATGTTTTAATCCAAGAAACAAAATTTGGAGGAAACCCAAAATCATGGAGACAAGCCCATAAAAAATCCCATTCGATTCGATCATAGGCCTTTTCCATATTGAGTTTGAGTGCAAGCCATCCAGTTTTATTGGATGATTTTTGGAAGATATTGAGGATTTCCTGTACAATAAGGAGGTTATCCTGGATTGAACGGTCAGGCAAAAAAGCTCCCTGGAAAGGGCTTATAATGGGATTTATAAGGGGACGCATACGAGCGACTAAGATTTTAGAAATAGCCTTGTAGATAGGTGAACACAAACTAATAGGTCGAAAATGGGAAGAAAGATGCGGGTTGTCATTTTTGGGGATCAAGGTGATTAGCGTATGATTAAGTTGTGCAGGCAGCGAGCCATGATAATTGAAGAAGCTCTTAATAGCCTTGGTGATATGATAGCAGAGCAAGGGCCAATGATCCTGAAAGAATTTAGGGCCAAACCCATCGGACCCTGGAGCTTTATCAGGATTCATATCAAAGAAAGCGTCATGAACTTCCCGATCAGTCACTAGGAGAGTGAGAGAGGAAAAGTCGGGGTGAGGTTCTAGAGTAACTAAGGGGGCGAATGTTCGGGGATTTTGGTGTGCAGATGTAAAACGAGTAGTAAATTCTTGAATAAGGGTATGAGCAATGGAAATTTGGTCATAATGCCAAAAACCACTGATGTCACGTATACTGTGAATAGTGTTACATGTAAATTGGCGACGAAATTTTGCATGAAAGTATTTGGAGCTACGGTCCCCCTGGGTTAGCCATTTCTTCCGATTAGAAGCGCCCCAGTATTTTTGACTGAACAAAAGAAGGCGTTCACGCTGACGTAGTAATCGTTTAAGGTGTGATTCAAAACGTGGATTAAAACGTTGGTTCTGGAAGTTACTTTGAACAGTAAGTAATTTAGTGGAATTCGATTGTAATTGAACATGAATATTCCGAAAATTAGAAGTGCTCCATTTTTTAGTGCATTTTTAATTTTGGAGAGACGTGAAAGAATACTGAAAAAACGAGAGACTGTGGTGGGAATGACCTAATGCTGCATAATAAGGGCCTTAGCCTGTTCATACGAGCCCCATGCATTTTGGTATTTAAATAGACGACCAATATTTATGTGAGGAGGTTGCAAGGTGCATATTACAGGCGTGTGGTCAGAAATAGAGAAGGGACCATATTCAGTAGACGTATGGGGAAATAGTGAGAAAAAATCAGTACTTAAAATAGCCCAATCAAGTCGTTCGTAAATAAAATAGTTTGTAATTTTCCGTTGCCAAGAGAAGTTGGAGTTATTGCAAGGGCAGTCTATAGCATTATTGTTTGCGAGGAGTGACGATAATCGAGTGCAACGATTAAAAGTTGGTGGTGAACCACCTTTTTTATCATCTAAAGAAAGTAATTCATTAAAATCACCTATCATTATCCATGGTAGGGATTGCTGATGAATATATGTGTTCAAATAAGACCAAAAGGTAGGCTTATCTGATTCTTGTGCAGGACAACAAATACCCGAAAGCCAAAATGAATTGTTCGTTATGAGATCAGAAATGTGGACATGGATATATACCTATGATTATGGATGTTATTCGTAATAGTGAAATTTGACGGGTTCCAACAAAGCCATAAACCACCGCAATGATTTTGCGGATCCACAATGATGTATGATTTAAAATGAAGGCCACGTATAATGCGTTCAGTGTTAATCCGATTAGTTAAGGTTTCAGAAATTATGAATATATCTGGTTTATGTTGATCGCGCAAAAAAACAAGTTCCGCAAGGGCGGTGGGCTTTTTTGCCCCATTTATATTCCAATAAATTATTTTCATTAATAATATTTATTGGGTAAAAAAATAAGCAAAAAGTTCCATTAATAATAGTTTTGCGTGATTCAAAATTATAGAAATAGGCAAAATATGGCAATATATTCCAAAACGGTCCAAATTTATAGGAGGCATGGTGAGTTCTGAAAACTCAATTCTTTGACCCATATAGGGTATGCAGTAGCACAAATAGTGGTCACATAAGAAATTCAATACAAAAGAAGATATGGCCACAAGAGCATTTTTAATGCTCATGAGGAGCAAATGGGCATGTGAGCCTTAGGAGTGCCAAAAAAAATAATTTTAAGGCATGATAGGCATAAAAGTATTAGTATCATAATAAAATAAGTGAGAGTATTTAATTTGGGGAACAAACTAAAACTGGTACTCAAATTTTTGTGTGAAAAAATGTAATCAAAATATTGTTCAAGTGGATTATGGAAATCCAGTTCATAGACCCATAAAAAGTGGGCAGCATAGATATAAGCAATATAAGAAGAAGTTAATGTGCTCCAAGTATAAGTATGACCCTTATAAAGAGTCTGCTTCTGTGTACAACATTTCCAACAAGTAGGGAAAGGCATCAAAAAATCCAAGGTTGATAGAAATTGAAGAAGCAACGAAATAAATTTGATAAAATACAACCAACCAAAGACAGAGCTTTAGTTATAACAATTAAAGTAACAAAATTTACAACAAGATGTCCCAAGTAGCAAATACAAACAAAGGAAGGCATGATAAATTGTGGACCAAGATGAAGTAACAAGCTCCAAACATAATGACTCTGCAAATCTGTAACAGCAATTAAGAATATCCAAAGGAGAAAAAAGCATACTTTAAACATCCAAAGTGTCAATATCCACAACAAACTAACATTAAACACCTAAAGGTGTGGACAGATGGTTCCCAACAATAAAAAATCCAAGGTAAAACAAATAACAATATCATGAAACAAGTCCATGAGAAAACATCCTGTAAAATAAAGAACAGATGTGCACCAAAACAAAGACATCAGCAGGTAAAGAAAATTATGATCAAAGTTATTAGAAAGTAACAAAGCATACTGTAATTGAAAGTTATGACAAACATAGATACCAATAGCTTAAAGGCAAATCCAAAAATTCGCATAAGCCCAATTAGAAGAAGTTTGTTGGGAGGAAAAAACACTAATTAGTAGGCACTTACCTGTTGCAGAGGTGGCGCCGACACCGCTTTCGAAGACATGGTGAGGCGAGCGACGGTGAAGTCCCGATAGCAGAGGCGAGAAGGGGTTGGTGCATAGGCATTGGTGGAAGGATGTACGATCGGATTGTATTGTCGGAGATCGACGAGAGTGGCTGATTTCATTGAGCAAGGTGTGCTTCCCAGTGGAGTCAGTGGTGCAACGACATGTTGGGTGGCACGAATGTAGGCTAGGGTTTTGAAGGAGAGGTTCTCTCCTTTTCTTTTTTTTCTTCTTTGTGGCTGGAGAGAATTCTCTAAAAAGCATTTTTTTCATGTATACTTGTTAAGTATGGACATGACATGACATTTGAGTATGTGAGTAGTGAATACTAATTTTAAGCCAGATGACCAACTAATTAAAAAACTAATCTAATAACACTACATTCCTAATTTAAGAGAAAATGCTTTGGCCCAACAAAACCATTTTTCCAAAAGACTAAGTATAATTCAAGTCAAAAACTACCATAATTCTACTCATCTCTATTATATAAGCTAAGGAGAGCCATGGTGTCCCCCTTGAAAAGTCCATATTACCCCTCAAAATTTTGTAAAATCTCAATTTGCATCACTCCTAATTATTAAGAAAATTTATTACAATTTTTGTACTTTTTTAAATGAAAATAGTACAAAATATAAATTCAAAAAAATAAAAAAATATTAAAATTCATATTTTTAAATTCTCTATAAATAGACATCCATATTGATATATTTCATCAAATAAAAATTTTGCATTTTGATTATCTTAAAAATTTGGTAGCCAATAGAATATGGCAAAATAAATTAAACATTTTCTTTTGTCATTGTTGTAGTATGACCGAATGAGAGGGGAAAGGTTTGTTTCTGATTATATGAATAAGTATGAATTTGACAGATTTTTCAATTTTTCGAATAAATAACCTTTATGCTATGTTTGGATACAAACATTTAATTTGAAATGATGGATTTGGGCCAAATTACATGTTTGGCAAGTTAAATAATTTAGAATTGGATTTGGCTCAATTCCCAACCCAAATGCTTAACAAGCAAATGTTGTGTATTTCAAATACTTAACATAACCATGTCATTTCAAATTCTAAAATAACTCAAACAAATAATTGTCATTTGAATTGTAACATTTCAATTTCAGAAATCGAATTCATTAATTTGAAATGAATTCCACTTATCCAAACGCTACCTTATTTCATTTTGTTTAGACAAATTAATATATGTATTTAAAATATCATCGCACGCAAAGTGTGCATAGAAGGCTAGTAATATTAATAATTTAAGTAAAAAAACAATTCATAATAATGTATCTTTAAGTCAAAATGTAAAATTGTAAACTATTCAAGTCATAAAATTTTACGGTAAATTCAAGTAAAAAATGAACAAACTGAAGTGAAAATAATATTTTATTATGTAAAAAATAACGAAAAATTAATGGAATGAAAAAAAAACCGTATTTACAATTAATTAAATTTTACGTCGCATTAAATTTTAAATAATATTTTATACAATTAGTTTTACTATATGATATAAAATTAATGAGAGCAAATTAAATTGTACACAAAAAGAAAAAACGAAACATTGATGCAAGTCATCAATTGTATTAATTTTAAATACTCTGTATAATATAGTTGAGCATCATTGAAGATATACACCGTATACTTAGCTTGTATAAATAAAAATAAAAACTTTTTAATTTTTATGAATATAAATTTAGAGGTGAAAGTCTGAGCCAAATCGTACCTTAACTAAGTAAGTGTGCTCAAAGCTCGAAATTTTTTAAAATGGGTTTGCCGGGCCAGGCTTTTGAACTAAAAAAGTCTATTTTAAGTGGACCAAAACCTGTAAAATTTTCGGACCAATTGGATCGGGTCAATGTTGATCAGCTCTATAAAAATAGTTTACGCTAGTATATATGTATGTGTATATATTTTTTTTCGGGAAAGTGTACTTTATTAAATTTTGACGACGTTCTAACAAATTTGCAATCACATGAATGATATTTTTAGAACAATATAATTAGTTATTTACTAGTCAATGCCTCCGGTTGTTTCATTGTGTCGATCTATAATATGTGAACAAATACTTTTAAAAACGACGGAGTAATAGAATTGTTGCATAATAAAATTTAAAAACGATTGAGAGTTAGAGATAACTCAAGTGGTTTGAGTTTCTCTCCTAATTTTAAAAGATCTTGGCATTGATTCTCATCCTACTCTGTTGGCTCTCTTGCAAAAATAAATAAAAAAAAATGAATGGTTGAAAAGAATGAATAATGTAACTAAATTTATAAATAAACATATGAAATTTGTATGTTCTTTCCTTTTAATTAAATATATGATACAAAGTATTTTAAGTTGGTGAAACAAATTTAACAAGGAGATTGTATGATAAGCTAGGACTTCTTTACATTGTGAATAAGAGGTATGGATTTTGAGTCGTATTAGACACCTTATAATGTAAGAGAGATTTGGTTATTCGAGAATAATTCTACGAATCCATGGATTTAGTTGTCAATGATAGAATAAGAAAATATTATAAATAATAATAATAATAATAATAATAATAATAATAATAATAATAATAATCGCTCGGGGATTTCTGCTGGTAAGGAGGTTGATATTGGGATGAGCACAGAGATCGGGGGTCTTCGTCCTGCGGATTTGCTGCTTTACTCATGGGACCATGGTCGCGATGTTTGTGTGGATTTGACGGGGTCTTCACCTTTGACTCAGTCTGGTATGGCTGATTTTGTTCCTGGTCGTGCTGTGCAGGATGCGGCTTCTCGCAAACGGTGTAAGTATGCAGATCGATGTGCTGCTCTGGGGTATGGTTTCCTTCCTTTCTCTTTCTCTACTTTTGGCGAATTCGAGGAGGATGTTGTTGCACTGCTGAAACGGATTCAGATGTTTTCTAGAGCGCATGATATTGGTGCGCGTGCTGCTGCTCACATCTTCACTCGTATTAGCTTTGCTGTAGCTAGGGGAGTGGGGGCACAGATTGTATCTAGGCTTCCCACTAACTTCTTGTAGACATTTTGACTTTTAGTTTTTAATAATAAAGTTTTTATAATAATAATAATAATAATGATGATGATGATGATGATGATGATGATGATGATTGTAAGTTCAATGTATACTCAAGAAAGGGGTTTGAATTGAGTATGTGTGTTTTTTTCAATCGTTGTCAAAGTTTGTTTATCTATTTGTGAGAACAACGACAGAACAAAAAATAAAGAGTAGGGACACAAGGATTTAACGAGGTTCGACTTCTAAATAAGCCTACGTCCTCCACTCTCTCACCAATATTATTAATCAACTCTGAATAATAACAAGGTTACACACTCTATCAAATGCTACAACTCTATAACATTCAATTCCCCAACTGTTAACTCTAACAGTTCACTCAGTGTTCACAGAACACTCCCCAACCACTTGCCTCTAAGTGGTTCAAAAGACTATATCAAAATCTCCGTAAGTTTTCTCTAAAAGATGGATATGGAGATAATTTTTCTTTATGAATAAACTCCAGAAAATATGGCTTGATGTTCTTTTTGGAGAGCAAGAGGGTTTTTCGGGTTTTCGAAAGGTAGAGATTTTTGCAAATGAAAACCGTCCCCCCAAAGTTTGCTTGGAGTCTTGCCTAAATAGTCCAAACAAATTCAGCTGGAAGTTCAATAATACTTGTTTCAGACTTTGTCTCCTTCCACTACATGTAGTGGGAAAGTACACTAAAGTCCAAACTAAGTACATTGCAAAGCTAATTTGATGTATCATTTTTGGCAACTTTCCAAATCCTAAGTGATCAATATTTTTAAAGAAATTTTCAAAACAGTTTGAACATAAAAAATTGATACTGGTCACTTAAGTGCACGTGTGTAATACTGAGGTCTATTTCCACAGTGGTCTCGGTACTACAAAGTTTACATCTGGTAAAGAGAATTGTTCTTTGATTGTTGGTTTATACGATTATGGGTTTATTCTATTGATTTATTAAATGGTTTATGAGTTTATTTAAGGTTATGATTTGATTATTGTTGTTAAGAAGGAATGTCGTGTGGTACTAATTTGGGCTTAGAGTTTTGGGTCAAGTTAAGACGAGTTAGAATTGAATCGAGGATAAGTTGTGTTGATAAGGAATTGAATTGTGAAAAGGAATCAAGAACAGAACAAAATTGAATTGAAAAGATGATTAACTATGAAGTGACCGCCTATCTAGTGGCACAAGTGCCATGAACATAGGTATATTCGAAGCCACTGTCCTATCTTCGGATTCGGGACAGTTCTTGATCCCAGTGCTTGGGGAGTAGATCTTCGTGGTTGACCCGACATGAGCAAGGAAATTTGGGGGGAGTAGATCTTCGTGGTTGACCCCTTACGAGCATATGACTGGTCATGGATTAGAACCTGAACGGAATAGAATAGAAGAGTCAATAGCGATGTCAAGAAGTCTAGAACTGAATAAGTTAGTGTAGAAGGATTGGGGTATTATGTTGTTATGATTATTTTCCGCTGCGTACTTGAAAGATGGTTTATGTACGATTTTCTGATGATTGGTTTGTCTGTTTGATTAACTTATTCTAATGATTATGTTTCTAATTGTGTTCTACTGATTAAGTAGAACAATCTAATTACTCACCACTGACTGTGGACCCCCAACATCCTTTTTCAGGTACAGGTGGTGACTGATTTGGGTTACGCAAGGGCTGGGATTGTGTGCGAGCTATTTTAGTAGTTTATTTATGCTGTTGATCATTTCTAGCCTTTGTATCTTTATTAGTGGACTTTCCTTTACTTTGAAGTATTGTTAGAGTTTAGAAACTTATTTATCTTGAATTATTTAATGGATTAAATGAATAATATGAATTAAGTTTAGAGCTTCCACTGTAATTAATGAATCTGATAATGAAGGTTTATAGATGTTAATGATCTGTATTGTTGTTTTCTCCGAAAACAACGCTGCTAAAATACGGGTCGTTACATAAAGACATCTGGGTTTAGATATGTACAAACTTGTGGGTGTTGTACTTTCGGATTTAGTATATATTCTATTTGAGGTTTGTTTTTAGTTTTTAAGTATTTCAGTTTGTTAGAACTGACTATTCGACTCGTCGGTTTCTTCCGCGCCGGTTTAAGCGAGTCGGGTCGTCATAATAATCACAGTATAAAAATTAGAAGAAGGCAACAAGTAAAGTCAAGCACAAGCATAAATTAACACAACATTCTAGAGATGATGTCCCAAACAGTGAGTACCTGCAACTCACAATCCTAAAAGTTCAAAATGTACATAGGTTTAAAATTATACATACCAGGAACACTCTGCATTGAAAATGTTTGGCCGAAGTGGTCAAAAACTAAGGATAGTTAAATTGTTCATGGAAGCTGAGTAAGGAAAGTTTAAGAAAGTGGTGAGCAGGGCAGGGGGTTAAGTTAAGAAGATTTGGATTTAACATCATCATCATAATCCTCAGTGGAATCCTCTTCTTCTTTTGCACTCTCCTCCTGCTTCTTCTTCTTGATCTCAACAATGATGGGCATTGGTCGTTGGGTGGTCTTGGGCTTGATGCTGGATGAGGAGGCAAGGTTTTCTTCATGGTTGTCCAACCTTGTTGATATATTCTTGAGAGATCCATCCAAAGAGGTACATAAGGCATTGACACTTGCCATCATTTGTTGAAGGAGCTCTCCATGTGTTTACAATACTCCAGTAGCTTCCTCAGACCTTGAGCTGTTTATCCTCCTGACCCCACTGATCCTCTCTTCATCCCTCATTTTCAGAATCCCACCCTCGAAGGTCATTCCCTTCTGACCTAAGATCTGGTTGGTGAGAACAAACATTTTCTTAACTTCACCACTCAAAGGTACCTTCCTATCTTGAAAGACCAGGGTAAGCCAGGCACAATAGGGAAGAGAGTGGTTTGACCTTTCAAGTATACTAACCATGTGGGCTAGCATAAGACCAGGGAGACTTAACTTAATCTTCTCATAGGGGCAATAAATTATAACAGCATCCATTTTTCTCACATCCATCCTCCCCTGAGCCCTAGGGAGTACTATCTTAAAGGCCACAGTATGAAACAGCCTCATTACTAGTTCCTTCAGTTGGCCAATTACATAGCCAGAACCATCAGAAGGTGAACCAGTAAAGAGAGTGGTCTGGATATGTTTTGTACTGACCTATGAGACAGTAGGCCATTTATCTTTTGAATAGTCACAGAAACCCCCTCTAGGCACTCTCAGTACCTCCCCTAGACTCCTTTTGGACAGTGTGATATCTACCCCTTCGACCTCACTCCATACCTTGCCTTTATCTAGCTTCCCCAACTTAGAGTAGAATTTTTCAACACAAGATTCAAACATATCTAGCTTCTTACCAAACAGCCCTTCCCAACCCTCAAATTCTAAGGCCTCCTTAAACTCCTCTAAGAAGGATTGACTCATCTAAGACTATGGACATGCAAAACCAAAGAGTACACCCCTACAACTTAATTCAAACAGTGGTTCAGAAGTGGTCTCACCTTTTTTCTTGGCTGAAGCCTTCTCAGGTGCACCTTCAACCTTCTCTTCTGGTTCACCTTTCATTTCATCCTTCTCTTCAGTGCTTAGCACTGGTTTATCTGTGGTTTGTGAGGGTTGTGATGGAGTCTTTTGTGGTTGTGGAGAAGGAGATGGGGATTTTTCTTTTGGTGGTGGAGAGGATAATGGAGTCTTAGTCTTTGGTGGTGATGTTGGAGGTGGAGTCTCAGCTTTTGTGGGTGAAGGTGTTTTCTATGGAGGAGATGAAGTTGTAAGCTGTGGAGAGGGTTGTTTAGGTGAAGGAGAGGGTGATTTTGGTGATGATGGTGGTGGTGGTTCTGGAGATGGTGGTGGTGGAGTTTTATCTTTGGGTTTGCATGCATCCTTAGGTTACCCAATATTTTTTTTTAACATGATCCTTACCCTTTTCCAACTTCTCTTCTACTTCGTGGTGTTCAGCAACCACTGTATGTAGCACTAGATTTCTTTTCGACCTTTGAAGATGTGCATTTTGGTGATTGACTCAGACCCTTGCTTTTCTTCTTTGATCCCTTGTTCTTTTTTCTTCCCATTGTTGTTTGTTGTAGTAAATTGAAGGAGAGAGAGTGAGAATGTGATGAGAATTCTGTAGAGAGATTCTTTGATGATGCTTAGGGTTTGAGAGGAGGGAGCAGTTAGAGAGAGAGACAGTTAGAAAGAGATAATGAAAATGTGAAGGAGTTGAATTAAAGTGAAAATGAGTTAGTAGTTATTAAAGAGACAGGGAGGAGGTTACTTTACACTGATCATTAGTGCCAAAACGGTCACCTGTCAGAATAATTAACTTCTCAATTTCAAAATTGAAAATTCAGTGATGAACTGAGATAACCGTTCTAAGGAACTGGTCTGAAGATGGTCTGACGCTGATCTGTATTCATTAAAAACTTGAGACACCTATCAGTTAGGCAACTTAGAGGTACCACACATTGGAACAGCATCAACATAAGAACTTTGTGAACACTTGTATATAGGACACTCAAAAGTTAAACCACCCTGCTTATGCATAATGCCAAAACTGATCAAAAAGGGAAAGATAAATCCTAAGGAAATATGATCTAATCCTTACCATACCAAGTAATGTGCGGAGTTTGAAAAACACTTACCGGGGGCTTAGTGAAAATATCCGCCAATTGCTCTTCAGATCTGCAAAACTCAAGATTAACATTTCCTTTTTCTACATTGTCTCTGAGAAAATGATGTCTGATTTCAATGTGCTTGGTTTTAGAATGTTAGACAGGATTTTTAGAAATGTTTATGGCATTGGTGTTATCACACAATATGGGAACACTTCAGGAACAGACCCCAAAATCCTTTAGTTGTGCCTCTATCCAAAGCAATTGAGCACAACACAAGGCAACAGCTATGTACTTTGACTTAGCTGTGGATAAGGCCACTGAATTTTGTTTCTTAGATCCCCATGAAATGAGACAAGAACCTAAGAAGTGAGCCATTCCTGAAGTGCTTTTCCTATCAACATTAAAACCAGCATAGCCAGCATCAGTGTATCCTAAAAGATCAAAATTGCTCCCCTTTGAATACCACAAGCACATGTCCTCTGTACCACTCAGTTACCTAAAAATCCTCTTAACAACTTTTAGATGAGAATCTTTGGGTTGCTTTGAAATCTAGCACACAAACCAACTGAGAACACTAAGTCTGGTCTACAAGCTGTTATGTAGAGAAGTGAGCCAAACATACCTCTATATAGCTTATCCTCAACATCCTTTCCTTTCTCATCTAGGCTCAATTTAGAGGAGGTAGGAATAGGTGTGTCATAGGACTTGCTATCTTGCAGACCATATCTCTTGAGTAGCTCCTTGAGATACTTTTGTTGGTGGATCATGATTCCATCATCCACTTGCTTGATTTGGAGCCCTAGGAAGAAGCCAAGTTCTCCCATCATACTCATCTCAAATTCACTTTTCATTAGGTCTGCAAACTCATCACACAAAACAGAGTTAGTAGCCCCAAATAGAATATCATCAACATATACCTGGACCACTAACAGATCTGTTCCCCTTTTCTTTAAGAATAGAGTTTTGTCCACTGAACCTCTCTCATAATGATTTTCAATCAGAAAATTAGAGAGTCTCTCATACCAAGCACGAAGGGGCTTGTTTGCGGCCATAAAGACCTTTGTTTAACTTGTACACATGATCTGGACAATCTCTATCCTCAAAGCCAAGAGGCTGCTCCACATACACATCTTCTTTCAAATAGCCATTTAGAAAAGCAGTTTTAACATCCATTTGAAAGAGTTTAAAGTTCATGTGAGCAACAAAGGCAATTAAAAATCTTATTGCCTAAAGCTTGGATACTGGAGCAAAGGTCTCATCATAATCTATTCCATCTTGTTGGTTAAACCCTTGAACCACTAGCCTGGCTTTGTTTCTGACTATAGTTGTAACGACCCGACTCGCTTAAATCGGCGCGGAAGAAACCGACGAGTCGAATAGTTATAAACTACAACTCAAATACTTAAGAAATTAAAACTAATTCCTCGAAATTATTATTAATGACCAAAACGTACAAGTACCCACAAGTTTGTACATAACTAATTCCAAAAGTCAAATTAAAACTACTAAGAATACGAGTAAACTCCAACTACAAGTCAGAGTCTTAAACAACGTAAAAGAGTCCAATATCAACGTAATAACATTCTATACAACTCCACCACTATCTAATACTACAGAAAACTGTAAATACAACAGACAACAGATACAACAACGTCGCTCGCCCAACCCAAAGCTAAGCAAGAGTATCGTCATCAGAAATACCTGAAAAACATACAACAGTCCACCATCAGTGGCGAGTAACATAACCGACTCACCCTAATGGGAATACACATGCACATAGCACAAATCAAATAACAACAACTAAACCGAAAGTACGAGAACAACCTCGACTCATGAACTCGACTCAAAACCAACTTAAACTCTATCTTTGGCGCAATCATTCAAATTCTAGATCGGACTGTGCTCGTACGAACGCATCTTACGCATTCGAACTTTCTACTATGCTCGGATTTGAGAATCTTACTCCCAAACCCCATGAAACCAATCTTACTGGAAATCCATGTCTCGTGAAACCAATCTTACTGGAAATTCACCAAGACCACATAGTATGACTCCAACTATCCCAATACCGCGGATGGGATAGGGGCATTGTCTTAACCCGAATACAATGAATCTTACTCAAAGTATCAGGCGTCTAAAAATGAAATCAAGCTAATCTTAATTAATCTATTATTTAATCATCTTAATCATTTTATCATCATTTTAGTTATCTCAACCTAACTAAATTAAGTTCAAGAATTTGCCTCTAGCCTTGATTCTTGAAAATAACTAGTTAAAACATCGAAGTTATTCTCAAGAACTGCCTCTAGCCTTAATCTTGAGTCTAACCAATCATAATCCAACAATCTTTACTCATTCTTTAATCAACTTAGACACTTTCTTTAACTTTCTTTATCATTTAAACCCTTTTCTTTAACTTTCAAGATTCAATAAAGAACTCATAAAGACTCATCAAGAACTCATAAAGAACTCAAAGAACTCATTAAAGATTCATAAAGAACTCATTCAAGATTCAAGATCTTCAATCAAGAACTCAATCAAGATTCAAGAACTCAATCAAGAACTCATCCAATATATTCATACTACACGCATAATATCACAATCTATTCGAAAATTCCACTTAAACTCATCAAAAACTCATCAAACTTTAACACAATAATCATGATCATATAATAACATATAACCAATCATAAAATCATGAAAACCATCACCAAACATCATGTAAACACATAAAAATCAGATTATAAAATCATACATAAAATCATGGATATTCATCAACAATCAACCCCAAACATGCATTTAATTCATACTATAAACATAGTATACCAAATAGGTTGAGTAAGTATGTTACCTTATTGAAGATTACACACAAATTCAACACACAAATGCAGCCCGGAACACGTCCCACACGGACCCACAACCACGCACAACACGGCAGCACACGGCACCACCACGGCACACTTGCACGGCCCCTTTGCACGAACTGCACGGCTGCACCACGCACACACGGCGCACGACACACGGCTGCCCAGCTACTGCACGCACGTCCCTCCTTCACGAACACGTTCAACCCCACGAACACGCCCCCGAACTAACCCGAACAAGAAACCTTGATTGAAATTAATGTGTTTAGGATTGTGTTTGGACACTTAAAGATCAATGAACTTTGAATCTTTAAGTTTTTGGGCTAGGAAAGATGATGAACAATTGATGGGTTCAATCATCCAAAAATGGCGTGAGGCAAGGAGGAAGTGGAGGGAGTTTTTGGTGATTGAACTTTGATGGCAAGTGCATTAGATGGCAAATGAGCAAAACCTTAAGGCATCACTAACCACTCCTATTTATAGAAGTTGGTTAAGTGTGAAAGCAAAGCAAGTGGCAAGGCTTGGCATCCTTGCTAGAAACCGGCCATGGGGCTAAATGGGCCTAAAATGGGCTCTCGTGATTAATTGGGCTAATTTGCAAAACCGCATGATTAATCATGCAATAATCGATTTAGCCCAAAATATTAAATAATTAATTAGAAAATTAAATAATAAAATTCTAATCAATTAAATAATAAATAACATAATAAAAGCTGAAAATAAATATTTCGAATTAAATCGAAATTATTCACATAAAATGAAATAAATAGTTCAAAAATAAATTTGAACTAACACAAAAATACACATAAATACCCATAATTATCGGCAAAAATACCAATAAAATCTGGGTCATTACAACCTCCCCTCCTTAAAGAAATTTCTTCCCGAAATTTCAAGGTGCAGGAGATCGCTCCCCATCAAACAACTCCGGGTACTTTTGCCGCATGGACGCTTCCGTCTCCCAAGTCGCTTCTTCATGGTGTTGATTTCTCCACAACACCTTGACAAGCGGTACCTGCTTACGCCGCAGGGTCCTCTCCTCCCGATCCAAGATCTGAACGGGTCGCTCCTCGTAAGTCAGATTCGGCTCAATCACGACCGGATCCGCAGTAATCACATGAGTAGGATCATGTACATATTTCCTTAGCTGGGAAACATGGAATACATCATGTACATTAGCCAAACTAGGTGGTAATGCCAATCGATATGCCACCTCCCCAACTCGTTCAAGTATCTCGTAAGGTCCCACATATTTCGGTCAGAGTTTCCCCTTTTGACCAAAGCGTGCCACTCCTTTGAATGGTGAAACCTTAAGCAAGACTTTGTCACCTACCTCGAAAGCCAGCGGTCTACGTCGATTATCGGCGTAGGATTTCTGACGACTCTGAGCGGCCTGCATCTTAGACCGAATGACTCGAACCTTCTCGATAGTATCGCGTACCATCTCAGGTCCCAAAGCCACAGTATCACTGATATCGTTCCAACATATAGGACTCCGACATTTCCTGCCATACAGGGCCTCGTACGGAGCCATCTCAATGCTGGAGTGATAGCTATTATTATAGGAGAACTCTATTAAGCAGAGCATACGTACCCAAGACTGGTGATACTCCAGAGTACATGCTCGTAGCATATCCTCCAAAGTCTGGATGGTCCTCTCAGTCTGACCATCGGTCGCCGCATGAAAAGCGGTGCTCAACTTCAGCTTCGTCCCAAAGGCTTCTTGAACTGACTTCCAGAAACGAGATAGAAACCTCGGATCTCGATCAGAAACAATCTCCCTCGGAACTCCGTGAAGTCGGATTATGTCCTGAGTGTACGCCTCAGCTAGGCGCTCCATCGACCAGGTCATCTTCATCGGAATGAATCTAGCGACCTTAGTTAACCTATCCACTATGACCCAAATAGCATTCAAGCCATTGCAAGTGGGTAAGCTCACTACGAAGTCCATAGATACCGACTCAAATTTCCATGTCAGAATAGGTAGTGGCTGCAACAGACCTCCTGGTCTCTGATGCTCAATCTTGACCTTCTGACAGGTCAAACACCGAGCAACAAACTCCGCTACATCCCTCTTCATCTTAGGCCACCAGAACTGGCCCCGAAGATCCTGGTAAAGCTTATTACCACCGGGATGTACAGAATAAGGCGAGTTATGTGCCTCGGACATGATCCTGTTCCTAAGATCAGAACAGTCCGGTACACACCATCTCCCTCGAAAGCGCATACCACCATCAGAAGGGATCTCAAAACCTACGGCTTTACCTTGCCGTATAGCCTCTCGAATCCTAGCAAACTGTGGGTCGTTCTGCTGACCCTCGCGCAGTTCCTGAATCAAATCAGGTTCGGCACTCATTGATGTCAGACGAAGTCTGACGGAACCACGGCTTCTACTGAAGCTCAAGCGATGTTTGCGACTTAGCGCATCTGCAACCAAGTTCGCTTTACCCTCGCAATAGTTGAGCGTCAGGTCGTAGTCCTTCATCAACTCAAGCCACCGCCTCTGCCTCATATTGAGGTCTTTCTGAGTGAAGATGTACTTGAGACTCTTGTGATCCGTGAATACTCTACACGAACCGCCATAGAGATAGTGCCTCCAAATCTTGAGCGCAAACACTACAGCCGCTAACTCCAAGTCATGCGTAGGATAGTTACGCTCGTGCACCTTCAATTGTCTCGATGCGTAAGCGATGACCTTCCCACCCTGCATGAGCACAGAGCCTAGGCCACTCTTCGAAGCATCACTATAGACCTCGAAGCCCTCCTCATCGTTCGGAAGAGTAAGAATCGGAGCAGAGACTAATTGTTAGTTCAATGTATACTCAAGAAGGGGGGGTTGAATTGAGTATGTGTGTTTTTTCAATCGTTTTCAAGTTTTGTTTGTGCTTTTGTGA
Source organism: Salicornia ramosissima (assembly GCA_951394345.1). Lineage (NCBI taxonomy): Eukaryota > Viridiplantae > Streptophyta > Magnoliopsida > Caryophyllales > Amaranthaceae > Salicornia > Salicornia ramosissima. Next base: position 21,316,631 of record OX596236.1, read on the forward strand.
GAACAGCGAGAGAACAGTAAGCAATGAGTAAGGACACAAAGATTTAACGAGGTTCGGCTTCTAAACAAGCCTACGTCCTCCACTCTCTCACCAATATTATTAATCAACTCAGAATAATAACAAGGTTACACACTCAATCAAGTGCTACAACTGTTAACTACTCTAACAGTTCACTCAGTGTTCACAGAACACTCCCCAACCACTTCCCTCTAAGTGGTTCAAATGTTACAAACTTAAATCTCCGTAAGTTTTTCTCTTAAAGATGGATATGGAGATAGTTTTGGACTAAGGATAGACTCTCAGAAAGTATTACTTGGTTTTCTTTTGGAGAGCAAAAGTCATCTAGGGTTTCTTGCAAAGATTGTTTATATAGACAAGGAAAACCGTGCCCTAGGAGTGTGTTTGGAGACTTGCCTAAATTGTGCAAACCACTTCAGCTGACACAAGTGCAGTGTTCTTGCTTCAGACTTTGTCACTTTCCACTATGGGAAGAGAGATGTACACTAAAGTCCAAACAAAGGACATTGCATTTAATGGGCTGATTTTGCAAATCAATTTGGCAGATTTCCAGAGTACAAGTGATCCAGATTTTTTTTTTTTTTCAAATAATTTTCAAAATGATTTTTGAGCTCGAAAATCTGTACGGATCACGTGCGTAATACTGAGGTCTGTTCCCACAGTGGTCTCAGTACTACTAAGTTTACGTCTGGTAAAGGGAACTGTTCCAAGCTTGTTCTTGGGCTGTTCTCTTTACTGGATGTAAACTTAAGGTCTTTTTGCTCTTTACTTAAAAACAATAAGAATACTTTCTTAAGCCTATTTTACATGAAGATCCTAGAAATATAAAAATAAAAAGCTCCAAGCTCTTGGTTTCTGATCTTCAAGTATCTCAAGGCCTTCATGATTGCCTTGATGGATCCTCTCTTGATTCAACCTATTCATATACAATTATTTATAGACATCAAGTATAGAGGACTGGTTTGTCATCATTCAAATCAAACATGGTTCAACAATTTCCCCCTATTTGATGATGACAAACCATGAAGTTCCCCCTGAGAACATTATCCAGTTATTTCAAAATAAAATAACTGTTCAGAGGAACTGGTCTTGCACTGTGCCTGTAGTCAGATTCATAATCTCAGAGAATAAAAAATATACAGCAGACTAAGGCACAATTAGACTGATAATCAATGATCAGTCACTCATCACATTACTCAATTTATTATTGAGTTTCAGCATTAAACCTGTAACATGCAAGACTTATCAATTATCAATTGTAGCAAGAGAAATTTCAATTTCACTTGGAAGAATTTTCTTCCAGTTGGGATGGGTAGGAGCACTTGATCTGAATTCAAGATACTCCTAGGCAAAAAGCTGGGCCATCTCTTAACAAGGTCTGAACCTTGTCCAGGTTGCTACAATTGATACTAGGAACTTCACCTGTCCTATTCCCCCTTTTGGCATCATCAAATGACAAAAACAATCATAGCACAAAATTAGGAGAAGGCAACAAGTAAAGTCAAATACAAGCATAATATTAACACAGCATTCTAGAGATGCTGTCCCACATGTGAGTACCTGCAACTCACAATCCCAAACTGTTCAAGTGCACACAGAATTTTATAAAATATACAGACCAGGACCATTCTGCAAGGAAATCGTTCAGCAGAAATGGTCAGAAAGCAAAGGTAGCAATTGTTCAGAGAAACCAGAGAAAAGAAAGTTTGAGATCAATTTTAGTAGGGAAGGGGGTAGGTTAAGAAGAAGTGGAGTCAGCATCATCATCAGAATCCTCAGTAGAATCCTCATTCTCATCTTCTTCACTCTGCTCCTGCTGCTTCTTCTTGACTTGGGCTATGATGGGAACTGGTCTCTTAGTGGTCTTGGGCTTGAAGCTGGAAGAGGAGGCAAGCTTTTCTTCATGGGAGTCCAGTCGTGCTGTTATGTTCTTTATAGAGCTATCCAGAGAAGTGCACAGAGCATTTACACTAGCCATCATCTGTTGCAGTAATTCCCCATGTGTCTGCACCTGTTTGGACAGTGATCCAGTAGCTTCCTCAGACCTGGAACTGCTTGTCCTTCTGGCCCCTGTGACTCTGTCTTCATCCCTCATTTTGAGCATGCCTCCCTCAAAGGTCATTCCCTTCTGACCTAGAATCTGGTTAGTGAGGATAGACATTTTCTTGACCTCACCTTTCAGATGAACCTTTCTACTTTGGAAAACCAAAGTAAGCCAGGCTCCATATGGTAGGGAGTGGTTGGACCTTTCCAAAATGCTAACCATGTGAGCTAGCATCAGACCAGGGAGACTTAACTTAATCTTCTCATATAGACAGTAAATAATCACAGCATCCATCTTCCTAACATCCATTCTTCCCTGAGCCCTGGGGAGTACTATCTTAGAGGCAACTGTATGGAACAACCTCATTACTGGTTCCCTTAATTGGCCAATAACATAGCCAGCACCATCAGTTGGAGAACTAGTAAAGAGAGTGGTCTGTATATGTTCTGTACTGACCTCAGGAATAGTTGGCCAGTTGTCCTTGGAATAATCACAGAATCCACCCCTTGGTACACCCAGTACCTCTCCTAGACTCTTCTTTGAAAGAGTGATGTCGACCCCCTCGACCTCACTCCAGACCTTCCCCTTCTCTAACTTCCCTAATTTAGAGTAAAATTCTTCAACACAGGTTTCAAAAACATCAAGCCTCTTATCAAATAGCCCTTCCCAGCCCTGGTACTCTATGGCCTCCTTAAACTCCTCTAAAAATGGTTGACTCATCCAAGACATGGGACATGAAAAACCAAATAAGACACCCCTACCACTTAGTTCATACAGTGGTTCAGAAGTGGTACTTCTTGGGAGCTTGGTTGCAGGCTTGAGACTTTCTGAGGCTTTATACTTCTTGGCAACACTCTTCACCCTTTTCTTCTTTTCATCCTTCTTTTCCTCAGGAATCACTTCAGCAGATTCCTTTTTGATTTCTTCCTTACAGACCCTTGTCCTCAAGGGCCTGGTTCTTTTTCCTGGGTCCTTTTCTCCTTGTACAACACCGGTGATCTCGACATCTATATCCTGAACATTGGTGTCATCATCCTTCTTTTCCATCTCTTCCTTTTCAACTTCCTTCTCTTCAGTGCTTGGCACTGGTTTCTGTGTGGTCTGTGGTGATGATGTGGGTGATTTTTCTGATGGTGGAGATGGTAATGGGGTTGTTTCTTTTTGTGGTGGAGAGGATGGTGGAGTTGTGAATTTCATTGGTGACTGTGGGGGAGGAGTCTTGGCTTTTGTGGGAGATGGTGGTTTTAGTGGAGGAGAAGATTTTGTGGGCTGTGACGAGTGTTGTTTGGGTGATGGAGAGGGTGATTTCTTAGATGGTGATGGTGTTTTCTGAGGTTGAGGTTGTGGGGATTTAGGTGAAGATGGTGGTGATGATTTAGGACTTTGTGGAGGAGTAGATTTCTCATCGTGCTTGCATGCACCCTTAGATTCAACAACTGTTTCTGTTGTGGTTTGATCCTTGATCTTTTCTTCCTTTTCTTCTGTGTGGTGGTGTTCAGCAACCACTGCATTATATGATTCCATCTCAGACTTAGAGGGTGTGAAATTTGGAGATTGGCTTAACCCACGACTTTTCTTCCTTGCGGCCTTGCTTTTCTTTCTTCCCATTTGATTGGATTTGCAGAGTTGATGAAGGAGAGAGAAAGAGACCGAATTTGAATTCTTAAAGAGGATTTTGATGATGGTGCTTAGGGTTTGAGAGAAAGGATTACTTTGAGAGAGAAAGAGACAGTTAGAGAGAAATCAATTTGATAAAATGAATTAAAATGGAGAAAACCGGCAGTTATTCGAACAGATAAAGTAGAAGTAACTTCTACACTGTTCACAACGGTCATGTGTCAGAACACTTAACTCCTCAATTGCAAAATCGAGAATTCAGCAGTAACAGATATAACCGAAGTAGGGAACTGGTCTTACGATGGTCTGACGCTGATCTGTATAAATTAAAAACTTTAATGCAACTTACAATTAGGCAACTTAGAGATACCACACATTGGAACAGCATCAGCATAAGAATTTTGAGACCACTTGCATCAATGACATTAAGAGTTAACCAGCCCTGCTTATTTACACTAATGATCAAAAAGTCAAACATAGCCAAAAAGAGAAAGATAAGACCTAAGGAACTAGGATCTAATCCTTACCATACCAAGTAATGTGCGGAGTTTGACAAACACTTCCCTGCTCAGGGGTTTAGTGAAAATATCAGCCAATTGCTCTTCAGATCTGCAAAACTCAAGATTAACATTTCCTTTTTCCACATTGTCTCTGAGAAAATGATGTCTGATTTCAATATGTTTGGTTTTAGAGTGCTGGACAGGATTTTTTGAAATGTTTATAGCACTGGTGTTATCACACAATATGGGAACACTTCCGGAACAGACCCCAAAATCCTTAAGTTGTGTCTTTATCCAAAGCAATTGAGCACAGCACAAAGCAGCAGCTATGTACTCTGATTCAGCTGTGGATAGAGCCATTGAATTTTGTTTCTTAGATCCCCATGAAATGAGACAAGAACCTAAGAAGTGAGCCATTCCTGAAGTGCTCTTCCTGTCCACACTAAAACCAGCATAATCAGCATCAGTGTATCCTAAAAGATCAAAATTGCTTCCTTTTGGATACCATAAGCACATGTCCTCAGTACCACTTAGGTACCTAAAAATTCTCTTAACAGCTTTTAGATGAGACTCGTTTGGGTTGCTTTGAAATCTTGCACACAACCCAACTGAGAACACTATGTCTGGTCTACTAGCTGTTAAGTAGAGAAGTGAGCCAATCATACCTCTGTATAGCTTATCCTCAACATCCTTTCCTTTCTCATCTAGGCTCAGTTTAGAAGAGGTAGGGATAGGTGTGTCATAGGACTTGCTATCTTGCAGACCATATCTCTTGAGGAGCTCCTTGAGATACTTCTGTTGGTGGATCATGATTCCATCATCCACTTGCCTGATTTGAAGCCCTAGGAAGAAACCAAGTTCTCCCATCATGCTCATCTCAAATTCACTTTTCATTAGGTCTGCAAACTCATCACACAAAACAGAATTAGTAGCCCCGAACAAAATATCATCAACATATACCTGGACCACTAACAGATCTGTTCCCCTTTTCTTTAAGAATAGAGTTTTGTCCACTGAACCTCTCTCATAATGATTTTCAATAAGAAAGCTAGAGAGTCTCTCATACCAAGCACGAGGGGCTTGTTTGAGGCCATAAAGAGCTTTGTCTAACTTATAGACATGATCTGGACAAACTCTATCCTCAAAGCCAGGGGGCTGTTCCACATACACATCTTCTTTCAAATAACCATTTAGAAAAGCAGTTTTAACATCCATTTGAAAGAGTTTAAAGTTCATGTGGGCAGCAAATGCAATCAAAATTCTTATTGCCTCAAGCCTGGCTACTGGAGCAAAGGTTTCATCATAGTCTATTCCCTCTTGTTGGTTAAACCCTTGAACCACTAGCCTGGCCTTGTTTCTGACTATAGTACCTGAGTCATCCATTTTGTTTCTGAAGACCCATTTGGTTCCAATAACAGACATCTCATTGGTTCTTGGTTCAAGATGCCAAACCTGATTTCTTTCAAACTGGTTCAACTCATCTTGCATGGCCAAGATCCAATCAGGATCAGTTAGAGCAATCTTATAGTCAGTTGGCTCTATGTGAGATAAGAAGGAGAAGTAAGCACAGAAGTTCTTCCAAACAGAATTTCTAGTTTGGACTCCTTTTGATAAATCACTAATGATTTGAACAGAAGGATGAGAGCTTCTTTGCTTAAACATACTCTTTCTTACAATATTTAAGTCACCTAAGTTAGAACCAATGTCTGTACTAGTTCCCCCTATTTCATTTTCATTTTGAGAGGGTGGACCAGTTTCTTCAGTGTTCTCTCCCAATTCATCTTCAGATGGATGGGCAGGAGAGTCACTAAGTTCAACAACCTGTTTAGCATTTCCCTTTGCTGTACCAGACTCATTGTTGTTTTCAGGAGGAGTTTGAGGGTCTGGTTCAGCAGTGTTCTCTGGTTCAGCTCCAGTGAAATTTGTCATTCCAATATTAAAGCCTTCATCATCATCTACCTGCACAGGCTTGTTGAACATGTTAGTTTCATCAAACAATACATGGATACTCTCTTCAACACACAAGGTTCTTTTGTTGAAAACTTTATATGCCTTGCTATGAGGAGAGTACCCTATAAAAACAGCTTCATCACTCCTGGAGTCGAACTTGTCCAAACTGGTGTTACCATTGTTGTGTACAAAACACTTACAACCAAATATCCTTAAGTGTTCAATGTTTGGTTTTCGACCCCTTAGAAGTTCATAAGGTGTTTTTCTTAGTATTGGTCTTAGCATAACCCTATTGAGTATGTAGCATGAATTACTCACAGCATCAGCACAAAATTTCTTGGACAGACCACTCTCTAAAAGCATGGTTCTAGCCATTTCTTCTAGAGTGCGATTCTTTCTTTCAACAACTCCATTTTGTTGTGGAGTTCTGGGGGCTGAGAAGTTGTGAGAAACACCATGCTCCATACAATAGGTTATGAAGCTAGCATTATCAAATTCTGACCCATGATCAGATCTGATGGATGCTAACTGATGATTGATCTTGTTCTGGACTTGTTTCACTAGTATTTCAAATTCATCAAAAGTTTCATCTTTGTATTTCAAGAATATGGTCCAAGTGAAACGAGAGTAATCATCAACTAAGACAAATACATAACTAAAGCCATTTCTACTTTGTACACGCATAGGTCCACATAAATCCATGTGTACAAGTTCAAATGGTCTAGAGGAACTAACCACTTTATTTGGTTTAAAAGATGATCTTACATGCTTGCACTTTGCACACTCTTGGCAGAGCTGGTCTGCCACATATTTGATGTTAGGTAAACCTAATACCAATTCTTGTGTTCTCAACTTGTTGAGCAAAGTGAAGCTAACATGTCCTAATCTTTTATGCCAAAGCCATTGGTCATCCTCTACAACACTAAGGCAGAGGGCACTGTTCTGTGGAAGTTGATTTAAGTATGTAATATACACATTGTTATGCCTTGTTCCTTCACAGACCAGTTCCCCTGTCTTAGAGTTCACTATGTGACAAGTGTTTGATTCAAAATTCACTTTATTTCCCTTGTCACATAGTTGAGATATGCTCAAAAGGTTATGTTTCAAACCTTCTACATAGTAAACATTGTCAATTGCTTGGGAGAGTGACTTACCAACCTTACCTACTCCTTTTATAAGTCCTTTGCTATTGTCACCAAATGTCACGTGCCCTCCCTCGAATGCAGTGAGTGAAAGGAATTGTTCTTTATCCCCGGACATGTGTCTTGAGCAACCACTGTCCAAATACCAATATGGCTTTCCTTTCACTCGTACCTGCACAAGAAAACTAAAGGTTAGTTTTAGGAACCCAGACCAGCTTGGGTTCCTTGTTCTTTGAAACATTTTCAACCTTGACCTTCCTAACCCACACTTGTTGGGTGTAGTTTTTATTTTTCTTGTCATGTTTCTTTTTGGTGAAACATTTGTTAACAACATGACCACTTTTACCACAATAGGTACAAACATGCATATCCTTAGCAAATATATACTTGCCTTTCTTGAATTCATTTAACCATGTGTTGTCTCTGCTAAGAACAGTTGTAGAACTAGATCCAGAATACCCTAAACCAAACCTTTGAGAATTTCCAGGTTGGGATGTGAGGATGTTTAGGGTTTTCTGAGCATCTAACATTTTGTTCAATTGGTTCATACAATCTGTTAGCTCATTTTCCTTGTTCTCAAGTCTCTTAAGTTGAACTTCATTTTGTTTCTCAAAAGATTTTAAGTCAATTCTAGTCTTTTGAAGTTCATCTTGTAGTCTTGAGACCAGGGAGGAATCTGGTTCGTCACTGGTCTTCTTGGTGTTTTCTTGTTTTACCAAGATGAGTTCAGCCTCAAGATCACATATCTTGGCTATGCACTCTTCATGTAAAACATCCAAAACCTCATCAAAGACAGTGGGAGAACCAGTCTCTTCAGAACTCTTGAGTTCACTATGTTCCTTGTGTAAATCTTCAAGTATTTCAATTAAATGGTCATATGCAAGTATGACATCAGATTTACTCAAGGTACATGTGTCTTTTAGCAGTTCAAAGTTTGAATTATGTGTGGTGAATTTCTTGAGCTCATTAAACCCCTTTTCAATTTTTTCAAAGAGTTCATCCTCTTTGGGGACTGGTTTGGAGTTTAATGTCTCAAGCTCCATTTTATGCTGATCTGCTGTTACTTCCAGTTCAGAAATTTTTTCTTTAAGTTCTTCACAAATAAGCTCAAGTTCAGCAGATCTAAGCACCACATATTTCATACTCTCGAACTGTTTCTTTTAATTTCTTTTTGTTGTTCTGATAAGCAGACCCAACACTAATGCATTGATCAATAGTGAATTCAAGATAGTCAAGTAGTTCATCTCTATCTAGATTATGCATGTTTTCCTTTAAAACATTTAGGCATACCTGGTTATCATCTGAAGTGCTTCCACCAGCCATGAGACAGAGAACTTCTTCTTTTTGCAAACAGACTTCAGACTGGTCTGTGAAAGCAGTTAGACAGAGATTTGCTTCTTCTTCTTCTTCATCATCTTCTGATTCTGAATCTCCCCACACTGCAGCCAACATAGCTCTTTTAAAAACCTTCTTCTCAGCCTGGACTCCAGGATTTCCCTTGGGATTTTTCCATGTTGGACACTCCTTGATTCTGTGCCCCATTTCACCACATTTAAAGCAACCAGTATTGGAACTGGTTTTCCTGAACTGTCCAGAACTGTTCCTTCCTTTTACAAACTTACCCTTGGACTTTGTCCTAAGGTATTTTTCAAACCTTCTTGCCATAAGACTTATATCATCTTCATCTTCCTCAGATTCCTCAGCTTTAAGCACCATTTCCTTAATTTTTGAGCTAGATTCAGCCTTTGAATCTACCAACATTTCATGAGTCATTAAAGAACCAATAAGTTGTTCTAGAGAAAGTGAAGACAGATCCTTTGCTTCTTGTATGGCTGTAACCTTGGGCATCCACTTCCCTGATAAGCTTCTCAACATTTTCCTCACCAACTCTTCACTTGAGAAGGTCTTTCCCAATGACTTTAGTTCATTTACAATGGTCATGAACCTTGTAAACATGTCCTTTATATTTTCATCTCTAGTCATTTCAAAGACTTCATATTTTGACATAAGCATGTCAATTTTTGACCTTCTCACCTCAGAGTTGCCTTCATATGCAAGCTCTAGTGTATCCCATATTTCCTTTGCAGAAGAACAAGCTAGAATTCGATTTACCTCACATTCTGCAATTCCTTGTTGGACAAGTGACATTGCCTTTGCATTTTTCTCCAGCTTCTTGTAGTCTTCACTTGTGTACTCTTCTTCTGTCTTTAGGACCATGAGCCCTTCCTGACTTTTCTTGTGGATGGACGTGGGTCCATTTTTGACAATCATCCAGCACTCATAATCTATCCCAATGATAAGATTTTTCATGCAATTTTTCCACCAAGAGTAGTTAGTGCCATTGAACTTGGGGAGTCTTGAAATGTTTGATTCTTGAGTAGACATCTTCTTGCTCCTCTAGGTAGTTAACCTTTTGAGAAGTTAGGCTCTGATACCAATTGTTAGTTCAATGTATACTCAAGAAGGGGGGGTTGAATTGAGTATGTGTGTTTTTTCAATCGTTTTCAAGTTTTGTTTGTGCTTTTGTGAGAACAGCGAGAGAACAGTAAGCAATGAGTAAGGACACAAAGATTTAACGAGGTTCGGCTTCTAAACAAGCCTACATCCTCCACTCTCTCACCAATATTATTAATCAACTCAGAATAATAACAAGGTTACACACTCAATCAAGTGCTACAACTATGTAACACTTAATTCCCCAACTGTTAACTCTAACAGTTCACTCAGTGTTCACAGAACACTCCCCAACCACTTCCCTCTTAGTGGTTCAAATGTTACAAACTTAAATCTCCGTAAGTTTTTCTCTTAAAGATGGATATGGAGATAGTTTTGGACTAAGGATAGACTCTTAGAAAGTATTACTTGGTTTTCTTTTGGAGAGAAAAAGTCATCTAGGGTTTCTTGCAAAGATTGTTTATATAGACAAGGAAAACCGTGCCCTAGGATTGTGTTTGGAGACTTGCCTAAATTGTGCAAACCACTTCAGCTGACACAAGTGCAGTGTTCTTGCTTCAGACTTTGTCACTTTCCACTATGGGAAGAGAGATGTACACTAAAGTCCAAACAAAGGACATTGCATTTAATGGGCTGATTTTGCAAATCAATTTGGCAGATTTCCAAAGTACAAGTGATCCAGATTTTTTTTTTTTCAAATAATTTTCAAAATGATTTTTGAGCTCGAAAATCTGTACGGATCACGTGCGTAATACTGAGGTCTGTTCCCACAGTGGTCTCAGTACTACTAAGTTTACGTCTGGTAAAGGGAACTGTTCCAAGCTTGTTCTTGGGCTGTTCTCTTTACTGGATGTAAACTTAAGGTCTTTTTGCTCTTTACTTAAAAACAATAAGAATACTTTCTTAAGCCTATTTTACATGAAGATCCTAGAAATATAAAAATAAAAAGCTCCAAGCTCTTGGTTTCTGATCTTCAAGTATCTCAAGGCCTTCATGATTGCCTTGATGGATCCTCTCTTGATTCAACCTGTTCATATACAATTATTTATAGACATCAAGTATAGAGGACTGGTTTGTCATCATTCAAATCAAACATGGTTCAACACTAATCTCTGTTTCAACTACTGAAATGCTTGCTCGCAAGCCTCCGTCCAAACGAATCGGACCTCCTTCTGTAGGAGACTAGACATCGGCCTAGCAACCTTGGAGAAGTCCTGGACGAAACGTCGGTAGTATCCGGCCAAACCCAGAAAACTACGAACCTCCGCCACATTTCTCGGGCTACTCCAATCTACCACAGCCTTAATCTTAGCTGGGTCTACCTTAATGCCTTCTTTACTGATCACGTGACCTAGAAAGGCTACTTCGCGAAGCCAGAACTCACACTTGGAGAGTTTCGCGAACCACTTATGACTCCTCAATATCTCAAGTACCATCCGGAGATGTTCCGTATGATCAGACTCATCTCTCGAATAGACCAAGATATCATCTATAAATACTACGACACATTTATCGAGTAAGTGGTGAAATGTCCGGTTCATCTGGTCCATGAACACGGCTGGCGCATTAGTGAGGCCAAAGGGCATCACCTCAAACTCGTAATGGCCATATCGAGTACGAAAAGTAGTTTTCGGAATGTCTTCTTTCTTGACTGGAATCTGATGATATCCAGACCGAAGATCTATCTTCGAAAACACTCCTGCTCCTCGCAACTGATCGAATAGGTCCTCAATCCTAGGCAATGGGTATTTATTCTTGATAGTTACCCGATTCAACTCTCGGTAGTCTATGCACCGGCGCATACTACTATCTTTTTTCTTCACGAAGAGCACCGGATGTAACGACCCGACTTTTTAGCTTGTCGATTTACGAAGGGAAATCGACATTCGGATCATTACTTAATCATATTAACAATAAATTAAACAAATTAAATGGAAGAAATATCTTTTATTAATATAACTGCTAAAATCCGGAATAAACCACTAATTGTCATTACATCAAATGTCTGAAATACTGTCCCAACATGCTGGGAACATATAATAAACTGAATAAAGGTTTAAATTGTTCTGGCAATACTAGAAACTTTTTAAAAAAAAATATAGGCCTAAACTCTCAAGCCCATCCGGCGAAGCCCGCTCTAATCTGCTGCAACATCACCTGAAACTGAGGGGGGGGGTCCACCGTCAGTGGCGAGTAACTAGGCTGTCCCATTTAATCGAGGGACCACCAAACACATAATATCATAGAAAATATCATAAAAACTATAAAGAATTCAATACATGCTTTACACATTAAAACACAAATTCCGTATAAACGTACGTATAATAATACGTATAAAAGTACGTATAAAATACGTATACAAATACGTATAAAAATACGTATAGAGATACGTATAAAAATACGTATAAATACCCCTGCAGAAATACGGTTAGAATACGTATAATTACGTATAAAAATACGTACATTCAACCCTGCAAATACGGTTAGAATACATACCACAACCGTATACCTATATACATACACATACATACTCATATAGTTACAGAAATACACAGCGGAAGACGTATAATATACTGGTCTTATACTTTATTTTATACTTCTTAAATTATCCCATTCCTTAACTGATACTTAACTCTTCTTATATCATTAATAAATCATAATCATATCTTGTCATAATCTTATCATCATAATTCATATCTTATCATAATCTTATCATCATAATTCATATCTTATCATATCGGATCATATCATATCTTTCTTTAGAAATCATCTTATACTTCTTCTTATGATTTCATCTTATCAATTCATATGATCATAACATAACATCTTTGTTGGACCGGTCACTATAACTCATTATGGATCTCGTGTTTCACCATAACTTCCTAGAACATGCCGGGAGGAGCTCGTGTACTCAATCCCGTAGCGGATCCCGTGTTTCACCACTAAGTCTAAGCTATGGCCATAACTCCTAGTAGCGGCTCGTGTACCACTACCAGACGACTACATGTTCTAAGATTCAAAACTACTCGGGGGAACTCGTGTGCTCGTCCCATTGAGCAGTGGCCCTGACTTAACCCACTAACGACTCGTGTATCATCAGGTGGGCGTCCATATTGTATCTTATATCTTCATTTAACTTAATCATATCATATATTAGGATAATACTAGGTGACCGTAATAGGAAATGAAATGTTCGGAGTCCCAGGAAAGAGAGGTGCGGCACGTGTATTGGCCACCTTAAATACCAAGTCTTTCCTAGCCAGAGACCGATACATAACATGTATAGCTATTACTCTGTTTCCTTTCTTATCCCTAATAATATCTTATGCAACTTCATTCTTATAACATATACTATTCCTCATATATCCGTATACTTATATCCTTATCCTTTCGGATATTAACCTTAACATTATATAACAATTTCGTAACGTTATCCAGAATATGATTATAAAAATTACCAAAATAAGATAAAAATCATATTTTTCAACAACATTCATCAAGATGAACATAAAAATAATATTTTTAACTCTTCTTTTAATTTCTATACACTCGACAATTAGAAGATAATAACAAGATTTAATTTTTTAATTCAAGATTAATCAATATAATTCAATACTATCAAGATTCATCATAAAAATCATATTTTTAGTTCCCTTTTAATACTTAGGTCACTCGAAAATTCAATAATTAATAATAGCATATTTTAATAATTCAATTGCCCTATTTTATACAATCTGATTTTTAAAGAATTAAATTAAAAACGACCATCTAAAGATCTCTAAAAATCTGGAAATTTTTATGGGAGCTAAATATGGGTTCAAGGATTAACGTGCATAAATTTCGCCTAAAAATAACATCTTTTACTATTTTTAAGTGATTTTATAACTAACCAGTCAGATTAGGCTGAATTCGGTTTCAGAATTTTCTGCCATAGCAAACGATCTTTAAAAATTACGAAAAAATTACACAAGCTTTAAAACAGTATTACTGACTTCCACCTAAAATTTCGTAGCCATTAGATTTGATTAAGTATACTAATTAATTCGTAAACTAAAACTGGACAGTTTTATCAGTTTGAAAGATTAGATTATTTCAAGCAAGAAAAGATCGAATTTTGCCACGAAATAAATTATGATTCAAAATAAAACAGTAAACAAACTGCCACGAAAAATTCATCAAGAAATAACAAGATTTGATTAATAGATAAATTCATACAAGTAATTATTCAACAATTAGAGATTTCAAGAAAAACATCAAATCATGAAAATACATGAAAATAAATCAAGAACATCATCATCCATATACTCGACATTCTTGAATAAAAACAAAGATTAAATTCCTACAACTTTCATGATTAATTCCTAATTAACTATGTGATTTGCTACCCTTTAATTAAATGGGAAAGCGAAGTTACCTTAATTCGCTATAAAAATTCCAAAGGAAATTCACCAAAGGTGATGAATTTAGCACGGTTCTTTGAGAGGAAAGGAAAGGAAGAAAGTTGTAATTTTTTTAGGGTTTTAACTCAAAATAGCAATTAGGACCCAAAAAAGAGAAGGGGTCCTATATAAAGAAAACAACAACAACAACCAAACCCTAAGCCAAGCCCTTGGGGGCTGCCGTGAACATAGAGAAAGAGGGGGAAGAAGTTTGTTGGTCAACAACAAACATTTGACAAAGTAATTAGTAATAATTTAAATTAATTAAATTAATTAATTCAAATATGATCTAATAATCAATTAAATAAACCAACCCAAAAATTGGCCCAAGTGCCTAAGAAAAACCGGCCACCACTAAAAATAAAGAAATAAATTGGGTCTTTGGCCCAATTGAGAATTCAAGATGAAGCTGCCAGTTTAAAAGATGAGGCTTCAAGCTGCCGGTTTGGTCTTCATAAACCGCCGGTCTTGGACCTTGCAAGCTGCCAGTTCTATACCGCCGGTTTGGTCTTCATAAACCGCCCGTACTGGACCTTGCAAGCTGCCAGTTCTATACCGCCGGTCATGGACTTCACAAGCTACCGGTTCCATACCGCCGGTCTTGAACTTCACAAGCTGCCGGTTATGAGACAATATTCTAGGGAAATCACATTAATAACCGCGAAATTTTCTGGCCCAAAATTCCGGGTTATTACAGTCACCCCTCCTTAAATAAATTTCGACCTCGAAATTTACTTAACGGAGCTCAAACAGAAAACAAAAACAAGCACAACAAACACACAAACAAACAGGAAACAAAAACAAAAGCAACCCGTACCTGCTCCGAACAACTCGGGAAACTTCTCCCTCATCGAAGCCTCGGTCACCCAAGTAGCCTCCTCGAACTTCTGGCTACGCCACAAAACCTTAACCAGAGGCACCACCTTGCGACGCAACATCCGATCCTGTCGGTCCAAAATCCGAACTGGCTTCTCCTCAAATGTCAGGTTCGGCTCGATCTCTGATGACTCAACCGGAATGATATGTGAAGGATCATTGACATACTTCCGTAGCTGCGACACATGGAATACATCATGAACCCTCGATAGATCCGGAGGCATCGCCAACCGATAAGCGACTACACCCACTCGCTCCAGAATCTCGTATGGTCCAACATACTTAGGCCTGAGTTTACCTTTCTGACCAAACCGGACCACACCCTTCATAGGAGACACCTTAAGCAGAACCTTGTCTCCAACCTCAAACTCTAGCGGCTTCCGACGACGATCAGCATAGGACTTCTGCCGACTCTGAGCTGCCTGTAGTTTTGCCCTGATGATCTTCACCTGCTCGACTGTATCCCGGATATGATCGGGACCAATCACCAAAGCATCGCTGATGTCGCTCCAACAGGTAGGGCTACGACACTTACCCCCATACAAAGCCTCATAAGGAGCCATCCCCAAGCTGGCATGATAGCTGTTATTGTACGAGAACTCCACCAAACTCAGAGATTTAACCCAAGATTGCTGGAAATCCAATGCACAAGCTCGAAGCATATCCTCCAGTGTCTGGATGGTCCGCTCTGTCTGCCCATCCGTAGCTGCATGGAAAGCCGTACTCAAATTAAGTTTAGTCCCAAAAGCCTCCTGTAAAGACTTCCAGAACCGTGACAAGAACCGGGGATCTCGGTCGGACACGATATCCTTCGGCACACCATGTAACCGAATGATCTCCCTTGAGTACGCTTCCGCCATCTTCTCCATTGACCAAGTAACCTTCATAGGAATAAAACGAGCCACCTTGGTCAAACGATCCACGATCACCCAAACTGTATCCAAACCCGTAGACGTTGTGGGCAAACCAACCACAAAATCCATGGAGATGGAATCGAACTTCCACGTGGGTATCGGCAATGGCTGCAACAAACCGCCTGGTCGCTGATGCTCGATCTTAACCTTCTGACACGTGAGACACCGTGCCACAAATTCCGCGACCTCTTGCTTCATTCTCGGCCACCAGAAACATTCCCTTAGGTCCTTATAGAGCTTTCCGCCACCTGGATGCACCGAATACGGAGTATTGTGAGCCTCTTCCATAATTCGATTTCTCAGATTCGAAACACGGGGCACACACCACCTGTTACGGAACCTCAAACTACCATCGGGTTCAATCGTGAAGCCCTCTGACTTGCCTTGAAGTTTAGCTTCACGAATCTTCTCGAGTTGCGGGTCTTCCTTCTGCTTTTCCCGTAACTCCTGATACAAACTAGGCTCGACACTCATAGCACTCAAAAACACTCTAGTGCTGCCTGGTGTAACCATCTCAATCTCCATTTTGCGAAGGTCGGAACAGATTTCCTTAGGTAAAACCGCCACTCTGTTACATGAATGACGATCCTTACGACTAAGGGCATCGGCTACCTTATTAGC
This sequence comes from Salicornia ramosissima, assembly GCA_951394345.1. NCBI lineage: Eukaryota > Viridiplantae > Streptophyta > Magnoliopsida > Caryophyllales > Amaranthaceae > Salicornia > Salicornia ramosissima. Next base: position 21,333,206 of record OX596236.1, read on the forward strand.
TTTCCCTTCACAATAGTCAACCGAGAGGTCGTAATCCTTAATTAACTCGAGCCACCGTCGCTGCCTCATGTTGAGTTCCTTCTGGGTGAAAATGTACTTCAGACTCTTGTGATCGGTGAACAACTTGCAAGACACCCCGTAAAGATAATGTCGCCAGATCTTCAAAGCGAACACCACCGCTGCCAACTCCAAGTCGTGAGTAGGATAATTCTGCTCATGAACCTTGAGCTGTCTCGAAGCATATGCAATCACCCTTCCTTCTTGCATCAGAACACAACCTAGACCCTTCTTCGACGCATCGCTGTAGATCTCAAAACCTACACCTTCCGTCGGCAAAGCAAGAACTGGTGCAGACACAAGACTTTGCTTGAGTGCTTGAAAGGCTTCTTCACACTGCTCGGTCCACACGAACTTGCAATCTTTGTGCAATAACTTGGTCATAGGCGCTGCTACTTTGGAGAAGTCTTTCACAAATCTCCGATAGTAACCTGATACAACAAATTTCACAGGTAAGTATTCTTGCATAGACATTAACAAAAGCTATAACCAAAAACTTTAATATACCTGCTAGGCCAAGAAAACTTCGAATCTCGGCCACATTCTTCGGACTGTGCCATTCTACCACTGCCTTAATCTTGGCTGGATCCACCATGACACCTTCCGCATTAATCACATGCCCTAGAAAGGCAACTTCCTTGAGCCAGAACTCGCACTTAGACAATTTCGCGAACCACTTCTGAGCCCGCAGAATACCCAACACCAGATGAAGATGCTGAGTGTGATCTTGTTCTTTTTTCGAATAAATGAGAATATCGTCAATGAACACTACCACACACACATCTAGAAGATGATGGAAGGTCCGATTCATCTGGTCCATGAACACTGCCGGAGCATTCGTCAAACCAAATGGCATAACCTCGAACTCATAATGCCCATATCTCGTGCGAAAAGCAGTCTTCGGTATATCCTCTGGCTTCACTGGAATCTGATGATAACCGGATCTGAGATCAATCTTAGAGAAGACACTGGCTCCCTTCAACTGATCAAACAAATCCTCGATCCTGGGCAGAGGATACCTGTTCTTGATCGTCACCTTGTTCAGCTCCCGGTAATCTATACATAATCTCATGCTGCCGTCTTTCTTCTTCACGAACAATACCGGAGCACCCCACGGCGACACACTAGGCCGGATAAAACCCTTGTCAATCAACTCTTGCAACTGGGTCTTCAATTCCTTCAACTCTGCTGGAGCCATGCGATACGGAGCCTTAGAAATCGGAGCAGTCCCAGGTACCAGATCGATGTTGAATTCCACTTCTCTTTCCTGTGGTATCCCTGGCAACTCCTCTGGAAAAACGTCCGCATACTCTCGAACCACTGGAATGGTCTCTAGCTGTTCCTCCTTAGTCAAGTCCTTGACTTGACATAGAAACACTGTCTCACCCTTGCGCCGCAGCCTGCGCATCTTCATAGCGGACACGATCTTTAACCCCTTGCCTATCGGCTTCCCGACATAAGTTACCCTCTTTGCGTCTGGTCCTCGCAAAGTGACAGCCTGGTCTTGACACCGAAAGGTCGCCTGATACTTAGCTAACCAATGCATCCCTAAGATCACATCGAACTCAATCATAGGGAACTCCTTCAGGTTGGCCTCGAACCTTACCCCCGAGATGACAATGGACACGTCCCTGAACTCCCGAAGACAAGAAAAGTCCTCTCCCGAAGGAAGAGTTATGATAGATTTGACAGGAGACTCTCCCATCAGGTTAGCTTTAGCAATAAAAGCACTAGCAACAAAGGACACAGTGGCACCAGTATCAAACAGAACATACGCAGACATATCATGAACAAGAAATGTACCCGTGACTACATCGGGCTGAGCATCTGCCTCTTCCTGTGTCATGCAGAAGATCCTGTTCTTGACCGGAGCCTGACTACCTGTAGCTGTTGCTGCTGCTGGCTGTCTCTTAGGGCAGAAGATAGACTTATGACCCGCTTCACCACAATCGAAGCACACTATAGGAGACCCATCACACTTCTTTCCCGGGTGGAACTCCTTCTTACAACCTCGACAAATTCTCGGACCCTGACTCGGAGCTGGTCGAGATCTCTGTTGCGGCTTCGAAGAAGGCTCGAACCTGGTCTTCTTAACCGGAGCTGGAGCTGGAGCTGGAGTAACCCTCTTCTTCCCGGTGTCTTCATCAGAAACTGAAGACTGAACCTCAAGAGCCACCTCATATGCTTCCTGAAAAGTCTTCACCCTGCTGCTAACCACATGAACACGGATGCTGGAGTTCAGCTTCTTGATGTACCTCTTAACTCGCTCGGCTTCAGAAGGAATCACTGCTGATGCGAACCTGGAGAGCTCGGTGAACTTGTCCGTATAAGCCTGGACGGACAAATTACCTTGGGTAAATGTGAGGAATTCCTCTTGTTTCTGCCACTTAAGCTCCTCGGGGTAGAAACGATCTTGCAGCCTCTTGGTGAAGTCTTCCCAACTCAGATTCAGATCTGTGTCGGGGTTAGACCGGATTGTACTCCACCAGTTGTCTGCCTCACCCTGAAGGTAAAATGTAGCTATGGGGACCCGTTCAGCTGCGGGGCAAGCTAAAACATCGAACATCTTACGCATCTCTCAAATCCAGTTTTCGAGGGTGGTTGGGTCAGCTGCACCATCATAAGTCGGAGGACGAAGTCGGGCTATGCGGTCAAAGGTCGACTGATTGTTCTGAGCCCGGACGCTGCTCTGAGCCAACGTGAGGATCGCATCCTCCAAGTTGCGACGACGAAGACGGAAATTCGGTGGTCTAGGGGTCGACATCCTGAAATCACAAACAAGTTAGCACACGAACGGCACACAGAAACAGCATCAACGCGGACACAGCGATAAAACGTCTTAACCCAGGCTACTACCCATGGTTTCTCTCATCTAAAGTTTCCATATTAGGCTAGGGTTCGCTCGGGTTCATAAAGCACTCATCTTACGTAGTTACTTGTGAAGAAGTAACTTAGGGTCTAACCTCAGCTCTGATACCAACTGTAACGACCCGACTTTTTAGCTTGTCGATTTACGAAGGGAAATCGACATTCGGATCATTACTTAATCATATTAACAATAAATTAAACAAATTAAATGGAAGAAATATCTTTTATTAATATAATTGCTAAAATCCGGAATAAACCACTAATTGTCATTACATCAAATGTCTGAAATACTGTCCCAACATGCTGGGAACATATAATAAACTGAATAAAGGTTTAAATTGTTCTGGCAATACTAGAAACTTTTTAAAAAAATATATAGGCCTAAACTCTCAAGCCCATCCGGCGAAGCCCGCTCTAATCTGCTGCAACATCACCTGAAACTGAGGGGGGGGTCCACCGTCAGTGGCGAGTAACTAGGCTGTCCCATTTAATCGAGGGACCACCAAACACATAATATCATAGAAAATATCATAAAAACTATAAAGAATTCAATACATGCTTTACACATTAAAACACAAATTCCGTATAAACGTACGTATAATAATACGTATAAAAGTATGTATAAAATACGTATACAAATACGTATAAAAATACGTATAGAGATACGTATAAAAATACGTATAAATACCCCTGCAGAAATACGGTTAGAATACGTATAATTACGTATAAAAATACGTACATTCAACCCTGCAAATACGGTTAGAATACATACCACAACCGCATACCTATATACATACACATACATACTCATATAGTTACAGAAATACACAGCGGAAGACGTATAATATATTGGTCTTATACTTTATTTTATACTTCTTAAATTATCCCATTCCTTAACTGATACTTAACTCTTCTTATATCATTAATAAATCATAATCATATCTTGTCATAATCTTATCATCATAATTCATATCTTATCATAATCTTATCATCATAATTCATATCTTATCATATCGGATCATATCATATCTTTCTTTAGAAATCATCTTATACTTCTTCTTATGATTTCATCTTATCAATTCATATGATCATAACATAACATCTTTGTTGGACCGGTCACTATAACTCGTTATGGATCTCGTGTTTCACCATAACTTCCTAGAACATGCCGGGAGGAGCTCGTGTACTCAATCCCGTAGCGGATCCCGTGTTTCACCACTAAGTCTAAGCTATGGCCATAACTCCTAGTAGCGGCTCGTGTACCACTACCAGACGACTACATGTTCTAAGATTCAAAACTACTCGGGGGAACTCGTGTGCTCGTCCCATTGAGCAGTGGCCCTGACTTAACCCACTAACGACTCGTGTATCATCAGGTGGGCGTCCATATTGTATCTTATATCTTCATTTAACTTAATCATATCATATATTAGGATAATACTAGGTGACCGTAATAGGAAATGAAATGTTCGGAGTCCCAGGAAAGAGAGGTGCGGCACGTGTATTGGCCACCTTAAATACCAAGTCTTTCCTAGCCAGAGACCGATACATAACATGTATAGCTATTACTCTGTTTCCTTTCTTATCCCTAATAATATCTTATGCAACTTCATTCTTATAACATATACTATTCCTCATATATCCGTATACTTATATCCTTATCCTTTCGGATATTAACCTTAACATTATATAACAATTTCGTAACGTTATCCAGAATATGATTATAAAAATTACCAAAATAAGATAAAAATCATATTTTTCAACAACAATCATCAAGATGAACATAAAAATAATATTTTTAACTCTTCTTTTAATTTCTATACACTCGACAATTAGAAGATAATAACAAGATTTAATTTTTTAATTCAAGATTAATCAATATAATTCAATACTATCAAGATTCATCATAAAAATCATATTTTTAGTTCCCTTTTAATACTTAGGTCACTCGAAAATTCAATAATTAATAATAGCATATTTTAATAATTCAATTGCCCTATTTTATACAATCTGATTTTTAAAGAATTAAATTAAAAACGACCATCTAAAGATCTCTAAAAATCTGGAAATTTTTATGGGAGCTAAATATGGGTTCAAGGATTAACGTGCATAAATTTCGCCTAAAAATAACATCTTTTACTATTTTTAAGTGATTTTATAACTAACCAGTCAGATTAGGCTGAATTCGGTTTCATAATTTTCTGCCATAGCAAACGATCTTTAAAAATTACGAAACAATTACACAAGCTTTAAAACAGTATTACTGACTACCACCTAAAATTTCGTAGCCATTAGATTTGAATAAGTATACTAATTAATTCGTAAACTAAAACTGGACAGTTTTATCAGTTTGAAAGATTAGATTATTTCAAGCAAGAAAAGATCGAATTTTGCCACGAAATAAATTGTGATTCAAAATAAAACAGTAAACAAACTGCCACGAAAAATTCATCAAGAAATAACAAGATTTGATTAATAGATAAATTCATACAAGTAATTATTCAACAATTAGAGATTTCAAGAAAAACATCAAATCATGAAAATACATGAAAATAAATCAAGAACATCATCATCCATATACTCGACATTCTTGAATAAAAACAAAGATTAAATTCCTACAACTTTCATGATTAATTCCTAATTAACTATGTGATTTGCTACCCTTTAATTAAATGGGAAAGCGAAGTTACCTTAATTCGCTATAAAAATTCCAAAGGAAATTCACCAAAGGTGATGAATTTAGCACGGTTCTTTGAGAGGAAAGGAAAGGAAGAAAGTTGTAATTTTTTTAGGGTTTTAACTCAAAATAGCAATTAGGACCCAAAAAAGAGAAGGGGTCCTATATAAAGAAAACAACAACAACAACCAAACCCTAAGCCAAGCCCTTGGGGGCTGCCGTGAACATAGAGAAAGAGGGGGAAGAAGTTTGTTGGTCAACAACAAACATTTGACAAAGTAATTAGTAATAATTTAAATTAATTAAATTAATTAATTCAAATATGATCTAATAATCAATTAAATAAACCAACCCAAAAATTGGCCCAAGTGCCTAAGAAAAACCGGCCACCACTAAAAATAAAGAAATAAATTGGGTCTTTGGCCCAATTGAGAATTCAAGATGAAGCTGCCAGTTTAAAAGATGAGGCTTCAAGCTGCCGGTTTGGTCTTCATAAACCGCCGGTCTTGGACCTTGCAAGCTGCCAGTTCTATACCGCCGGTTTGGTCTTCATAAACCGCCAGTACTGGACCTTGCAAGCTGCCAGTTCTATACCGCTGGTCATGGACTTCACAAGCTACCGGTTCCATACCGCCGGTCTTGAACTTCACAAGCTGCCGGTTATGAGACAATATTCTAGGGAAATCACATTAATAACCGCGAAATTTTCTGGCCCAAAATTCCGGGTTATTACAGTCACCCCTCCTTAAATAAATTTCGACCTCGAAATTTACTTAACGGAGCTCAAACAGAAAACAAAAACAAGCACAACAAACACACAAACAAACAGGAAACAAAAACAAAAGCAACCCGTACCTGCTCCGAACAACTCGGGAAACTTCTCCCTCATCGAAGCCTCGGTCACCCAAGTAGCCTCCTCGAACTTCTGGCTACGCCACAAAACCTTAACCAGAGGCACCACCTTGCGACGCAACATCCGATCCTGTCGGTCCAAAATCCGAACTGGCTTCTCCTCAAATGTCAGGTTCGGCTCGATCTCTGATGACTCAACCGGAATGATATGTGAAGGATCATTGACATACTTCCGTAGCTGCGACACATGGAATACATCATGAACCCTCGATAGATCCGGAGGCATCGCCAACCGATAAGCGACTACACCCACTCGCTCCAGAATCTCGTATGGTCCAACATACTTAGGCCTGAGTTTACCTTTCTGACCAAACCGGACCACACCCTTCATAGGAGACACCTTAAGCAGAACCTTGTCTCCAACCTCAAACTCTAGTGGCTTCCGACGACGATCAGCATAGGACTTCTGCCGACTCTGAGCTGCCTGTAGTTTTGCCCTGATGATCTTCACCTGCTCGACTGTATCCCGGATATGATCGGGACCAATCACCAAAGCATCGCTGATGTCGCTCCAACAGGTAGGGCTACGACACTTACCCCCATACAAAGCCTCATAAGGAGCCATCCCCAAGCTGGCATGATAGCTGTTATTGTACGAGAACTCCACCAAACTCAGAGATTTAACCCAAGATTGCTGGAAATCCAATGCACAAGCTCGAAGCATATCCTCCAGTGTCTGGATGGTCCGCTCTGTCTGCCCATCCGTAGCTGCATGGAAAGCCGTACTCAAATTAAGTTTCGTCCCAAAAGCCTCCTGTAAAGACTTCCAGAACCGTGACAAGAACCGGGGATCTCGGTCGGACACGATATCCTTCGGCACACCATGTAACCGAATGATCTCCCTTGAGTACGCTTCCGCCATCTTCTCCATTGACCAAGTAACCTTCATAGGAATAAAACGAGCCACCTTGGTCAAACGATCCACGATCACCCAAACTGTATCCAAACCCGTAGACGTTGTGGGCAAACCAACCACAAAATCCATGGAGATGGAATCGAACTTCCACGTGGGTATCGGCAATGGCTGCAACAAACCGCCTGGTCGCTGATGCTCGATCTTAACCTTCTGACACGTGAGACACCGTGCCACAAATTCCGCGACCTCTTGCTTCATTCTCGGCCACCAGAAACATTCCCTTAGGTCCTTATAGAGCTTTCCGCCACCTGGATGCACCGAATACGGAGTATTGTGAGCCTCTTCCATAATTCGATTTCTCAGATTCGAAACACGGGGCACACACCACCTGTTACGGAACCTCAAACTACCATCGGGTTCAATCGTGAAGCCCTCTGACTTGCCTTGAAGTTTAGCTTCACGAATCTTCTCGAGTTGCGGGTCTTCCTTCTGCTTTTCCCGTAACTCCTGATACAAACTAGGCTCGACACTCATAGCACTCAAAAACACTCTAGTGCTGCCTGGTGTAACCATCTCAATCTCCATTTTGCGAAGGTCGGAACAGATTTCCTTAGGTAAAACCGCCACTCTGTTACATGAATGACGATCCTTACGACTAAGGGCATCGGCTACCTTATTAGCTTTCCCTTCACAATAGTCAACCGAGAGGTCGTAATCCTTAATTAACTCGAGCCACCGTCGCTGCCTCATGTTGAGTTCCTTCTGGGTGAAAATGTACTTCAGACTCTTGTGATCGGTGAACAACTTGCAAGACACCCCGTAAAGATAATGTCGCCAGATCTTCAAAGCGAACACCACCGCTGCCAACTCCAAGTCGTGAGTAGGATAATTCTGCTCATGAACCTTGAGCTGTCTCGAAGCATATGCAATCACCCTTCCTTCTTGCATCAGAACACAACCTAGACCCTTCTTCGACGCATCGCTGTAGATCTCAAAACCTACACCTTCCGTCGGCAAAGCAAGAACTGGTGCAGACACAAGACTTTGCTTGAGTGCTTGAAAGGCTTCTTCACACTGCTCGGTCCACACGAACTTGCAATCTTTGTGCAATAACTTGGTCATAGGCGCTGCTACTTTGGAGAAGTCTTTCACAAATCTCCGATAGTAACCTGATACAACAAATTTCACAGGTAAGTATTCTTGCATAGACATTAACAAAAGCTATAACCAAAAACTTTAATATACCTGCTAGGCCAAGAAAACTTCGAATCTCGGCCACATTCTTCGGACTGTGCCATTCTACCACTGCCTTAATCTTGGCTGGATCCACCATGACACCTTCCGCATTAATCACATGCCCTAGAAAGGCAACTTCCTTGAGCCAGAACTCGCACTTAGACAATTTCGCGAACCACTTCTGAGCCCGCAGAATACCCAACACCAGATGAAGATGCTGAGTGTGATCTTGTTCTTTTTTCGAATAAATGAGAATATCGTCAATGAACACTACCACACACACATCTAGAAGATGATGGAAGGTCCGATTCATCTGGTCCATGAACACTGCCGGAGCATTCGTCAAACCAAATGGCATAACCTCGAACTCATAATGCCCATATCTCGTGCGAAAAGCAGTCTTCGGTATATCCTCTGGCTTCACTGGAATCTGATGATAACCGGATCTGAGATCAATCTTAGAGAAGACACTGGCTCCCTTCAACTGATCAAACAAATCCTCGATCCTGGGCAGAGGATACCTGTTCTTGATCGTCACCTTGTTCAGCTCCCGGTAATCTATACATAATCTCATGCTGCCGTCTTTCTTCTTCACGAACAATACCGGAGCACCCCACGGCGACACACTAGGCCGGATAAAACCCTTGTCAATCAACTCTTGCAACTGGGTCTTCAATTCCTTCAACTCTGCTGGAGCCATGCGATACGGAGCCTTAGAAATCGGAGCAGTCCCAGGTACCAGATCGATGTTGAATTCCACTTCTCTTTCCTGTGGTATCCCTGGCAACTCCTCTGGAAAAACGTCCGCATACTCTCGAACCACTGGAATGGTCTCTAGCTGTTCCTCCTTAGTCAAGTCCTTGACTTGACATAGAAACACTGTCTCACCCTTGCGCCGCAGCCTGCGCATCTTCATAGCGGACACGATCTTTAACCCCTTGCCTATCGGCTTCCCGACATAAGTTACCCTCTTTGCGTCTGGTCCTCGCAAAGTGACAGCCTGGTCTTGACACCGAAAGGTCGCCTGATACTTAGCTAACCAATCCATCCCTAAGATCACATCGAACTCAATCATAGGGAACTCCTTCAGGTTGGCCTCGAACCTTACCCCCGAGATGACAATGGACACGTCCCTGAACTCCCGAAGACAAGAAAAGTCCTCTCCCGAAGGAAGAGTTATGATAGATTTGACAGGAGACTCTCCCATCAGGTTAGCTTTAGCAATAAAAGCACTAGCAACAAAGGACACAGTGGCACCAGTATCAAACAGAACATACGCAGACATATCATGAACAAGAAATGTACCCGTGACTACATCGGGCTGAGCATCTGCCTCTTCCTGTGTCATGCAGAAGATCCTGTTCTTGACCGGAGCCTGACTACCTGTAGCTGTTGCTGCTGCTGGCTGTCTCTTAGGGCAGAAGATAGACTTATGACCCGCTTCACCACAATCGAAGCACACTATAGGAGACCCATCACACTTCTTTCCCGGGTGGAACTCCTTCTTACAACCTCGACAAATTCTCGGACCCTGACTCGGAGCTGGTCGAGATCTCTGTTGCGGCTTCGAAGAAGGCTCGAACCTGGTCTTCTTAACCGGAGCTGGAGCTGGAGCTGGAGTAACCCTCTTCTTCCCGGTGTCTTCATCAGAAACTGAAGACTGAACCTCAAGAGCCACCTCATATGCTTCCTGAAAAGTCTTCACCCTGCTGCTAACCACATGAACACGGATGCTGGAGTTCAGCTTCTTGATGTACCTCTTAACTCGCTCGGCTTCAGAAGGAATCACTGCTGATGCGAACCTGGAGAGCTCGGTGAACTTGTCCGTATAAGCCTGGACGGACAAATTACCTTGGGTAAATGTGAGGAATTCCTCTTGTTTCTGCCACTTAAGCTCCTCGGGGTAGAAACGATCTTGCAGCCTCTTGGTGAAGTCTTCCCAACTCAGATTCAGATCTGTGTCGGGGTTAGACCGGATTGTACTCCACCAGTTGTCTGCCTCACCCTGAAGGTAAAATGTAGCTATGGGGACCCGTTCAGCTGCGGGGCAAGCTAAAACATCGAACATCTTACGCATCTCTCAAATCCAGTTTTCGAGGGTGGTTGGGTCAGCTGCACCATCATAAGTCGGAGGACGAAGTCGGGCTATGCGGTCAAAGGTCGACTGATTGTTCTGAGCCCGGACGCTGCTCTGAGCCAACGTGAGGATCGCATCCTCCAAGTTGCGACGACGAAGACGGAAATTCGGTGGTCTAGGGGTCGACATCCTGAAATCACAAACAAGTTAGCACACGAACGGCACACAGAAACAGCATCAACGCGGACACAGCGATAAAACGTCTTAACCCAGGCTACTACCCATGGTTTCTCTCATCTAAAGTTTCCATATTAGGCTAGGGTTCGCTCGGGTTCATAAAGCACTCATCTTACGTAGTTACTTGTGAAGAAGTAACTTAGGGTCTAACCTCAGCTCTGATACCAACTGTAACGACCCGACTTTTTAGCTTGTCGATTTACGAAGGGAAATCGACATTCGGATCATTACTTAATCATATTAACAATAAATTAAACAAATTAAATGGAAGAAATATCTTTTATTAATATAATTGCTAAAATCCGGAATAAACCACTAATTGTCATTACATCAAATGTCTGAAATACTGTCCCAACATGCTGGGAACATATAATAAACTGAATAAAGGTTTAAATTGTTCTGGCAATACTAGAAACTTTTTAAAAAAATATATAGGCCTAAACTCTCAAGCCCATCCGGCGAAGCCCGCTCTAATCTGCTGCAACATCACCTGAAACTGAGGGGGGGGTCCACCGTCAGTGGCGAGTAACTAGGCTGTCCCATTTAATCGAGGGACCACCAAACACATAATATCATAGAAAATATCATAAAAACTATAAAGAATTCAATACATGCTTTACACATTAAAACACAAATTCCGTATAAACGTACGTATAATAATACGTATAAAAGTATGTATAAAATACGTATACAAATACGTATAAAAATACGTATAGAGATACGTATAAAAATACGTATAAATACCCCTGCAGAAATACGGTTAGAATACGTATAATTACGTATAAAAATACGTACATTCAACCCTGCAAATACGGTTAGAATACATACCACAACCGTATACCTATATACATACACATACATACTCATATAGTTACAGAAATACACAGCGGAAGACGTATAATATATTGGTCTTATACTTTATTTTATACTTCTTAAATTATCCCATTCCTTAACTGATACTTAACTCTTCTTATATCATTAATAAATCATAATCATATCTTGTCATAATCTTATCATCATAATTCATATCTTATCATAATCTTATCATCATAATTCATATCTTATCATATCGGATCATATCATATCTTTCTTTAGAAATCATCTTATACTTCTTCTTATGATTTCATCTTATCAATTCATATGATCATAACATAACATCTTTGTTGGACCGGTCACTATAACTCGTTATGGATCTCGTGTTTCACCATAACTTCCTAGAACATGCCGGGAGGAGCTCGTGTACTCAATCCCGTAGCGGATCCCGTGTTTCACCACTAAGTCTAAGCTATGGCCATAACTCCTAGTAGCGGCTCGTGTACCACTACCAGACGACTACATGTTCTAAGATTCAAAACTACTCGGGGGAACTCGTGTGCTCGTCCCATTGAGCAGTGGCCCTGACTTAACCCACTAACGACTCGTGTATCATCAGGTGGGCGTCCATATTGTATCTTATATCTTCATTTAACTTAATCATATCATATATTAGGATAATACTAGGTGACCGTAATAGGAAATGAAATGTTCGGAGTCCCAGGAAAGAGAGGTGCGGCACGTGTATTGGCCACCTTAAATACCAAGTCTTTCCTAGCCAGAGACCGATACATAACATGTATAGCTATTACTCTGTTTCCTTTCTTATCCCTAATAATATCTTATGCAACTTCATTCTTATAACATATACTATTCCTCATATATCCGTATACTTATATCCTTATCCTTTCGGATATTAACCTTAACATTATATAACAATTTCGTAACGTTATCCAGAATATGATTATAAAAATTACCAAAATAAGATAAAAATCATATTTTTCAACAACATTCATCAAGATGAACATAAAAATAATATTTTTAACTCTTCTTTTAATTTCTATACACTCGACAATTAGAAGATAATAACAAGATTTAATTTTTTAATTCAAGATTAATCAATATAATTCAATACTATCAAGATTCATCATAAAAATCATATTTTTAGTTCCCTTTTAATACTTAGGTCACTCGAAAATTCAATAATTAATAATAGCATATTTTAATAATTCAATTGCCCTATTTTATACAATCTGATTTTTAAAGAATTAAATTAAAAACGACCATCTAAAGATCTCTAAAAATCTGGAAATTTTTATGGGAGCTAAATATGGGTTCAAGGATTAACGTGCATAAATTTCGCCTAAAAATAACATCTTTTACTATTTTTAAGTGATTTTATAACTAACCAGTCAGATTAGGCTGAATTCGGTTTCAGAATTTTCTGCCATAGCAAACGATCTTTAAAAATTACGAAAAAATTACACAAGCTTTAAAACAGTATTACTGACTTCCACCTAAAATTTCGTAGCCATTAGATTTGATTAAGTATACTAATTAATTCGTAAACTAAAACTGGACAGTTTTATCAGTTTGAAAGATTAGATTATTTCAAGCAAGAAAAGATCGAATTTTGCCACGAAATAAATTATGATTCAAAATAAAACAGTAAACAAACTGCCACGAAAAATTCATCAAGAAATAACAAGATTTGATTAATAGATAAATTCATACAAGTAATTATTCAACAATTAGAGATTTCAAGAAAAACATCAAATCATGAAAATACATGAAAATAAATCAAGAACATCATCATCCATATACTCGACATTCTTGAATAAAAACAAAGATTAAATTCCTACAACTTTCATGATTAATTCCTAATTAACTATGTGATTTGCTACCCTTTAATTAAATGGGAAAGCGAAGTTACCTTAATTCGCTATAAAAATTCCAAAGGAAATTCACCAAAGGTGATGAATTTAGCACGGTTCTTTGAGAGGAAAGGAAAGGAAGAAAGTTGTAATTTTTTTAGGGTTTTAACTCAAAATAGCAATTAGGACCCAAAAAAGAGAAGGGGTCCTATATAAAGAAAACAACAACAACAACCAAACCCTAAGCCAAGCCCTTGGGGGCTGCCGTGAACATAGAGAAAGAGGGGGAAGAAGTTTGTTGGTCAACAACAAACATTTGACAAAGTAATTAGTAATAATTTAAATTAATTAAATTAATTAATTCAAATATGATCTAATAATCAATTAAATAAACCAACCCAAAAATTGGCCCAAGTGCCTAAGAAAAACCGGCCACCACTAAAAATAAAGAAATAAATTGGGTCTTTGGCCCAATTGAGAATTCAAGATGAAGCTGCCAGTTTAAAAGATGAGGCTTCAAGCTGCCGGTTTGGTCTTCATAAACCGCCGGTCTTGGACCTTGCAAGCTGCCAGTTCTATACCGCCGGTTTGGTCTTCATAAACCGCCAGTACTGGACCTTGCAAGCTGCCAGTTCTATACCGCCGGTCATGGACTTCACAAGCTGCCGGTTCCATACCGCCGGTCTTGAACTTCACAAGCTGCCGGTTATGAGACAATATTTTAGGGAAATCACATTAATAACCGCGAAATTTTCTGGCCCAAAATTCCGGGTTATTACACCGGAGCTCCCCACGGAGAAACGCTTGGCCTAATGAAGCCTTTATCGATCAAATCCTGGAGTTGCGTCTTTAACTCCAATAATTCACATGTTAGTTTCATCAAACAATACATGGATACTCTCTTCAACAGACAAGGTTCTTTTATTGAAGACTTTATATGTCTTGCTATGAGGGGAGTACCCAATGAAAACAGCTTCATCACTCCTGGGGTCAAACTTGTCCAAACTGGTCTTACATTGTTGTGTAAAAAACACTTACAACCAAATATTCTTAAATGTTCAATGTTTGGTTTTCGACCCCTTAGAAGTTCATAAGGTGTTTTTCTCAGTATTGGTCTTAGCATAACTCTATTAAGTATGTAGCATGATGTACTCACAGCATCAGCCCAAAATTTCTTTGACAGAACACTCTCCAGAAGCATGGTTCTAGCCATTTCTTCTAGAGTGCGATTCTTTCTTTCAACTACTCCATTTTGTTTGGAGTTCTTGGGGCTGAAAAGTTGCGACAAATACCATGCTCCATACAATAAGTCATGAAGCTAGCATTATCAAATTCTGATCCATGATCAGATTTGATAGATGCCAATTGATGATGAATCTTGTTCTGGACCTGTTTCACTAGAATTTCAAATTAATCAAAAGTTTCATCTTTAAATTTCAAGAATATGGTCAAACGAGAGTAATCATCAACTAAGACAAACACATATATAAAGCCATTTATACTTTGTACACGCATAGGTCCACATAAATCCATGTGTACAAGTTCAAATGGCCTAGAGGAACTAACCACTTTCTTTGGTTTAAATGATGATCTGACATGTTTGCACTTTGCACATTCTCGGCATAGCTGGTCTGCCACATATTTGATGTTAGGTAAACCTATCACCAAATCTTGAGATCTTAACTTGTTGAGCAAAGTAAAGCTAACATGTCCTAATCTTTTATGCCAAATCCATTGGTCATCCTCTACACCACTAAGACAGAGGGCACTTTTCAGTGCAATTTGACTTAAGTATGTGATATACACATTGTTATGTCTTGTTCCTTCACAGACCAGTTCCCCTGTCCTAGGGTTCACTATGTGACAAGTGTTTGTTTCAAAATTCACTTTATTTCCCTTGTCACATAGTTGAGAGATGCTCAAAAGGTTACGTTTCAAACCTTCTACATAGTAAACATTGTCAATTGCTTGGGAGAGTAACATACCAACCTTACCTACTCCTTTGATAAGTCCTTTGCTGTTATCACCAAATGTCATGTGCCCTCCCACGAATGCAGTTAGTGAAAGGAATTGTTCTTTATCCCCGGACATGTGTCTTGAGCAACCACTGTCCAAATACCAATATGGCTTTTCTTTCACTCGTACCTGCACAAGCAAATTAAAGGTTCGTCTTAGGAAACTTTACCAGCTTGGGTTCCTTGTTCTTTGAAACATTCTCAACCTTGACCTTCCTAACCCACATCTGTTTGGTGTAGATTTTGTTCTTCGTGTCATTTTTCTTTTTAGTGAAGCAATTGTTAGTAACATGACCACTTTTACCACAATAGGTGCAAACATGCATGTCTTTGGCAAAAATATACTTGCCTTTCTTGAATTCATTCAACCATGTGTTGGCTCTGCCTAGAACAATTGTAGAACTAGATCTAGAATACCCTAAACCAAGCCTTTGGGTATTTCCAAGTTGGGATGTGTGGATGTTTATGTTTTTCTGAGCATCTAACATTTTGTTCAATTGGTTCATACAATCTGTTAGCTCATTCTCCTTATTTCCAAGCCTCTTAAGTTGAACTTCATTTTGTTTCTCAAAAGATTTCAGATCAAGTCTAGTCTTTTGAAGTTCATCTTGTAGTCTTTAGACTAGGGAGGGATCTGGTTCGTCACAGGTCTTCTTGATGTTTTCTTATTTTAGCAAGATGAGTTCAGCCTCAAGATCACAGATCTTAGCTGTGCACTCATCATGTAAAACATCAAAAACTGCATCAAAGGCAGTGGGAGAACCAGTCTCTTTAGAAACCTTAAGATCACCATGTTCCTTGTGCAAATCTTCAAGTTTTTCAATTAAGTGGTGATATGCAAGTATGACATTAGATTTACTCAAGGTACATGTATCCTTTAGATGTTCCGAATTTGAATTATGTGTAAACAATTCCTTGAGCTCATTAACCCCTTTTCAATATTATAAAAAAATTGATCCTCTTTAGGGTCAGGTTTGGAGTTTAATGTCTCAAGTTCTATTCTTTGCTGATCTGCTGTCATTTCAAGTTCAGAAATTTTTTCTTTAAGTTCTTCACAAATAAGTTCAAGTTCAGAAGATCTAGCACCACAAATAATTTCATAATCTGGAACTGTTTCTTTTAGTTTTTTTGGTAGGCAGACCCAACATTAATAAATTGATCAATGGTGAATTCAAGATAATCAAGTAATTCATCTCTATCTAGATTATGCATGTTTGCCTTTATTTCATTAAAGCATACCTGTTTCTCATCTGAAGTGCTTCCACCAGCCATGAGACAGAGAACATCTTCTTCTTCAGAACAGATCTCAGACTAGTCTATGCATGTGAAAGCAGTAAGGCAAAGATTTTCTTCTTCTATATCTTCCTCATCTTCTGATTCTGAATCTCCCCAAATTGCATCAAGCATAGCTCATTTTAAAAACCTTCTTCTCAGCTTGGACTCCAGGATTTCTCTTGGGATTCTTCCGTGTTGGACACTCCTTAATTCTGTGCCCCATTTCACCACATTTAAAGCAACCAGCATGGGAACTGGTTTTCCTGAACTGTCCAGAACTGTTTTTTCCTTTTGAAAACTTACCCTTGGATTTTGTCTTAAGGTATTTTTCAAATTTTCTAGCCATAAGACTGATATTATATTCATCCTCCTCTGATTCTTCTGCTTTGAGAACCATCTCTTTGTTTTTTGAACTAGTTTCAGCCTTTGAATCAACCAACATCTCATGAGTCATCAAGGAACCAATGAGTTGTTCCAGAGATAATGTGGTTAGATCTTTTGCTTCTTGTATGGCTGTAACTGTAATGACCCAGATTTTATTGGTATTTTTGCCGATAATTATGTGTAATTATGTGTATTTGTGTGATTAGTTGAAATTTATTTTCAACTATTTATTTTATTTTATGTGAATAATTTCGATTTAATTCAAAATATTTATTTTCAGTTTTTATTATTTATGATATTTATTATTTAATTAATTAGAATTTTTATTATTTAATTTTCTAATTAATTATTTAATATTTTGGGCTAAGTTGATTATTGCATGATTAATCATGTAAATTATGTAAATTAGCCCAATGGATCACGAGAGCCCATTTAAAGGCCCATTTTTACCCCTTGGCCGATTTTCTTGTGCATGGGCAAGTGGTGCCACTTGTCTTGTGTTCACACCTTGGCTAACTCTATAAATAGGAGAGTTAGTAAGGCCTTTGCTCATTTTTGCCATCAAAAGCTCTTGCCATCAATTTCAAGCATAATCTCTCCCCTTTGCTCTCTAGTTCACACGCCATTATTGAGCAATTGAAACCCATCAATTGTTCATCATTTTTCCTAGCCCAAAACTTAAAGATTCAAAGTTTATTGATCTTTAAGTGTTCAAACACAATCCTAAACACATTAATTTCATTCAAGATCTCTAGTTCGGGTTTGCTTTGGGATTGCTCGTTGGGGGTTCTTGCGTGTTCGTGTGCAGTGGGCCGTGCAAGGTGCAGCAGAGGGTCGTGCTCGTGTGCCGTGTAAAGCCGTGGTGCTCGTGTGGCAGTGGTGGTTCGTGCGACACAGCCGTGCTGGGCAGCCGTGTGTGTAAGTGTGCCGTGTTCGTGTGGTTCGAAGCAAGGCTGTGTGCAACGTGGTTTGGGCCGTGTGGTGTTCGTGTGTGCCTTATTCCGGGCAGCAACTTTTTATGTTAATTTTGTGTGTTATCTTCAATAAGGTAACATACTTTCTCAACCTTTTTGGTATACTATGTCTATAGTATAGATTAAATGCATGTTTGGGATGTTTAATGTTGAATATCCATGATTTTATGTATGGTTTATATTCTGAATTTTTATATGGTTTATATGATGTTTTGATGATGGTTTTCATGATTTTTATGATTGATTATATGTTGTTTTATGATCATGAATATTATGTTTAAGTTTGATGAATTTTGGATGAGTAAAAGTTGAATTTTCGATTGGTTGATGATGATGTTATGCGTGTGATGTATGGGTTTGGATGAGTTCTTGGTTGAGTTCTTGAATCTTGATTGAGTTCTTGATTGAAGATCTTGAATCTTGAATGAGTTCTTTATGAGTTCTTTATGAGTTCTTTGAGTTCTTTATGAGTTCTTGATGAGTCTTTATGAGTTCTTGGTTGAATCTTGAAAGTTAAAGAAAGTGGGTTAAAACTTAAAGAAAGTTAAAGATTTAGTCTAAATTGATTAAAGAATGGAATTTAAATGATGGTTTATGGTTGGTTAGACTCAAGATCAAGGCGCAAAGGCAATCTTGAGTATAACTTCGTTGATTAACTAGTTATTTTCGAGAATCAAGGCGTAAAGGCAATTCTTGAAATTAATTTAGTTATGAATGAATCGATTAAAATGATTAAAGATTTAATTAATAATTAGCTTGATTTCATTTCTAGACGCCTGATACTTTGAGTAAGATTCATTGTATTTGGGTTAAGACGTTGCCCCTATTCCATCCGCGGTATTGGGATAGTTGGAGTCATACTATGTGATCTTTTGTAGATTTCCAGTAAGATTGGTTTCACGGGATATGGATTTCCAGTAAGATTGGTTTCATGGGGTTTGGGAGTAAGATTCTCAAATCCGAGCATAGTAGAAAGTTCGATCGCGTAAGATGCGTTCGTACGAGCACAGTCCGGTCTAGTATATGGATGATTGCGCCAAAGATAGTTGGTTAGGTTGTTTGAGTCGAGTTCACGTTTTTGGGTTGTTCTCGTACTTTGGTTATTGATGTTGATTATTTGATTTATGCTATATGCATGTGTATTCCCATTAGGGTGAGTCAGTTATGTTACTCGCCACTGATGGTGGACTGTTGTATGTTTTTTAGGTATTTCTGATGACGATACTCTTGCTTAGCTTTGGGTTGGGCGAGCGACGTTTATTGTTTCTGTTATTTGATGTATTTCCTATTTCTGTCGTTTATAGATAGTATTGGCATATTGTATAGACTTTATATGTTGTTTTGGACTCTGACGTGTGGTTGGAGTTACTCGTATTTTAGTATTTTTGGTTTGACTTTTGGACTAGTTATGTACAACTTGTGGGTATTTGTACGTTTTTGGTTTATTAATAACATTTTCGAGGAATTAGTTTAATTTCTTAAGTATTTTGAGTTGTAGTTTCTAACTATTCGACTCGTCGGTTTCTTCCGCGCCGATTTAAGCGAGTCGGGTCGTTACAGTATTTTGAGGAACAATGAGCCCTTCCTGATTCTTCTTAAGGTTTTTAAGTTGATATTCAATAGTTGTTAAGAAGAAAATAACACACATAAGGGTGGAACACGAGCCATGGGGAACGCTGGCAGCTACCGGTGGTTCAGACAACAACAATTGACCACCGGCAGCCACATCAGACCACCAACAGCAGCAGCTGCAGGCCACTGGCAGCAGCAGCAGGTCCCCGGCAGCAGCAACAACAGGCCACCGGCAGCAGCAGCAGGCCACCGGCAGCAGCAACAGTAGCTCACCGGCAGCAGCAGCAGGCCACCATGAGCAGCAGTAGGGGAACCACACAACAGCATCATATTTGTCTCGTAGCAGCAACGGGCCACTGTCGACAGACGGTTGCTTCCTCATGGCCTCCGTGAGTGGTGGTTACAGCCAAAACAACCAGCCCGAGAACATTATAAAATCTTTATTATTTCAGAAAGGGAAACGAAAATAGAAAATAATCTCATCAATAATAGTCAAGCCTTGGGGTCAAACCAAATTATTCTAATGTAATTTATGACATCTTAAATTGTTTCTTTCTACCTCTTAAAATATGAAACCAACTAAACATCCAAATAGAATGAACATGCATTTAGTGGAAAATTCTCATTTCCATATCACTCCTTCCAACAACCCATTGAATTGAACTTAATCTGTAACACCCCAATAATTCTCATCAAGTTATAAATGCTAATTTCAAGGAATATTGAGAATTATTAAAGTGTTATCGCCACGTGTGGAAACGTATCGGCTTACTCAGAATTTTGCAGCGGAAATAAAATAGTACTAAGTTTAAAATAAAACTAAATCTTATTACAATTTGGAACCATTAAGGCCCTGAAATTTATTGAATCAATTTAAACGAAATAAATCCAACTTAATAAATGAAAATGTCTAAAATCTCCCAAACTAAAATGTTAAATCGAATTTGGAAAATAATTCATAAATTAAATAAATGTTTCAGAAATACCACTCATCACTCAAGCCCATAAGCGTCCCTGAATTCCTGCACAAACTTACCTTGACCCTGAACGACTGCTCACCAATAATTGGGTCATCACAGGGTCAAGATAATAACAAGACCAAATTTGTACGGCGTCAGCAAAGCTGAGTACGTTAATTAAATAAGCATACAGATCTATTGCATATAAAATCATGTCAAAGCTTAAATACTATGGTGAGTAATTAGTTATTATTCCTTGTTAAACACATTGATTATTAGGTGGCCCTCTAGAGCCGAAGCCAGTGTAAGCACCGGGCGAGTTGTCTATGCCTAGAAGGTGACAATGGGAGCTACCCACGTCACAAGTAAAGGAATGAGCTCAATCCGCTAATGGAACACGTGGATCCTTCGGTTCCCTTAAAGTCACGAGACCTGCCGTGACCCCAACCCACATCCATGCCAATACTCCAGACGTGCACTGGTCTAGAGTTTTAATGCTTACCCGAATCTTTCCCTTTAAGTGATTAGTGTCTTGAGAGTTGTTACACATAACAAGCACACACAAACAATTCACATAACACTTGTTTTAATTTATTGTTCAGATAAAACACACTGAACTCTTGTCTATTAACAAGATTCCCATTAAGAACATATGTCTTAAGTGGTATCCCAAAGCTATTAAAGGGCATGAAATATTCGTAGAATCTATTCACGCCTTACCAATAAACTTGAAAAGGACAACCTGTCCATATGCAAAATAAATTGCAACTAATAAACTTGAAAGGGACAACCTGTCCATATGCAAAATAAATTGCTACTAATGAAGCATGAAATATTCAAAGAACCTATTCATGCAATATTCTCTTGTATAATCGGGAACATGAAATAATCCTTCCTGTCCTTTTCTTAACAGGTTTGCAAACACAAGTTATGCAAACAACTAAAAAAAAACACCACAAATAATCATGTTCCACAAAATCACAACAATCATGATAGAAATATGCAAAGTCCTAACATGATACTACGTCTGGACACTTATCAATCACGCGTATCTTGAATAAACTTGGTGGTACTCCACCTTTTCCTTTCAGAACTCGCCTAAGTAATATTCCTCGCCTATAATATAAAAGACAATAGTATTAACTCGAGTCCTAAAATATCCAACAGCTCTAACCTATCCTAAGACCTCCCGTAAATTACTAGATAATAATATTAATTACTTAATTATAGGTATAATTACATTCTTTAATGCCAAGATTTAAAAACAAAATAAAAGATAAATTTTATTTTTTTTTTGTTTACATATATATATATATATATATGCATATACACATACGGTTATACATATACACATATTGTTAAACCGAAGGATGGCAGGGTGGCAGGCGGCGACGGCGACCCCGGCGACGCAGCTACGGGCTGCCGGTGGTGGCGGTCCTGTGGCTGGGTGACTCACGAAACAAAGCGCTGCTCTGTTTTTGTTCTGTTTTTTTTTTTGACAGAACCACGAACCTCCGGCGAGGCAGTAGCGGCAGGAAGGTCGTGGTAGGTGGTGTCTATGGTGACTAGCGGTGGTGCTAGTGGTTGAAGGTGGTGGTAGATTGGTGGTTATGGAGGTTTTCTTGGTTTAAACTTTGATTTTTTTTCTTTTCTCTTCTTCATGAGTATGGTGAGAGAGAGAGAGGTTTTATTTTTTTTTTGTTTTTTTTTCACTTTTTGCTTTTTGACCTAATTTGTTTCATCATGGGGTATTTATACTGTTATTGTTGTTTAGGGTTTCTCAATAGCTTGGGCCTGTGACAAACCCTTTTAAGCCCTTATTATTTTAAACACTGAATTTTTTTATTATTTCATTCTTTTTATTTATTTATTTATTTATTTGTTTGAACGGTTCCCAACCGACAATTAAAACCTTTTGAGTTATGTTAACTATGACCCACAAATTTTCATAAAATGATTTCAAACATATAAATCATTAATATCCCCATAGAATAAAATATTTAATTCATTTTATTAACTCTAATTCCGAAAATATCCGTTATGGCCGTAAAATCGCGTATTTATGTATAATTAACTCTTATACCATGGTATAAAAATACGGGGGATTACATTCTACCCCCCTTAAAAGAAGTTTCGTCCCCGAAACTTATGTCACTAATAACTTTATATTTTAAAGAAATGCACCGCTAAATGAAAGTTTAAGGACTAGAGCTGCTGTAACTTGACTCTTACTTTTATTCCTACTACTCGTTCCCGACGATATGCCCGGAAAATCTTGAGACTATGTCCCAAAAACGAGGAAAAGAACTAAACTATTCAGTGCAAGCATGCCAAAATAGTAATCATAATGCTAATAATGCTATAAAATGCTATAAAAGCGCGAAATTCTATCGCATTCTACCCCCTTGAAGAAAAAGAGTTACGCCCTCGTAACTCACCGTTTAAAACAATTGGGGGTACTTGCTCGTCATATCTTCCTCGGCTTCCAAGTGGCTTCTTCGTACTCTTGGTTAGACCAAAGGACCTTTACTAACTTTATATCCTTGTTTCGGGTACTTCGTACCTTAGTGTCCAATATCTTGACGGGTCTTTCTTCATATGTTAAATTTTCATCCAACTGAATTGCTTCCGGTTGCAATACATGCTTGGAATCCGGGATATACCTCTTAATTTGTGAAATGTGAAATACATCATGCATCTTCTCAAATTCCATCGGTAAGGCCAGCTTGTAAGCTAACTTCCCGATTCTTTCCAAAATTTCATACGGACCTACATACTTTGGGCTAAGTTTACCCTTTTGCCCGAATCGCATGATACCTTTCGTTGGTGAAACTTTCAGGAAAACTTTGTCACCAACTTTAAATTCATCCTCCCGTCGTTTCTGATCTGGGTAGCTCTTATATCTATCTTGGGCTGCTTGAATTCTACTCCGAATCAGTTTAACAGTTTTGATTGTCTCTTCTATGAACTCAGTTCCCAGGACAAATTGTTCACTAAGGTCGTTCCAACAGATAGGGCTTCTACACTTCCTCCCATACTGCGCTTCGAAGGGTGCCATTCCGATGCTAGCGTGGTAACTATTGTTATAGGAGAACTCGATAAGGTCCAAGTGATCCTCCCAAGATCCTTGGAAATCGAGTGCACATGCCCTCAACATATCTTCCATAGTTTGATTCGTTCTTTCGGTTTGCCGATCGGTTGCCGGGTGAAACGCTGTGCTCATTTTAAGAGTTGTGCCCAAATTCTCTTGCACCTTCTTCCAGAACATTGATAAAAATCGAGAGTCATGATCCGAGATGATATCCTTCGGTACTCCATGTAGTCTTACCACATTCTTTATGTAGGTTTTCGCCAGTTGCTTCTTTTTCCAAGTTTCTTTGATGGGTATAAAAACGGCAGACTTAGTAAGTCGATCTACTATCACCCATATGGTGTCGTTACCACTCTTAGCTCTAGGTAAAGCTGTGACGAAATCCATCGATATCGAATCCCACTTCCAGACTGGCACTTCTAGTGGTTGAACTACCCCTATTGGCCTTTTGTGATCTATCTTCACCTTTTGGCATGTAAGGCACTTGGATACGAATTCTGCAATTTCCCGCTTCATATTAGGCCACCAGTAGGCTAATTTTAAATCCTTGTACAACTTATCACCTCCGGGGTGAACAGAGTACGGGGTGTTATGAGCTTCCTCCATTATTCTTCGTTTCAACTCCTCACAATGTGCGGGTATGCACCATCTTCCTTTAAAACGCAAGCTTCCATCGTCAAATACTCTAAAGTCACTCTCCTTGGTTTGATCTAAATTTCCTTTTATTTTATTTAGCTTATCATCCTCCTTTTGTTTTTCCACAATCTCATCAAACAATGTGGGTGCTATCGACATGGCTGCTACCAAGTTTTCCACTTCCCCTTCGTACATAACTTCCAAGTTTAACCTTTCAAACTCTCTGCACAGGGTGTCTTCGACCATCAGGGTATGGATTCCGTGAGTCGTCTTGCGGCTCAAGGTGTCGGCGACTTTATTGGCTTTTTCCTCGTGGTATTGGATATCCAGATCGTAATCCTTAATTAATTCTAGCCATCTCCTTTGTCTCATGTTCAAATCTTTCTGAGTGAAAATATACTTTAAGCTTTTGTGATCCGTAAATATTTTACACCTTACGCCATAAAGGTAATGTCTCCATATCTTCAGGGCAAACACTATAGCGGCTAGCTCCAAATCGTGAGTAGGGTAATTTGCCTCGTATGGTTTTAGTTGTCTCGATACGTAGGCTACCACCTTTCCATTCTGTTGTAAGACACATCCCAACCCATTCTTTGAAGAGTCACTATGTACTTCAAACCCCTCGGTTCCTTCAGGTAGGGTTAACACTGGTGTTGTTGTCAATCGGTCCCTCAAGGTTCGGAATGCTTCTTCGTAATTTTCATCCCATTCAAACTTCTTCTCCTTCTTCATCAAGTTAGCCATGGGTCTTGCTATCTTAGAGAAATCCTTCACAAACCTTCTGTAATAGCCCGCTAAGCCCAAAAAGCTTCGGACATCAGTCACGTTCTTAGGAGTAGACCACTCTCTTAGTGTCTTGATCTTCTCAGGATCCACACATACTCCTTCCTTCGACACATAGTGTCCCAAGAATGCAACCTTTTCTAGCCAGAATTCACACTTAGAAAACTTGGCATACAACTTGTTTTCTCTTAAGGTCTCCAGGACTGTTCTCAAATGCTTGACATGCTCGTCTTGACTCTTTGAGTATACTAGTATGTCGTCTATGAAAACCACCACAAACTTGTCCAAATATTCGTGAAACACCGTATTCATCAAGTCCATAAATATAGCCGGTGCGTTGGTTAACCCAAACGGCATAACGGTAAATTCATAATGGCCATAGCGAGTTCGGAAGGCAGTCTTTGACACGTCTTTATCGGCTACTCTCAACTGATGGTAGCCGGACCTCAGATCGATCTTTGAGAACACGCAAGCTCCTTTGAGTTGATCGAATAAGTCATCAATTCTAGGTAAGGGATACTTGTTTTTGATGGTCACATTATTCAACTCCCTATAGTCTATGCACAGTCTAAGGCTCCCATCTTTCTTCCTCACAAACAGCACAGGGGCTCCCCAAGGTGATGCACTAGGTCGGATATAACCTTTATCAAGCAACTCTTGTAATTGGGTTTTTAGTTCACTCATCTCCGCAGGTGCCATTCTATACGGTGCTTTGGAGATAGGGGTTGTCCCAGGTACTAAATCTATGGTGAACTCAACCTCTCTTTTTGGTGGCATCCCCGAAATCTCGTAAGGAAAAACATCAACAAATTCATTAACTATTGGAACATCATCCAAATTCATTACCCTCCCCTCACTTAAATCTAGAACACAACAGAAGTACAATGGGTGTCCTTTTGTAACTAGCTTTTTCAGTTTCATGGCAGAGATTATCCCAAAGCCCTTAGTCTTGCTAGGGTTCTTATAGGAAATGGGGGTTCCTAAACGAGTTATCAAGTATACTCTTTGTGCTTTACAATCTATTTTTCCCTCATACTTTCTTAACCAGTCCATTCCTAAGATAATGTCCAGACCCCCTAAAGAAATCTCTATAAGGTCAGAAGGAAAGTTAGATTCTCCTATTTGTAATGGTAATTCCCTGTGAAGTCTAGTACAGTTAACTACCTCCCCAGTGGGTAGGCATATAGGTATTTGGACTAGCTCCGCCTTATTCAACCCCAACTTTACCACAACAGACTTAGAAATAAAAGAATAGGTTGCACCAGAATCGAAAAGAACTTTAACCATAAAGGAGTTTAGCGAAAAAGTACCCGTGATAGTATCAGCTGCTTTCTCGCCCTCTTTCTTTCCCATGACATTCAATCTGCCTGCAGTGTTGTTCCTGTTCTGATGATGGTTATTCTCTGCCCCTCCTTGCTTAGTGTGGTTGTTTTGGTTGCCCGAATGTCCTCCTGTTTTATCATGGGGTCTTCCTTTAGCTTCATTCCTTTCAGTCTCGGGTTTGGAGAAACATTCAAACGCTCTGTGTCCTTTCTTGTTACAGTTGTTGCAGGTAACCAGATTACCTTCGCAGTCTTTCCCAGGATGGTTTCTTGGACATTTCTTGCAGAAGTAGGTTCGTCCGCTAATATCAGGCCTTTGTTGTCCCTGCCCTTTTCCTGCATTCTGGTTTCCTTTGTTTCGATAATTTCCATTCATCTGCTTTTTGAAATTGCCCTAATGACTAGTTTGTTGGAACTCTTTCCTCTTTTCTCCCACAACACCCTCTCCTTTAGCATTCCGCTGGAAAAGGTTGTATAAGTTCGTAGCCCTTCCGTACACATCATCCAACCTTGTGAAAGTCTCTCCACCCAAATTCATCTTTATCTCCATGGAGAGTCCCTGCTCGAACCTCTGAGCCTTTAGCTCCTCTTTGGCTACCACTTCTGGGGCAAATCTGGACAAGGCGACGAACTTAGCATAGTACTCCGCTACGCTCATCTTCCCCATTTTCAAGTCGAAGAATTCGTCAGATTTTTGCTTCTTCAGCCAAGCAGGATAAAATTTGTTCCTGATGCTGGTCTTGAAAGCATCCCAGTTAAATCCAGCGGCCTCGCGGATCGCAGGCCCACTCTCCCTCCACCAAAGATCTGCCTCATCCTTCAGGTACAAGGTAGCTTGGTTGACCCTAAGCGCTTCAGGACAGTCTAAAGTATCGAAGATCTTGTCAAATTCCCTTAACCAGCTTTCCAGTTGTGTTGGGTCAGGGCCCCCTTTAAAATAGGGTGGCTTCACTTGTGCCAACATTTTGAACATCTCCCCAGCAAGATCGTTCTGGTCATTGCGATTTGCGTTCAAGTTCTCTGCCAATAGCCTTATGGCATCAGCTAGGGCTCGGTTATCTGCCATCCTATTTTTCTTCCTGAATAAAAGGGAAACCCATTTAGGTTTGCCAAATTAGCTTTGGATAGGCCATTAACTGACTATCCCTACTAATAACTCTAAATCATATGGTCTAGAAAATAGGCATGAAGCTATCACTCTATCATAGCGAACACATAATTTAAGCAAGAAGATAAACAAATAAAATAGAATAAAAGATATTCCCATAGCGCGGTGTTAAGTGCTCAGTTTGAACATTGATACTTAATCTTTATAAATTCCAAGTTTTTATTAATTTGTAACAATAGAGACCCCTAACTATACTCCTCTATTTTGAGACGTCTATAATTTAGTAATAAGTAAACGAATAAATGAATAAAAGAACAACTTCGTACGACTCAAATTATTATTGTTATTATTTTTATTACATACTAAAAATTACTATTATCGTGCTTGTCTGCCTTCTCCCGATAAACACTGGGATCAAAATCTTTATCACTGTCTTCCTCCTCAGAACTTTCATTCATTCCCAGTTCTTCTTCACCGAGGGTTGTCGCCGGATCTCCGCTTGGAATCTCATATGCGTCCATCAGGTAATCATCTTCTAAGTCCGATTCAGTTGGTCTCATATGTGCTTGATAGACTTTCTACTTCTCTTCCCATGTAGTCGCCGTAAGGTATGCAGTTAAGATAGCTTTCGTCTCATCTGTTTTTCCTGCTCTTAAGACTTCTAGTTGTGCTTCTTCTATTCCTTTCTTATCCTTGTTTATATTAATGCTACCCTGACTCGATGCAGTATTTTCAATTTTTCCTTGTTTTTCGTTCCACTCACTCTCAAGTTTTATTAGCCACTTTCGTAGACCATCTCCTAACATATATTCGTCCGGGTAGGCGAGACTGTTGAATTGTCCAGCAAACATGATTATTGGTGCTTTAAAATACTGAAAGACTGGTGTAAACGGTTCTTTCTTTGGTAAATAATGTAAGCACATGGCGGCAATGTAGGCTTGGGTGACATCGTTTACTCTATTCTCTTCTAGAAATATATCAAACACATACGCTGTTATCTTGTTCAGATATTCAATGATTGTTTCATTATCTTTCTTGATTAGGTGATCGTTAGGTGGATTTCTTGGAGGAAACAACATCTGTACGTATGTAAGTGCATGTGATCCCACGCAATACCAATTTCCAAAAGGAATAAAAAAAACAACATGTTACTAACATATAATCACTAAACACACACACAGTCAATATCATCATCATATATAACAAATAGCCACAATATTATTCACGTTAATACCCTTCCCAAATCCTCACCAAGGTTAATTTAGAAAATCTTATTTTGTAAATGAAAATATATTAAAATAAAATTTTGACGTTTTGAAAAAGTTTTAGATCAAAACCTGAGGCTCTGATACAACTTTGTAACACCCCAATAATTCTCATCAAGTTATAAATGCTAATTTCAAGGAATATTGAGAATTATTAAAGTGTTATCGCCACGTGTGGAAACGTATCGGCTTACTCAGAATTTTGCAGCGGAAATAAAATAGTACTAAGTTTAAAATAAAACTAAATCTTATTACAACTTGGAACCATTAAGGCCCTGAAATTTATTGAATCAACTTAAACGAAATAAATCCAACTTCATAAATGAAAATGTCTAAAATCTCCCAAACTAAAATGCTAAATCGAATTTGGAAAATGATTCATAAAGTAAATAAATGTTTCAGAAATACCACTCATCACTCAAGCCCATAAGCGTCCCCGGATTCCTGCACAAACTTACCTTGACCCTCAACGACTGCTCACCAATAATTGGGTCATTACAGGGTCAAGATAATAAAAAGACCAAATTTGTACGGCGTCAGCAAAGCTGAGTACGACAATTAAATAAGCATACAGATCTATTGCATATAAAATCATGTCAAAGCTTAAATATTGTGGTGAGTAATTAGTTATTATTCCTTGTTAAACACATTGATTATTAGGTGGCCCTCTAGAGCCGAAGCCAGTGTAAACACCGGGCGAGTTGTCTATGCCTAGAAGGTGACAATGGGAGCTACCCACGTCACCAGTAAAGGAATGAGCTCAATCCGCTAATGGAACACGTGGATCCTTCGGTTCCCTTAAAGTCACGAGACCTGCCGTGACCCCAACCCACATCCATGCCAATACTCCAGACGTGCACTGGTCTAGAGTTTTAATGCTTACCCGAATCTTTCCCTTTAAGTGATTAGTGTCTTGAGAGTTGTTACACATAACAAGCACACACAAACAATTCACATAACACTTGTTTTAATTTATTGTTCAGATAAAACACACTGAACTCTTGTCTATTAACGAGATTCCCATTAAGAACATATGTCTTAAGTGGTATCCCAAAGCTATTAAAGGGCATGAAATATTCGGAGAATCTATTCACGCCTTACCAATAAACTTGAAAAGGACAACCTGTCCATATGCAAAATAAATTGCAACTAATAAACTTGAAAGGGACAACCTGTCCATATACAAAATAAATTGCTACTAATGAAGCATGAAATATTCAAAGAACCTATTCATGCAATATTCTCTTGTATAATCGGGAACATGAAATAATCCTTCCTATCCTTTTCTTAACAGGTTTGCAAACACAAGTTATACAAACAACTAAAAAAAAACACCACAAATAATCATGTTCCACAAAATCACAACAATCATGATAGAAATATGCAAAGTCCTAACATGATACTACGTCTGGACACTTATCAATCACGCGTATCTTGAATAAACTTGGTGGTACTCCACCTTTTCCTTTCAGAACTCGCCTAAGTAATATTCCTCGCCTATAATATAAAAGACAATAGTATTAACTCGAGTCCTAAAATATCCAGCAGCTCTAACCTATCCTAAGACCTCCCGTAAATTACTAGATAATAATATAAATTACTTAATTATAGGTATAATTACATTCTTTAATGCCAAGATTTAAAAACAAAATAAAAGATAAATTTTATTTTTTTTGTTTACATATATATATATATATATATATATATATATATATATATGTGTGTGTGTGTGTGTGTGTGTGTCTATATATATATATATGTGTATATATATATATATATGCATATACACATACGGTTATACATATACACATATTGTTAAACCGAAGGACGGCAGGCGGCGGCAGGGTGGCAGGCGGCGGCGGCGACCCCGGCGACGCAGCTACGGGCTGCCGGTGGTGGCGGTCCTGTGGCTGGGTGACTCACGAAACAGAACTCTGCTCTGTTTTTGTTCTGTTTTTTTTTTTTTGACAGAATCACGAACCTCCGGCGAGGCAGCAGCGGCAGGAAGGTCGTGGTAGGTGGTGGCTATGGTGACTAGTGGTGGTGCTAGTGGTTGAAGGTGGTGGTAGATTGGTGGTTATGGAGGTTTTCTTGGTTTAAACTTTGAATTTTTTTCTTTTCTCTTCTTCCTGAGTACGGTGAGAGAGAGAGGTTTTATTTATTTTTTTTCTTTTTTTTTTCACTTTTTGCTTTTTGACCTAATTTGGTTCATCCTGGGGTATTTATACTGTTATTGTTGTTTAGGGTTTCTCAATAGGTTGGGCCTGTGACAAACCCTTTTAAGCCCTTATTATTTTAAACACTGAATTTTTTTATTATTTCATTCTTTTTATTTATTTATTTATTTATTTGTTTATTAGTTCAAAAAGGCGAAAAGCACAAATGGAAAGCAAAGAACACAAATGGAGAAAACTAAACAAACTAATCTCAAGCCGCGCTGGGTCACCCCGAGTGAATGATTGGAAATCTTTTTATTTGAAAGATCATTTATGTTGACAAATTGTTCTTATTTTATTCAATTCCACTAAGAAATCTCAAGCAAATATTCAAGAACATATTTCCCTTTGGGATCACAGTTTGTATAGAAAAGATAGCCCTTATGCTTCTTAATTACAGTTAAAATATGAGAAGAGTGGAGAGGGAACACATTTTCCCTAAGGCATGAGAGGGAACACAGTTAAAATACGTTTGATAATTTATTGAAACTTTTTATTTATTTGATTAGTCAATCAATATAAGGTACATTTGATCTGATATTACAATTATAAATGCTATCAATTGGGAATCAATAAAATTATTATATATTACTACTGAAAATATTTCAAACTTAACCAACAAAAAGGAAATGGAGGGAGAGCTTGCACATTTAGTGTATATCAGGTTTTAAGCTAAGATTACTCCAAGTTTAATTTAGTGCAAATTATATATCTTTCATTTGCCCGTCATAGCTTAGGTAGGTGTATAACAGAACATCCTTTTTTTTAGTTTGCAAATATTGTGGCCCTAAAAGTCTAAGCAAGATGGCGTCTATAACATTACTTATATGTTTTTTTTTCAATCTTTGATTTTGAAGGACTACATTCGAAGATCTGCCCCATATACCAAAGGAGAGTTGGATGAGGTTCGCGAGCAATGGGCGAGGTTCTTCAGGCTAAATTTCTTATTGTCCGATCCAAATTAAATAAAATTTGTATTAGTAGCACATTATTTATACATTTTATTTATAGTTACTTCGTAAACATCGATCGTATCAAACGTTCTTGTAAACTATATATATTTTATATGAATATATCGAACCTTATATATGTATCGTTTACAAATTTTAATTAATTATAAAAAATATTATATTATTGTACATTATACAGAATTGAACAGGGCTACAGATAATGCCGAAAGGGTGCATATTTATAAATATATAGTATATAGTATATATATATATATATATATATATATATATATATATATATATATATATATATATATATTTGGCCCAACAATCAAATATAAATTTAAATAAAAAAAATAGTATTAGTATCATTTGTTGCAAAACGATACTAATAGAACTCATTACTATCGTTTCTTATTAAAAACGATAGTAATGAGTTCTATTAGTATTGTTTTTTATTAAAAAACGATAGTAATAAGCTCAATATTACTATCGTTTTTTATAACAGACGATACTAATAGAACTCATTACTATCATTTTTTACAAACGATACTAATAAGATTCTCTATTACTAACGCCTCTATTAGTATCGTGTGAAAAACGATACTAATAGGCTAAAAAAAACAATAATAATGGGGGATTTTTCTACTAGTGACGTGGGTCTATTTTTAACAATCATCCAGCATTCATAGTCTATTCCAATGATAAGATTTTTCAGGCAGTTCTTCCACCATGAGTAGTTTGTGCCATTGAACTTGGGGAGTCTGGAACTGCTTGATTCTTGAGTATTCATCTTCTTACTCCTCTAGGTAGTTAACCCTTTGAGAAGTTAGGCTCTGATAACAATTGTAAGTTCAATGTATACTCAAGAAGTGGGGTTGAATTGAGTATGTGTGTTTTTTTCAATCGTTTCAAAGTTTGTTTATCTATTTGTGAGAACAACGACAGGACATAAAATAAAGAGTAGGGACACAAGGATTTAACGAGGTTTGGCTTCTAAATAAGCCTACGTCCTCCACTCTCTCACCAATATTATTAATCAACTCTGAATAATAACAAGGCTACACACTCTATCAAATGCTACAACTCTGTAACATTCAATTCCCCAACTGTTAACTCTAACTGTTCACTCAGTGTTCACAGAACACTCCCCAACCACTTCCCTCTAAGTGGTTCAAAAAACTATATCAAAATCTCCGTAAGTTTTCTCTAAAAGATGGATATGGAGATAATTTTTGTTCTATGAATAAACTCCAAAAAATATGGCTTGATGTTCTTTTTGGAGAGCAAGAGGGTTTTTAGGGTTTTTCGAAAGATAGAGATTTTTGCAAATGAAAACCGTCCCCCCAAAGTGTGCTTGGAGACTTGCCTAAATAGTGCAAACAAATTCAGCTGACACAAGTACAATAGTACTTGTTTCAGACTTTGTCTCCTTCCATTACATGTAGTGGGAAAGTACACTAAAGTCCAAACTAAGTACATTGCAAAGCTGATTTGGTGTATCATTTTTGGCAGCTTTCCAACTCCTAAGTGATCAATATTTTTAAATAAATTTTCAAAACAATTTAATTTGAACATAAAAAATTGATACTGATTACTTAAGTGCACGTGCGTAATACTGAGGTCTGTTTCCATAGTGGTCTCAGTACTACAAAATTTACATCTAGTAAAGAGAACTGTTCTTTGCTTGTTCTTAGCTTGTTCTTTTTACTTGACATAAGCTTTAACCCTTTTTGCTCTTTACTTATAAACACAAGTCTTATTTTCCTAAGTTTATTTTAAAAGAAGATCCTAGAATTACATAAAATAAACAGCTCCAAGCTCTTGGCTTCTGATCTTCAAGTATCTCAAGGGCTTCAAAGTTGCCTTGATGATTCCTCACTTGATTTAACCTATTTATACACAAACATGCATAGTAATCAAGTATAGAGAACTGGTTTGTCATCATTCAAATCAAACATGGTTCAACAATGATGATGATAATGATGTACGTAATAACATTCGGTCGCTCAAAAACGGTTTTTACAGGTCGCAACCGGTATATGGGTCATAATCGATTTGTCAAAATCGGTATGTGGGTTATAATTGGTTAGTCAAAGTCATTATGCGGGTCATAATCGGTCGGTCAAGGTCAAATGTAGGACGTAACCTGTCAGTCTTAAACGATCGATCACAATACAATCAATCAATTCAAAACTCCACATCGGATTTTGATATTTCGGGTTAGTTAGCCTAGAATATTTGGCTTAGAAGCTTGGGATCGAAAATTTATGCCGACCCCTTAATTATGAGAATAACGTACAGCGACGTTAGTAATTGTAAGTTTAGTGACTAATATAAATATTATATATGGACTTCAAATAATAATCTCAATAAACCATATGATCGAATTTATGATAAGTGTGATGGCTACGATTATTATAAAAATATATATCATTAGGATATCAATGGCTATGAGGATGGGATTTATCGTTGTCAACTTTTCATCATCATAAAAGCAATATAGACGGTAAGAAGAGTAATAAAGATAATGATGGTGAGTCAATAACATAAATAATCAATCGATCAATCATAATGATGGTGTATGGTAATAACAATGACAAATGATGGTGGGTGATGGTGAATTGTTGATGATCGCGATGTCGGCAAACATAGAGGATGGTAATTGATGATGGTGATGAATTATGATGACATTAATTATGTATGGTGATGATGAAGTTGATGGTGGATGGTAATAACAACGACGAATGATGGTGAATTGGTGATGATCACGATATTGACAAACATGAAGAATGGTGATGAATTATGATGACATCAATTATGTATAGTGATGATGAAGTTGATGATGTATGATAACACTACAACATTCCATGTTTTTAACGTCTGCCCATGGCGGACGTTAAATTAGAGGATTGCGGACGCTAATGAGATTAGCGTCCACCAACGGATGGACGTTAAACCATTGTCGAATATTTTTTAGTCGTTAATTAAGTAACGTTCGCCAAGCGAACGTTAATTAAGGGTAGCATCCGCTTACAGACGGTAATTAACGTCCGCTTACTTTAAAATGGCGGACGTTAATTCTCAACACCAAAAATAAATAAAAAAAGAAGAATAAAATTGGAACCAAAGCATTTTCCAATTTTATTCATTTTTTAAAAATTCAACAATAAATAAATTATAAACAATACAATTTTATTCAACTTTTAGATGTTCAACTTACATAAAAAAAAATTAACATAGATACAATTTTTTTAACTATCTACGAAATTGAACATATATCCAAAACAACTAAAATCAAATACTCTTAAACGAATTCAACTAAAATCCACAAACTTTGATAAAGAACACAAATCTGCAACCAAAAATCATAAAAAAAAAAAAAAAACGAAGTCAGAACAAAAAAAAAATGAATATAAACGAATATTAAAGAATCTAAAAAGGCCAAAAAAAAAAATTACAGAGATAGCTTTTTTGAGTACCTTAGTTTCAATTCTAGTATTATCTTCTTGCCTACAAAAAAAATAGCAACTCAAGAAAATTTAGACCCTTAAAAACCAATCAACCCTAGAACACAATTAGCAACCCAGAAAAATTCAAACCCTAAAATAATAACCAGCCCAAAAATAAAAGAAAAACAAAATAATTATAAAAAAATGAAGTTGAAAAATAAAATAAAAATGAAAATTAAAAGCCAACACATAAATTCCAAAATCCCCAAAAATCAAATATCCAAAGTAAACAAAATGAAAATAGATCTGAAAAATGAAAATGAAAACTTGAGATCTGAAAACTAAAAAACCTAAATGAAAATGAAAATAGATTTGAAAAACAAAAACAAGAAAAAAATACCCAAATTTGAAAAATTAATCCCAAAAATCAACATCTAAAATCCCCCCCCCCCCCCAAAAAAAAAAAACCCAAAAAAAAACCCAGAAATGAAAGAGTGAGAGAGTAAGACTTGGTGGTGTCGTCCCTTTGTGGTTCCATGGAATCCAGCTTTACCGTCAAGAGAAAGTGAGAGAAAAAATGAGAGAAAAAAAATCAGTGAGGTAAAGAATGAGAGAGACAGAGAGAAAAAGAGATAAAGAATGAGAGAGAGAAATTTGGAGAAAGAATAAGAGGGAAAAAATCAGAGAGGTGAAGAATGAGAGAGAGAGAAAGAGATAAAGAATGAGAGGAGTAGAGGACAGTTCATGAACACCATGGTTTCATTTCTTTATTTTTTATAACCGTGTTTTTAACGTCCATCTCAAGGCGGACGTTACTCCCTAAAACACAGACGTTAATTTCGCGACTCGTAATTTAAAAATCTATGTTTTTAACGTCTGCCTCCGACGGACGTTAATTTGGTAAAAAATGGACGTTACTTAAACATTTAAATTATACATGTTGCCATTATTAAAACGTCCGTTTTGGCGGACTAAAAAAAATAGGCGGACGTTAATGTCAATTTAATGTCCGCTTGTTTGGCGGACATTAAAAGGCAGACAGCAGAAACACAGAATGCTATAGTGTAATGAGTGATGATAATGATCATGGATGATGATGTACATGAATGGTGATGGATGTTGATGATGGATGCATATGACGACGATGATGATGACCTTAATGATGTATGTGATGACGATGATGGATGTTGATGATCAATATGATAGATGGTCATGAATGATGATGATGATGATGACATGGATGATGGTGATGGATTATAATAAGTTCAATGTATACTCAAGAAGGGGGGGTAAAATTGAGTATGTGTGTTTTTTCAATCGTTTTCAAGGTTTGTTTAACTTTTTGTGAGAATAACAATAGAACAAAAAATAAAGAGTAAGGACACAAGGATTTAACGAGGTTCGGCTTCTAAACAAGCCTACGTCCTCCACTCTCTCAACAATATTATTAATCAACTCTGAATAATAACAAGGTTACACACTCAATTAAATGCTACAACTTTGTAACACTTAATTCCCCTACTGTTAACTCTAACAGTTCACTCAGTGTTCACAGAACACTCCCCAACCACTTCCCTCTAAGTGGTTCAAAGATTACAATCTTAAATCTCCGAAAGTTTTTCTCTTAAAGATTGATATGGAGATAGTTTTGCTCTATAGATAGACTCTTAGAAAATATGGCTTGGTTTTCTTTTGGAGAGCAAAAGTCTTACTAGGGTTTTCCAAAAGATTGTCTTTATAGGCAAGGAAAAACCTCCCCCTAGAAGTGTGCTTGGAGACTTGCCTAAATTGTGCAAACAAGCTCAGCTGACACAAGTGCAAAGGTACCTATTTCAGACCTTTGTCTCCTTCCACTACATGTAGTGGAAAGTACACTAGAGTCCAAACAAGTACATTGCAAAGCTGATTTTGTGTATCAATTTGGCAGATTTCCAAAATATAAGTGATCCATATTTTTCAAATACATTTTCAAAAATAATTTTGAACACGAAAATCGGTATGGATCACTCAAGTGCACGTGCGTAATGCTGAGGTCTGTTCCCACAATGGTCTCAGCAGTACAAAGTCTACATCTGGCAAAGAGAACTGTTCCAAGCTTGTTCTTTGTCTGCTCTTAGCTTGTTCTTGGCTTGTTCTCTTTACTGGACATAAACTTTAATTATTTTTTGCTCTTTACTTAGAAATACAAGGTATATCTTCCTAAGTCTATTTTACAAGAAGATCCTTGAAGTACAAAAATTAAAAAAGGCTTCAAGCTCTTGACTTCTGATCTTCAAGTATCTCAAGGTCTTTAGATTTGCCTTGAAGAGTACTCACTTGAATTAACTTGTTCAATTACAAACATGCATAACAATCAAGTATAGAGAACAAATTTTTCATCCATCAAATCAAACATGGTTCAACAAATTCCCCTATTTGATGATGACAAACCATGAAGTTCCCCTGAGAACAGTAACCAATTGTTTTAAGATAAAACAACTGTTCAGAGGAACTGGTCTTGCACTGTGCCTGTAGTCAGATTCATAATCTCAGGGAATTAAAAAAAACAGTAGACTAAAGCACAATTAGACTGATTACAAGGGTCACTCACTCATCACATTACTCAATAAATTATTGAGTTTTGACATTAGACCTGTAACCTGCAAAACTTATCAATATCAAATGTAGCAAGAGAATTCTAAATTCACTTGGAAGAGTTTCTTCCAGTTGGGATGGATAGGAGCATTTGATCTGAACTCAAAATACTCCTAGGCATGAAGCTGGGCCATCTCTAAGAAGGTGCTACACCTGATACTAGGAACTTCAACTGTCATATTTCCATTGTTGGCATCATCAAATGGCAAAATAATAACAGCACAATAATTAGGAGAAGCCAACAAGTAAAGTCAAACACAAGCATAAGATAAACACAACATTCTAGAGATACTGTCCCAAAAGCGAGTACCTACAACTCACAATCCCGAATGTCAAAGTATACACAAGTTAAATAATTATACAGACCAGGAGACCATTCTGCAGAGAAATTGTTTGGCAGAAATGGTTAAAAACTAAGAATAGTTATTTGTTCAAGGAAACCAGAGAAAGGATAGTTTGAGAAATAGGTTAGTAAGGTAGGGGGGTAAGCTAAGAAGAGTTAGAGTTAGCATCATCATCAAAATCCTCATCTTCCTTTTCTGCACTCTCCTCCTGCTGCTTCTTAGCTTCTTGACTTGGGCAATGATGGGAACTGGTCTTTGAGTGGTCTTGGGCTTGATGCTGGAAGAGGAGGCAAGCTTTTCTTCATAGGAGTCCAACCGTGCTGATATATTCTTGATTGACCCATCTAGAAAAGTACACAGAGCATTCACACTCGCCATCATTTGTTGTAGTAGTTCTCCATGTGTTTGCACCTGTTTAGACAGTGCCCCAGTAGCTTCCTCAGACCTTGAGCTGCTTGTTCTCCTGACCCCAATGGTCATCTCTTCACCCCTCATCTTCAGGATACCACCTTCAAAGGTCATTCCCTTTTGACCTAGGATTTGGTTTATGAGGAAAGACATTTTCATGACCTCACTCAGATGTACCTTCCTACTTTAGAAAACCAGAGTAAGCCAGGCACCATAGGGTAGAGAGTGGTTTGACCTTTCCAGAATGCTAACCATGTGGGCTAGCATGAGACTAGGGAGACTCAACTTGATCTTTTCATACAGGCAGTAGATTATCACAACATCCATTTTTCTCACATCCATTCTGCCCTGATCCCTAGGGAGTACTATCTTAGAGGCTATTGTATGGAACAGCCTCATCACTGGTTCCCTTAGTTGGCCAATTACATAACCAAAACCATCAGTGGGAGAACCAGTAAAGAGAGTGGTCTGCATGTGTTCTGTACTGACTTCAGGAATAGTAGTCCAGTTGTCCTATGAGTAGTCACAAAACCCACCTCTTGGTACACCCAGTACCTCCCCTAGAATCTTCCTAGACAGAGTGATATCTACCCCTTCGACCTCACTCCAGACCTTCCCTTTGTCTAACTTCCCCAATTTTGAATAAAATTCCTCAACACAGGACTCAAATACATCCAGCCTTTTATCAAACAACCCCTCTCAACCCTGGAACTCTATAGCCTCCTTAAACTCCTCTAGAAAAGGTTGACTTATCCAAGACTTAGGGAATAAAAAACCAAATAAAACACCCCTACCACTTAATTCAAATAATGGTTCAGAAATGGTCTTACCTTTCTTTTTGGCTGAGGCCTTTTCAGGTGC
Organism: Salicornia ramosissima; assembly: GCA_951394345.1. NCBI lineage: Eukaryota > Viridiplantae > Streptophyta > Magnoliopsida > Caryophyllales > Amaranthaceae > Salicornia > Salicornia ramosissima. Next base: position 21,373,062 of record OX596236.1, read on the forward strand.
AGAGTCAGCCTTCCTCTTCTTTTCAGTTGGTAGCTTGGTTGCAGTTTTGGGGCTCTCAGAAGCTTTGCCCTTCTTTGCTACACTTTTCATTTGTTTCTTCTTTTCCTCCTTTTTTCCCACTGGAGCCTCCTCAGCAGGCTCCTTCTTGATCTCATCCTTACAAATCCTAGACCTTAAAGGCCTTGCTCTCTTCCCAGTTTCCTTTTCCCCCTGTACTACTCCAGTAATATCAACATCCATGTCCTCTGCATGTGTGTCTTCAGCCTTCTCTTTTGTTTCTTCCTTCTCTACCTCTTCCTCCTCAGTGCTTGGCACTGGTTTCTCTGTGATCTGAGGGGTTGGTAAAGGTGTATTTTGTGGTTGTGGAGAAGGTGATGGGGATTTTTCTTTTTGTGGTGAAGAGGGTGATGGTGTTTTGGACTTTGGTGGTGAAGGTGGAGTAGGTGTTTTGGCTTTTGAGGGTGATGGTGATTTCTGTGGAGGTGAAGAAATAGTAGGCTGTAGAGAGGGTTGTTTCTTTGATGTGGAGGGTGATGGCTTAGATGGGGATGGAGTTTTCTAAGGTTGAGGTGGTGGAGATTTTGGTGATGATGGTGGTGGTGATTCAGGACTTGGTGGTGGTGTAGTTTTCTCTTTAGGCTTACATGCATCATTGGATTCCACAACCGTTTCTACAATGGCTTGATCCTTGACCTCTTTCTTCTTCTCTTCTGCTTTGTGGTGTTTAGCAACCACAGCAGTACTTGATTCCTTCTCGATCTTAGAAGGTGTGAAACTAGGTGATTGACTGAGTCCTTTGCTTTTCTTCTTTGATGCTTTGTTCTTCTTTCTTCCCATTTTCGATTGATTCAATAGATTGAAGAGAGATAGAAAGTGTTTGAGAATTCTTGTAGAGAGATTCTTTTGATGATGCTTAGGGTTTGAGAGAGAAGAGCAAATAGAGAGAGAGAGAGATGGTTAGAGAGAAATATCAATGTGAAAGTATGAAATAAAACTGAGGAAGGGTTGTCAGTTATTAAGTGATATAGAGAGGAGGTTACTTTACACTGTTCATCCGTCCCACAACGGTCACATGTCAGAACAATTAAATTCTCAATTTCAAAATTGAGGGTTCAGCAATAAACTGATATAACCCTTGAACCACTAGCCTGGCCTTGTTTCTGACTATAGTACTTGAGTCATCCATTTTGTTTCTGAAGACCCATTTGGTTCCAATAACTGACATCTCATTGGTTCTTGGTTCAGCATGCCAAACCTGATTTCTCTCAAACTGGTTTAACTCATCTTGCATGGCCAAGATCCAATCAGGATCAGTTAGTGCAATCATATAGTCAGTTGGTTCTATGTGAGATAAGAAAGAGAAGTAAACACAGAAATTCTTCCAAACAGAATTTCTAGTTTGCACTCCTTTTGAAAAATCACTAATGATTTGATCAGAAGGGTGAGAGTTTCTTTGCTTAAACATACACTTTCTTACAACATTTGAGTCACTTAAGTTAGAACCAATGTCTGTACTGGTTCCCCCTATCTCATTTTCATTTTGAGAGGGTGGACCAGTTTTGTAACGACCCGACTCGCTTAAATCGGCGCGGAAGAAACCGACGAGTCGAGTAGTTAGAAACTACAATCTCAAATACTTAAGAAATAAAACTAATTCCTCAAATATTGTTATTAAACCACCAAAAGTACAAATACCCACAAGTTTGTACACAAACTAATCCAAAAGTCAAACTAGAAATACTTTAATACGAGTTAACTCCAACTACATGTCAGAGTCTTTAAACAACATATAAAAGTCCAAAAGTAATGAAATAACATCTAAACAAATACTGTCGCTAACTAATGCTAAGAAAACAGTAAATACATCAAACAACACAAGAAACAACGTCGCTCGCCCAACCCAAAACTAGGCAAGAACATCATCATCTGAAGTACCTGAAAAATACAACAACGGTCCACCATCAGTGGCGAGTAACATAACTGACCCACCCTAATGGGAACACGCATGTACATAGCATAAATCAAACAAACAACATCATATCAATAATCTAGAGTACAAGATCAACCCAAACGTGAACTCGACTCAAACCAACCTAATCAACTATCTTTGGCGCAATCATTCATATTCTAGACCGGACTGTGCTCGTACGGACGCATCTTACGCATCCGAACTTTCTACTATGCTCAGATTTGAGAATCTTACTCCCAAACCCCATGAAACCAATCTTACTGGAAATCCATGTCCCGTGAAACCAATCTTACTGGAAATTCACAAAGATCACATAGTATGACTCCAACTATCCCAATACCGCGGATGGAATAGGGGCAACGTCTTAACCCAAATACAATGAATCTTACTCAAAGTATCAGGCGTCTAAAAATGAAATCAAACTAACTTAATTAATCTTTTAATCAACTTAATCATGTTATTAATTTATCATTATTATTACCCAACATAACTACATTAAGTTCAAGAACTGCCTCAAGCCTCGATTCTCGAATTTAATCTAGCTAAAACATCGAAGTTATTCTCAAGAACTGCCTCTAGCCTTATTCTTGAGTCTAACCAATCATTAATCATTAATCTTTATTCATTCTTTAATCAACTCAATCCTAATCTTTAACTTTCTTTACCAATTAAACCATTTTCTTTAACTTACAAGATTCAATCAAGAACTCATAAAGACTCATCAAGAACTCATAAAGAACTCATTCAAGATTCAAGATCTTCAACCAAGAACTCAATCAAGATTCAAGATCTTCAACCAATAACTCATCCAATCATACCCACTATACGCATATCACCATCATCTTTTCGAAAATTTAACAACTTATACTCATCCAAAACTCATCAAACTTTAACATAATATTCATGATCATAAAATAACATGGAATCAATCATAAAATCATAGAATTCATCATCAAAATGTCATGAAAACCACATAAAAATTCAGATTAGAAACAACACATGAAATCATGAATAATCATTACTAATCAACCCAAACATGCATTTAATTCATACTATAAACATAGCATACCAATTAAGTTGAGTTATTATGTTACCTTTTTTTGGAGATTACACACAAATTCAACACACAAAAGCAGCCCGGAAACTAGTACCAAACATGGCACACAACACGGCACACACACACGAGCACCACCGTTGCACGGCTGTCCAGCACGGCAGCCCCACCACGAACACGCCTCGCACGGCCCGTCTGCACAGCAGCACCACCACGAGCACGGCCCACCCTCTCGAACACCACCACGGTCCACTCGAATAACCCCCACACGAACACGAACAAACCCGAACCAACGATCTTGATTGAAGCAATTGGGTTTAGATTGTGTTTAGGATACTTAAAGATCAATAAGGTATGAATCTTTAAGTTTTGGGTTAAGAAAGATGATGAACAATTGATGGGTTCAATTGCTCAAAATGGCGTATGGAAATAGGCAAGAGAGGGAGTTTTTTGGTGTTTTGAATTTGATGGCAAGAGTGCTAAAGGCAAATGGCAAAAATGATCATAAGGCTCACTAACCCCTTCTATTTATAGAAGTTGGTTGAGTGTGAAAACAAAGCAAGTGGCAAGCCTTGCCATGCTTGCTCAAAAACCGGCGAAGGATAAGAAATGGGCCTCAAAATGGGCTCCCGTGATCAATTGGGCTAATTTACAACATCTACATGACTAATCATGCAATAATCGATTTAGCCCAAAAAAAATAATATTAAATAATTAATTAGAAAATTAAATAATAAAAATTCTAATTAATTAAATAATAACTAACATAGATAATAAAACTAAGAAATAAACATTTCGATTAAATCAAAATTATTCACATAAAATTAAATTAAATAGTTCAAAAATAAATTTGAACTAGCACCTAACAAACATAAATACACATAAATACCGGCAAAAATACCGATAAAATCTGGGTCATTACAAGTTTCTTCAGTGTTCTCTCCCACTTCATCTTCAGTTGGATGGGCAGGAGAGTCACTAAGTTCAACAAGCTGTTTAGCATTTACCCCTGCTGCACCAGTCCCATTGTTGTTTTCAAGAGGATTTGGAGGGTCTGGTTCAACAATGTTCTCCGGTTCAGCTCTAGTGAAATTTGTCATCCCAATATCAAAACCTTCATCATCATCTACCTGCACAGGCTTGTTGAACATGTTAGTTTCATCAAATAGAACATGGATACTCTCTTCAACACACAAGGTTCTTTTGTTGAAAACTTTATATGCCTTGCTATGAGGAGAATACCGAATAAAAACAGCTTCATCACTCCTATGGTCGAACTTGTCCAAACTGGTCTTACCATTGTTGTGTACAAAACACTTACAACCGAATATTCTTAAATGTTCGATGTTTGGTTTTCGACATCTTAAAAGTACATAAGATGTTTTTCTCAGTATATTGGTCTTAGCATAACTGTAATAACCCGAAATTTAGGGCCAGAAAATTTCGCGGTTTATTTATATTATTCTAAGTCCAAAAGGCCCGAATATTTGGACTGTTTTATTTTATTTCATTATCTTATCTCGAAATTGGGCTGATGACCCAATTCCTTTGATCCTCTTGGCCGGCCATTATGTATGGGCTAGGATTAATTTCCTTCCTAATTTACTATTGATTAAATAAATTATATTTATTTAATTAATAATATATATAAATTATTTTAATTTGAATTTAAACCTAGTCTAACCTAATTGCTAGGTCTCCCTAAAAATTCTCTCCTTTCGTATTCTTCCTCCAACCTCACGGCTACCCTCCCCCTACTTGTTGTTGTTTGTTTTTTTTTGGTTTTTTTTATTTATTTAATTAGAGAATAACAATTGTATACTTTACCCTAATTACAAAACTCAAAAGAAAACCCAAATTTTTCTTCCTTGTTGGCCGTGTGACTCCAAGCTCCAAAGGGGTGATTTTTCTTGTTTTCTTTCCTATGCTAAGGTAACTAGACTTTTTCTCTTAGATTTGGGTTAGTTAATTGTATAATTAATTAGGATTAAACTAGGAAAATTGATAGGATTAGTGTCATGATCACCCCTAGATTTTCGAATGATATATGAGTTGATTATGATGTTTTTCTTGATATGTTTACATAATCTTGTTGAATCTTTAATTCTTAGATTAATATTTTGCATAGAATAATTTATTTAAATGCATACTTATGTTATATAATTGTATAAAAATTGTTGAAATTTTGTTCTTGATTAATTCTTGAATGTCGAGTATTTAACAAAATGATATGATGATTTGTATGATGTTTTTCTTGAATTTATATGATAATCTTTAATATTTAATTGTGAAATAAAAGTCTTAAATTAAAATAATTATTTTGCTCATATTGATGAAGTTGTCGAGTGGCCTTATGATTAAAAGGAATAAAAATCTGATTTTTCTTGATTAATCTTGTTAAATCTTGAATTAGTATTATAAATCTTTAATTTAATCTTTAGTTAATCTTTAAATTAAGCATGTTATTATTAATTCTTGAAAATTGTTCTTGATATTATTATTATGCCAAAAACCCGTGTGGTATGTATGTTAAAAGGTTGTTTTTGATCTTGTTATTATGATCAATATTGATGATTTAATATTTAAGCATGATTTATTTGTTGATTATTAAGTTTAAATGTTAATTATTGATAATTGTACTTAATTAATTTAAAGTGTAAATTTTGGTAAATTATTCCCAAAATGTCGAGTGGTACAACCTAAGAAAAATAGGATTTTTATCATGTTTTAGGTAATTTATGTTGATAATTGTTATTTTATGTGATTTATTAAAGTGTTTATATGATAATTTTATAAATTTATTTAATTATTTATGTCAACCCCAAAATGTCGAGTGGTCCAAAGTGAAGTGTATCAATTTTAGTTTAATTTTTTGACTTATAATAATTTAGATTATAATTTTAAGAATTAATAAGATTAAAGAAAAAGAAGGAATTAAAGAAGATAAGTTATAATATGAAGGAATGTAACAATATGAATAAGAAGGAAAGTAATGAGATATGATATGAACTAGTGGTCTCAAGATGGCCTTTAGAAAAGGATGTGAACTAGTGGTCTCAAGATGGCCTTTAGAAAATGATGTGAACTAGTGGTCTCAAGATGGCATTTAGATATTCCTTGTTAATTAGTGGTCTCGCGATGGCCTTTAGAAAAGACAAGATACGTAAGGATGCCCGTTTGATGATACACGAGTCATCAGGTCGGGTTAAGTCGAAGCCACTGCCCTACTGCGGTCTCTGGGCAGTTCTGGATCTTAAGATATGTAGTCGTCTAAGTAGTAGTACACGAGCTGCTATCTAGGGGTTATGACCATAGCTTAGGCTTAGTTCTTGCAAAGGAGGGCTACGGGTTGAATACACGAGTTCACCCCGGCATGTTTTAGGAAAGTTGTGGTGCACACAGGATCCACAACGAGCATTATGACCGGTCCGATAAGAAGGTTAAAAGAGGGTTTAAGGGTAAAATATGATAAATAAGTAGTTCACGGGAAGGGTTATGTGTATATGTGTATTTTCGTGTATATATGTATTAATTTGGTAATATTAAGTCTTCCGCTGCATACGTCTGGTAAGTGTGTATTTTATTAGTGTATTTCTGAGTATATGTATGTTGTACTTATTTGTATTTGTATGTTATACGTATTTGTATTCGCATGTTGTACGTATTTGTATTCGTATGTTGAACGTATTTGTATTCGTATGTTGTACATATTGTATTCGTACGTTGTACATATTTGTATCTGTATTGTATACGTATTTTGTATGTATTCCTAACCGTATTCTGCAGGTATTGTATACGTATTGTATACGTATTTTTATACGTATTTTGTACGTACTTTGTACATACTCCGTATATATTTATGTACGTATTTTTGTACGTATTTTTCTACCTATTTTTCTACGTATTTTTGTACGTATTTTCTATGTATTTTTGTACGTATTTTTGTGCGTATTTTGTATGTATTTCGTAAGTATTTTTGTATGATTTTCTCGTTTGATTCTATGCTGTTATATGATTAGCGGTCCTTCATTTAACCGGGACAGCCTAGTTACTCGCCACTGACGGTGGACCCCCCCCCATTTCAGGTGATGACGCTGATGCATAAGTGGGCTCGTTTGGTTCGGGTTATGGGTTTCGATGAGTTTATTAGAGCGAACCCGGAGTCTATTTATGTACTTCCTTATTAGTTATTGAGTTTATCCCAGCCTGTTGGGAAGATACAGTCTTATTTATGTATTCCAGTATTTACTCGTAGACTTTTGGGATTATTATTTCAGTATTTGGTTAATAAAAGAAACTTTAGACTTTGATTATTATATTAATGTTAGGTTTTATGTTTGGTAATGACCCATTTGTCGATTTGCTCCATAAATCGACAGTCCAGAAAAGTCGGGTCGTTACAATAACTCTATTGAGTATGTAGCATGATGTACTCACAGCATCAGCCCAAAATTTCTTTGACAGACCACTCTCTAGAAGCATGGTTCTAGCCATTTCTTCTAGAGTGCGATTCTTTCTTTCAACTACTCCATTTTGTTGTGGAGTTCTGGGGGCTGAAAAGTTGTGAGAGACACCATGCTCCATACAATAGGTTATGAAGCTAGCATTATCAAACTCTGATCCATGATCAGATCTGATAGATGCCAACTGATGGTTGATCTTATTCTGGACCTGTTTCACTAAGATTTCAAATTCATCAAAAGTTTCATCTTTGTATTTCAAAAATATTGTCCAAGTGAAACGAGAGTAATCATCAACTAAGACAAATACATAGCTAAAGCCATTTCTAATTTGTACACGCATTGGTCCAGATAAATCCATTTGTATAAGTTCAAATGGTCTAGAGGAACTAACCACTTTCTTTGGTTTAAAAGATGATCTGACATGTTTGCACTTCGCACACTCTTGGCAGAGCTGGTCTGCCACATATTTGATGTTAGGTAAGCCTATCACTAAATCTTGTGATCTCAACTTGTTGAGCAAAGTGAAACTAATATGTCCTAATTAATCTTTTATGCCAAAGTCATTGGTCATCCTCTACAACACTAAGGCAGAGGGCACTTTTATGTGGAATTTGACTTAAGTACGTAATATACACATTGTTATGCCTTGTTCCTTCACAGACCAGTTCCCCTGTCTTAGGGTTCACTATGTGACAAGTGTTTGATTCAAAATTCACTTTATTTCCCTTGTCACATAGTTGAGATATGCTCAAAAGGTTGTGTTTCAAACCTTCTACATGGTAAACATTGTCAATTGCTTGGGAGAGTGACTTACCAACCTTACCTACTACTTTGATAAGTCCTTTGCTATTGTCAACAAATGTCACGTGCCCTCCCTCGAATGCAGTGAGTGAAAGGAATTGTTCTTTATCCCCGGACATGTCTCTTGAGCAACCACTGTCCAAATACCAATATGGCTTTCCTTTCACTCGTACCTGCACAAGCAAATTAAAGGTTAGTTTTAGGAACCCAGACCAGCTTGGGTTCCTTGTTCTTTGAAACATTCTCAATCTTGACCTTCCCAACCCATACTTGCTGTGTGTAGGCTTTGTTCTACTTTTCATGTTTCCTTATGGTGAAACATTTGTTAGTAACATAACCACTTTTACCACAGTAGGTACAAACATGCATATCCTTGGCAAATATATACTTGCCTTTCTTGAATTCATCCAACCATGTGTTGTCTCTGCCTAGAACAGTTGTAGAACTAGATTCAGAATACCCTAAACCAAACCTTTGAGAATTTCCATGTTGGGATGTGAGGATGTTTAGGGTTTTCTGAGCATCTAACATTTTCTTTAATTGGTTCATACAAACTCTTAGCTCATTCTCCTTGTTTTCAAGCCTCTTAAGTTGAACTTCATTTTGTTTTTCAAATGATTTCAGATCAAGTCTAGTTTTCTGAAATTCATCTTGTAGTCTTGAAACTAGGGAAAGATCCAGTTCATCACTGGTCTTCTTGATGTTTTCTTGTTTTAACAGGATGAGTTCTACCTCAAGATCACAGATCTTAACTATGCACTCATCATGTAAAACATCCAAAACCTCATCAAAGGCAGTGGGAGAACCAGTTTCTTTAGAAACCTTAAGATCACCATGTTCTTTGTGTAATTCTTCAAGTTTTTCAATTTGGTGGTCATATGCAAGTATGATATCAGATTTACCAAAGGTAAATCTGTCTTTTAACAGTTCAAAGTTTGAATTATGTGTGAGCAGTTTCTTGAGCTTATTAAACCCCATTTCAATTTTTTCAAAACACCCATCCTCTTTGGGAATTGATTTGAGGTTTAATGTCTCAAGCTCTATTTTCTGCTGATCTGCTGTTATCTCAAGCTCGGAAATTTTTTCTTTAAGCTCCTCACATATGAGCTCTAGCTCAGCAGATCTAGCTCCACATATTTCATAATCTCGAATTGTTTCTTTAAGTTTCTTTTTGTTGTTCTGGTAAGCAGACCCAAGACTAATGCATTGATCAATAGTGAATTCAAGATAGTCAAGTAATTCATCTCTATCTAGATTATGCATATTTGCCTTTATATCATTAAAACATACCTGGCTTTCATCTGAAGTGCTTCCACCAGCCATGAGACAGAGAACCTCTTTTTCTTCCGAACAGACCTCAGACTGGTCTGTGTATGTGAAAGCAGTAAGGCAAAGATTAGCTTCTTCTTCATCTTCCTCATTATCTGATTCTGAATCTCCCCAAACTGCAGCAAGCATAGCTCTTTTGAAAACCTTCCTCTCAGCCTTGACTCCAGGATTTCCCTTGGGATTTTTTCATGTTAGACACTCCTTGATTCTGTGCCCCACTTCACCACATTTAAAGCAACCAGCATTGGAACTGGTTTTCCTGAACCGTCCAGAGATGTTTCTTCTTTTTGTAAACTTACCCTTGGACTTTGTCCAGAGGTATTTTTCAAACCTTCTTGCCATAAGACTGATATCATCTTCATCTTCCTCAAATTCCTCTGCTTTGAGAACCATCTCCTTGTTTTTTGAACTAGATTCTGCTTTTGAATCAACCAACATCCTATGAGTCATCAAAGAACTAATAAGTTGTTCTAGAGATAGTGTGGTCAGATCCTTTGCTTCTTGTATTGCTGTAACCTTGGGCATCCACTTCCCTGACAGGATTCTCAACATTTTCCTCACCAACTCTTCACTTGAGAAGGTCTTCCGTAATGACTTAAGTGCATTTACAATGTTCATGAACCTTGTAAACATGTCCTTTATTATGTTTTCTTCCCTAGTCATCTCAAAGACCTCATACTTTGACATGAGCATGTCAATTTTTGACCTTCTCACTTCAGAGTTGCCTTGATATGCAAGCTCTAGTGTATCTCATATTTCCTTTGCAGAAAAACAAGCTAGAATTCGATTTACCTCATCACATTCTGCAATTCCTTGTTGAACAAGTGACATTGCCTTTGCATTTTTCGCTAGCTTCTTGTAATCTTCACTTGTATACTCTTCTTCTGACTTTGGAACAATGAACCCTTCCTGATTCTTCTTGTGGATGGACGTGGGTCCATTTTTAACAATCATCCAGCATTCATAATCTATCCCAATGATAAAAATTTTCATGCAGTTCTTCCACCAGGAGTAGTTAGTGCCATTGAACTTGGGGAGTCTGGAACTGTTTGATTCTTGAGTAGACATCTTCTTGCTCCTCTTGGTACTTAACCTTTTGAGAAGTTAGGCTCTGATACCAATTGTAAGTTCAATGTATACTCAAGAAGGGGGGTTAAATTGAGTATGTGTGTTTTTTCAATCGTTTTCAAGATTTGTTTAACTTTTTGTGAGAACAACGATAGAACAGTAAATAAAGAGTAAGGACACAAGGATTTAACGAGGTTCGGCTTCCAAACAAGCCTACTTCCTCCACTCTCTCACCAATATTATTAATCAACTCTGAATAATAACAAGGTTACACACTCAATTAAATGCTACAACTATGTAACACTTAATTCCCCAATTGTTAACTCTAACAGTTCACTCAGTGTTCACAGAACACTCCCCAACCACTTCCCTCTAAGTGGTTCAAAGATTACAATCTTAAATCTCCGTAAGTTCTTCTCTTAAAGATTGATATGGAGATAGTTTTGCTCTATGGATAGACTCTCGGAAAATATGGCTTGGTTTTCTTTTGGAGAGCAAAATTCTTACTAGGGTTTTCCAAAAGATTGTCTTTATAGGCAATGAAAAACTGTCCCCTAGAAGTGTGCATGGAAACTTGCCTAAATTGTGCAAACAAGCTCAGCTGACACAAATACAAAGGTACCTATTTCAGACCTTTGTCTCCTTCCACTACATGTAGTGGAAAGTACACTAGTGTCCAAACAAGTACATTGCAAAGCTGATTTAGTGTATCAATTTGGCAGATTTCCAAAATATAAGTGATCCATATTTTTCAAATAAATTTTCAAAAATAATTTTGAACACAAAAATCGGTACGGATCACTCAAGTGCACGTGCGTAATGCTGAGGTTTGTTCCCACAGTGGTCTCAGCACTACAAAGTCTACATCTGGCAAAGAGAACTATTCCAAGCTTGTTCTTGGTCTGTTCTTAGCTTTTTCTTGGCTTGTTCTCTTTACTGGACATAAACTTTAATTCTTTTTTGCTCTTTACTTAGAAACACAAGGTATATCTTCCCAAGTCTATTTTACAAGAAGATCCTAGAAGTACAAAAATTAAAAAAGGCTTCAAACTCTTGACTTCTGATCTTCAAGTATCTCAAGGTCTTCAAATTTGCCTTGAAAAGTTCTCACTTGAATTAACCTTTTCAAATACAAACACGCATAATAATCAAGTGTAGATAACTGGTTTGTCATCTATCAAATCAAACATGGTTTAACAATTATGACACTAATTATAAATGGTTATGAGCATATGATGGCGATTAAGATATTGATAACAATTAGCAACAATGAATTGATGATGATACTAATAATGACATGGATTATAAGTTCGATAAAAAAAAATGGGGTCAGTCATAAACAGGAAAATGACTTCATTCTTAAGGTTGGTCAAAACAGGTTCGGTAAAAAATAGCCGGTCAAAAACAGGTTCGGTACAATACGATTTAGGTCAAAATGGTCGGTTAAAAATCGGTCAAAAACTGGTTCAGTACAACATGGTTTTGGTAACAATCGGTCTCGGTATAATAAAAACCGGTCGAAAACGGGTTCGGTCTTAAACGGGCTTGGTAACAGTCGGTTTTGGTATGCATAAAATCGGTCAGAAATGGTTTTGGTATAATTTGGATTCGGTAGCGGTCGGTAACCGGTCACAAGAAATACAGTAAAAAACAGGTTCGCTATCAGTCGGTCAAACAGTTTTCTGACCACATTTACACCCCTAAAGATAGTGACGCAACTCACGCGCTCTCCTCTCAAACACACACTTAGACCCGATTCTTTTGAACTTATTTTCAATTCAATTCTTTAAATTAAAAAAGGACAGCTATTTTTATTATTTTTTAAAAAAATTGTATTGTTTATTACAGTTTTTTTAATAAAAAATAAATCAATTTTTTTAAAAAAATATTGTATAAACGACTAAAACCAGGTCCAAATATCCCCTATTCTCTCACTCTCTTGGTCACCAACCGAGGGCGCAAATTATTATATGGTCCCAGGACCACGTATGTTTCTGTGGTCCCTGGCCAAAACGACATAGTTTAGGAGTAAAAAAGAAATTAACAGAATTCCTACTTCTAAGGAGTCTATTCTGCAAATAAGGTGAAAAGTAACTGCTTTTAATTTCATATTAAAAAGACTAATTGGTAAGTAACAACTAAAATCTTCTCTTCCACTTCCCTAAGAACAATATGCAAATGCATTCTACGGTTACCTGTACAAGCTAATTTTTTGCTTGTATTCATTATTAAAAAAAATGAATATTCAGTTTAAAAAAATGAATATTTAGCATTAAAAAATGAATAATCATTTTAATTACCGTGAAAGTGAATGTAAATTCAGGTTCTTTGTGGTAAAATGAATATTTAGTATAACAAAATGAATATTCAGTATTAGAAAATGAATATTAAGTTTAGTTGGTGCAAAGTTGATTGTTGGTTCAGGTTCTTTGTGATAAAATGAATATTCAAGATTAACAAAATGAATATTCAGTATTAAAAAATGAATATTCGATATACAATAATTAATATTCATTTTAGTTGTTGCCAACGTGAATGTAAGCTTGGACTTTTTACGGTAAAATAAATATTCAGTATTAAAAAATGTGAATATTTAGCATAAAAAAAATGAATATTCAATATTAAAAAATGAGTATTCATTGTAGTTGTTAAAACTGACTCGCTGACGCGCAAGACCACAATTGCTCTATGTGCTCCTGGGAGCATTGTATACTGTAGTTTAGAAAATAGTTTAAAAAAAAGAAGCTTTTAGTTTTTTTTTTTTAAATTGTGGTTAAAAAAAATGAAGCTTTAAGTTTTTTTTTTTAAGAAAAAAAATTGTGATTAAAAAATTGAATATTATAGTGTAAAAAATAAAGATTTAAAAAAAATGAATATTGTAGGGTAAAAAATAAAGATTCTCATGACCACAAAAAACTATATGGTCTAGCACCATATAACAATTGAACCGAGGGTGGTAATTTTGACACCCAACTTAACATGAATATACCATATCTCTTTCTCCACTTCTCACACCACATTCTCTCTACAGCACTCCCCAATTCCCCATAGATGGCCTGAACCTCACATCCACCATCTTCCCACCATGAAAATTTGCACATAAATCAAAATTCAACTAGATTGCTCGCGTTTTGTTTCACAGTGTGAAGATGGGAAACTCACCTACAAAGGGAGCCCTGGCAATATATTTATATATATCGGAAAGTACAACCTAACTGTATAATTACAATTATGCCCTTCGGCATATTACTCTATTACACCTCCTCAATCTGTGCGAGGGAAACCACGTGCAGATTGGAACGTAAGAACTCAAAACATTGGCCAGACAAAGCCTTAGTAAAAATATCTGCAAGCTGAAGCTGAGTAGGAACATAGCGGACAAGTAAATCACCATGAGCAGTACGTTCACGAACAAAGTGATAATCAACATTTATATGCTTACTACGTTCGTGCTGCACTGGATTAATTGCAAGATAAGTAGCTGAAACATTATCGCAAAACAGTTTAACAGGATGACGAATGACCAATCCTAGTTCCGCTAAAAGAGAGCGTATATGTAATGTATCAGTGACAGTGTAAGCCACAGGTCTATACTCTGCTTCTGCGGAAGATTTCGAAATAGTAGGTTGTTTCTTTGAACGCCAGGAGAGTAGATTATCCCCATGATAAATAGCATAACCAATAGTAGAACGACTAGTATCAGGGCAACCAGCCCAATGAGCATCTGAATAAGCAATCATGATGGAGATGTCTTTCGACGGACGTAGCCATATGCCATAATCTGCAGTGCCTATTAAGTACCTGAAAACGCGCTTAACAGCAGCAAGGTGAGTATTACGAGAAGCATGCATAAATTGAGATACTAAAAGTACATCATAAGTAAGATCTGGTCGAGTCATAGTCAAGTATTGTAAACCTCCTACCATACTACGGTACTCAGACGGATCAGCAAGAAGTTCCCCATCAATAAGAGAGAGAGTTGTCCTAGACGGAAGCGGAGTACGTACAGACTTAGCTGTGTGCAAATGAAATTTATGAATCAAATCTCAGAGTATACTTTTGTTGAGATAAAAATAGCCCCTTAGGAGTACGTACTACCTGAATGCCAAGAAAATAGTGAATATCCCCCAAGTCCTTCATAGCAAACTGTGTGGCAAGTAATGAAATAAATCGATGAACCAAGAGTGGAGAGTTCCCAGTAATGACAATGTCATCAACATACAAAAGAAGATATAGAAGATCCTTGCCACGTCAAAAGATGAACATTGAATTATCGTCTTGACTATATATAAAAGAAGCCCTGTCGTAAAAGAAAACTACTAAAACGATGAAACCAAGCTCGCGGAGCTTGTTTAAGACCATACAGTGCTTTCTTGAGACGACAAACATGAGAGGGATAGTCAGGATGTGCAAAACCTGGGGGTTGTTTCATTTATACCTCTTCGGTTAGAATACCATGAAGAAAAGCATTTTTAACATCACGTTAACGAATAACCCAACCATAAGAAATTGCAAGAGAGAGGACAAGACGAATAGTGGTAGGTTTCACGACAGGGCTAAAAGTCTCATCAAAATCAACACCTTCCTGTTGGTTATTCCCCTGGGCAACTAATCTAGCCTTTTTCCGCTCAACACTCCCATCTGAATTATATTTTGTCTTATAAACCCATTTGGAACCAACCACATTTTTAGTTTTGTCATTTGGAACCAATTCCCATGTATTATTAGTGAGAAGTGCATTGAACTCTTCGGCCATAGCTTTTTTCTATTCTGGATCATTTTTAGCTTTTGAAAAACATGTAAGATCAGGAGGATTCACAATTGCACTTAAAGACACAAAATCATAAAAGTGTTTGGGTTTGAAAATCCCCCCTTTGGCACGAGTTTGCATATGGTGCGTCTGAAGAGGGGTGGGAGCTAAAAATTCTTGAGTAGGAGAAGAATGCATAGGCAATGAAGGGCTTGTGTGGGGCTCAACGGGACTGCTCGATTTGAAGAGAGGCAGTGGAGTGATACTGCTGGACACAGTAGGAGAATGCAGGTGGGTTGCAGCAGGTTGAGGAGTGTGTAGTGGGCTGGGCTGCGTGACGTGTATAGCATGAGAAGAGCAAGACAAAGTCGACCGCTGCTCAGTGATGGTGCAAAGAGAGGTGTCGCAGCTCTGATGCGGTTGGGGCTGCTAAGAGGGAGACGAGGGAGGATGATGGACATCAACATGAGATTTTGAGGTACAAGAAGACAGTGAAGACATGGTTGGACTCCACGTTTCTATAGACAAACTAGGATCGTGATTGGGGGACAGCGAGGACCCAACAAGAGAAGTGTATGGAAACACAGACTCGTGAAAAGTGACGTGTCGACTCACATAGACACGACCGGACTTTGGATCTAGACACTGATAACCCTTATAGTGAGGAGCATAACCAATGAAGATACACCTGGTAGACCTCGGAGATAGCTTATTAGATGGTGTTGCCAGTAAATTGGGAAAACACTCGCACCCAAAAACACGCATGATGGAGTCGGGAGGTTTGGAAAACAACTTTTCACAGGGAGATATACCTTTCAAAACAGGTGTAGGCAAGCGATTTATAATGTAAGTAGCGGTGTATATCGCATCAACCCAATATGTTGAAGGCAGATTGGCTTGAATGAGCATGGTGCGAGCCAATTCAAGCAAGTGACCATGTTTTCTTTCCGCTACACCATTTTGAGCTTGTGTATCGGGGCACGATTTACGGAAATGTACCCCTAATTTCCAAAATTCATTTTGGAATTTGTGATTGTCAAATTCACGTCCCATCACTTTGGAAAATTTTTATTTTAGTGTCAAAAAAATTTTCAACCAATGATTTAAAACCAATAAAATTGTCAAAGACTTCTGATTTATATTTCATGGGGTATATCCAAGTGAATCTTAAAAAATCATCAATAAAGCTCACATAATAACGAAAACCAAGGTTTGATTTTATAGGCGATTGCCAAACATCTGAATGAACAATTTGCAATGGTTTATTACACGAATGAATGACATCATTAAAAGGTAAACGTTTCGATTTTCCCAATTTGCAACAAACACAATCATGAATAAAACTAGTGGCCGTAACAATGGCCTTATTTTTCTTTAGAGATTCTAAGACACGAGTGCCACAATGACCTAGACGTTGATGCCAAACTGGACCGGTTGTAGTACGAAGTGCAAGAGATGATGGTGGTGAACTAGAAATTGGTAAGGGGTAGACATGACCACTACTAGAAGCTCGAAGAAGAGCCACCCCCGAAAGTTGATCCTTGACACAAAAAGAATTTTTATCAAAATTAGTTGTGCAATTGTTATCCTCACACAATTTTTGAACTGACATTAAATTATATTTAAGATTCAGAACATGCAATACAGATTTTAGTTGTAAGCGATGACCTAAGGAGTTCAATGACACATCACTAACATGTTTAATGGGAAGATTAATACCATTGGCAACTTTAACATGAATAGGTCCATTGTAAACAAATTTAGAAGACAAAATACCTTCATTATTGGTCATATGAGCGGAAGCACCCGAATCAGGGTACCATAAAGTCTCATTAGTCTCTCTTGTGGGCATCGCTACTAAGGCAGGTGTAGATTGAGACACATATCGGGTTGGACAAGTTTGAGCAGAATGACCAGGATGATAGCAAATTTGACACACAATGGGGGAATTAGAACTAGACACCCCCTCAACTGATGGAGTTCCTGTAGACAAATCATGAGAAACACAAGTAGAGAAAGCAACAACACTATTCGATGAAAAAACCGACTTACCAAATGCCATAACTGATCCTACGGGATGTGTTTGGGCTAAGGGTTGGTTTTGCATGCTCCTGTTGTTGTTGCGGTTGCCACCACGACCATTATTACCATTCTGATTATGATTTCGACGATTGTTCCTACCACGATTGTTCCTACCACGACCATTGTTATGATTATTATTACGGTTACGATTGTTAGAGTAATTTTGTCGCGCTTGCTGAATATTTGAGGTAGTGTCATCAGTTGCCGTTGTTTGAGCACCAAAAGCCTGATGTGAAGAGTTGGAAGAAGACCCAAGGGTACGAAGACGTTGTTCCTGAATTAGCAATTTGGCACGAAGATCGTCAAAGGTCATCTCACCCGGAAAGTAAGTAATAGTAGTGATAAGGGAATCATATTCTCCAGTACTTCCTAGACCAATGAGGGTGTGTTCAATAAGATCATGAGAAGAAACCGGGAAATTAATGGAAGCAAGTGAATCAGCAATTATCTTAATCTGACGAAGATAATCCTCGATAGATTGAGACTCAGATTTTTGAATAAGCGTCAACATACGCTTCAATTCCATTGATCGGGCAATACTAGCAGACATGAACCGATTTTGTAACCGATTATGTAATTCAATTGGAACAAAATTTTTAATGTTAATAGTTGACAATTGAGCATAATTTGTCATAGAGGACATGTTGGTCAAAGAAGGCAAACTACTCACATTACTAATTGGTATTGAATTGAAAGAGGAACCTGGCGCTGCGGAAGATTGAGAGACAAAAGTAGGTCCAGTGAACCGCGGGGACAGCGACGGCGGAGCAGAGTCACCCGTCGATGGGGCGTCATTGAATAGGCGGTGCGTGTGGGTATCGCCGGTGACCATGACTGAGTCGTTGGCATGGTGGCGGCAGACGGGCCAGAGACGAGTGGCACCACATCAAGAAAACCGCCCGAGACAGAGGTTGCAACAGCGTGAGACGCAGAGGCAGTAGACAAACACTGCAGCGAAAAACCAGGTGGTGGCCGGGACGCTGAGGCAGACGCAAATGCAGTGGTGGCGGCGACAGACGCAGAGGCAGTCTCGGCGGTGGCAGACACAGAGGCCATGACGAGTGACGATGAAGAAACAAAGGAAAAAAAAACAAGTTAATCTGAAAAAAATTAAATTAGGGTTTAATGAAAAAAAAATATATCACGAGAATTAGAGGAAATTAGGGTTCTTAGGGTAACCTAGGCTCTTGATACCATGTGAAGATAATTGGGAAACTCACCTACAAAGGGAGCCTGGTAATATATTTATATATATCGGAAAGTACAACCTAAGTGTATAATTACAATTATGCCCTTCGGCATATTACTCTATTATACAGGTTCGAATATGTGGTTAGGGGCGGATGTAGTGTAAGTCCTGGCGGGTCCAGTGACTCACCAGGTTCCACCAGGAATTTTTTATAATAGGTTATATTTGATTGTGAAGTTGATGATTGTTTTTCATGTTGCAACGACAAGTGTCGAAATGGTATTTTCTTGTAGGATGATTGTGAAACATAAATTACATAATAACATTGGAGCTCAAATGTCGAATGATTGTTTGATTACTTTCCTACATAGTGATTTGTTTATCGATGTTAAAATGAGTGATATCATAAATGGATATTAAAATATGAAAAGTTGTTGTGAACAATTGCAATACACTATAAAAAAAACTTGGCCCATTAACGACAATGCACATTAATGACGGGCCTATATCCTGTCTAAAAGCAGATGTTTATGATAGTTTTTTGTTCTGTCGTTAAAATTCACATAATACCTAATCCAAACTCTATTAAATTAAATTGATTTTTTTGCAATGGGATTGCGAGTTCGCGACGAGAAAAATCATACAGGAAACCTCATTTTTAGGGTGAGAGGAGTCACATATTTGCAACGGAAAAAATTATTTATGATACCCTTTTCTAGGACGGGGTCACATTTTCACGACTAGAATACTTGTCGTAAATCGTATCTTTTGTAGTATTGATAATTTTATAGTACTATCTGTTTGTGACATTTAATTTGAAGATTTGTACTACTTTCGGCTTGTAAGATGATTTTTTTAGTATTATTTGGTTCGTTGTAGTATGAATTTTTTTTTTAATATTATATTGATGAACTCAATTATGTAATAGAACCTAATATTTTTTTTTTTTTATTTTGACATATGATCAGCCATTTATGGTGACCAACCGTGTCCGAAATCTTGGGTCCGCCATTGTATATGGTTCCACAGGTTCGATTGGAGCTAAAATATTTGAAGTTGTAGCTCAAGTCATTCACGAATTTTGTTAGAATTTCTTTTTTTTTTTTTGGATAAATTGATAAGTTAACTTTTTTTTTGGCTTAATTGATAAATGGTGACATTAAGGTGATTCCAATCAGATGATCACTTTAATTGAAGGTTTTAAGCAGACTATCATAATCGCTATTTAATGGTACGTTCTTCAGTTTGATGGTAACTAAATTGGATCGGCGATGCTGTTACAATTTTAGTTTTAGTTGAAGCTTTATTTACATTATTTTTATTATTTAGAAAAAAGTTAATTGCTTTCAATTGAATTGCAATTCAATTATCAAATTAAAATGATTCAATTGATAGTTAGAATATTGTTGTGTTTTGCTACTTGTGAGTATAGTAATGGAGAAGGTAAGTGCCTAATACTATTAAATTGTTGATCGAGCATCCATTTGTTTCCTGGTAATTTTTATCATTTCTTATTTTTTTCATGCAATTATAGTAGGTTTGTGATTGAGTTTCTTTCACTTTGCAATGCAGATTTGCTGTCCATTTCTCACAAAACCAGGCTCCTAAGCATTAAGCCCTGAAAATATGATTCTTTTATGTCTTCCTGATAAATGGGAATGGTAGTCTTATATGCTTGTTGCCATGTAAGTGATCAACTTCTCCACCAAAAAATAAACGGGTGGAAGATTTGTTTGAAAAAACAGTTTTTTCTCTGGCACACATATGCTATCATTTGTGCCTTGTTTGCTATTTTGAGGCCAGTTGATGAGGTTAGTTCTTTTTTGGTTAATTTCAGCATTATGTTTTGTTCAATTTTTATATCCTGTATTTCATCTTCAATTGATGATCATAGTTCAATCTATGTTATCTTCAATTAATTAGCAACATCAAAGTAGTTAATTTCAGCATTATGTTACGTTCGGTCTTTATTAGAACTATTTTGATTAATTAAGGGAAAAATTAGAAATACCCCCCAAAGATTTTCACGTTTTTAGCAATTACCCCTTGTTTTTTTTTTTTTTATAAATTTAACCCCCTAACATTTAGCTCCGTTAAGCAAATCACCAAAATCTGTTAAAATCTGACATTCGGAGCAATTTTTATTAATCAAATCCTCACCATTCTCCCTAATCATTCCTTCATCATCTTATTCATTTCACCATCCCTAATCCGCAGCAAATCAAGGGTCCAGCAAAAACAAGTATTGTCATTTGCTGCGGTTCAACCGCAGCAAAAAAACAAACTATTTGCTGCGATTATTTTGGTAACCGCAGCAAATAGGGTGTTATTTGCAGCGGTCATTTTTTATAACCACAACAAATAAGACTTTTAAAAAAAAAAAAAATGAATTAAATTGTAATTTGTTCCAATTTTATTCAATTTGGAAAATCTAAATTAAATCAAAGATATAATTTTATTCAACTTTTAAAAAATTCCAAACATACATCATAAAATTATACATACATCCATAATGAAAATAAACAAAATAAAACAAACTAAATCAACATAAACTAAAATCAAATACAACTTTCAAAAATTCAAAATAGAATATCGAACATATACATCCAAAATGAACATAAATATATGATTGCTTTCCTTAAAATACTGGCATATGCTTGAATGTCTCCATATGCTTGAGCTTCTTTCCACAGGTCAAGATTTACCTCACCATTTTTGTGCTAAATATTCAAAGCATGGGAAAAAAAATCAAAAAATCATATAGTTGCTCACAATTATTATTAGCAGAGTGACATAAAGCATATGAACGTTGAAAGCAATGCAAAAGCTAACTTTTATCCATTAACAATGTTACATATTTACTTGCCAAAAAAAAATATATTATCTACGCCACTCATCAATGTCAGCTAAAGTCTATCGTACAAGATGATAGTCCTGAAAATAATATTCCTCTACTTACCAATAAGAAAGCGAACATCTACATTACCTGATCGTACAGCTACCAACATCGCCACTTAATTTTCAGCAGCCTGCTTCTACCTGATCCTCCAGTTCTTCCAGCACCCTTCAGGATAGGAGCAAGTTTTCCAAATCTGCCATAATCTGCTACTTCTCTATCTATTATGCTACTCTGTTAATCAATAGTCACAAATACTAATAATTAGCATATATGGTACAGAAGAAAAAAAAAAAAAAAAGGTTGACTCATAGAACTTATGTATTGCAAAATACCATATATTAGCAACCTTGCAATAAAGTTTTCTTGAATGATCCAGTTAAAAACCATTGCTTATATGTGCTAACACAATTCTTTGCTCTTTAAGCGATTATTCTACTGCTCACTAACTTAGCAGTACAGTTCTAGCTAGTATATATATAGGAATAATCCTAACCATAATGTAATTTTATTTTTTAATAAGATAGTAATATGATTTTTGACTATGAAGTCATAGTAATATGATAACTCTTAAAGACACAAATCAACACTATCATTTGCTATCAAGCTCATGATGAATAAAATTAATCATTTAGTTCCAACTGCAAATAACTCTACATCAATCACAACGATCCATTGTTTTGCTCTATCATTTGCTATAAAAACTACAATTATCCAAGGTTAGCTTCCACATTGATGAATGCCTATTCTCAAATTATGAGTGATCCATTCATTTAAAGATATCTTTTCCAAAAAATAAATAAATAAAACAAATCAATTGGTGTAAGATGAAACAGGGGAATTATCAAAAGGAAATTTTGCTATAAAACTGAGCTGGTTTTTCGATCAGATCATAACCAAAAACATCACAATTTCAAAATTTTAATTTTTAAATCGCTGCCGACACCATATCACAACTTTACAAACTCACATGATAAAATAAAGAGACTTTGTTGTTGCCTTGTTGAACAAGAATCCAGGTCTTGAATGAAAAAAGAATGTAAACCTTTTTTGTCCATATCCTTCTGCAACAAGATAAACATTAAAAGCACACAATAATACTAAGCAAGCAATCAATGTTACCTTACAAATAGAACAATATACAAATTACAAACACATGATTAAACCTGTATTTACAAAAATTTAACAATTCAGAATAAAGTTTTTTTATTTGTATGATCACAGAAATCCATTGCAGAAAATAAACTGCTAATCACCATAATTATATTGAGGACTACTTGATGAAATATAAAACAAAGCAATCAATTAAAATTCAGCAGGTTGACGTTAAGAGGGCCAAACAGGCAGGACAATACGAAATCTAGACTGAAATCTTCAGAGAAGAAATAGCTGCAGAATCAAAATCAGTAAGAATACAAATTTGAAAATTGCATCGCAATATATGAAGAAAATTACTTCAACTCACGAAAAAAATCAAGGTAGAAAAAGCTCTTGTCCCTCAAAGTTTACTATCCATCAAAGTGTTAAACAAGCAATCTATCACACAAAAACACAATCAACCAATAATTTAAAAAAGAATCAAAATCAAAACAAAAATCTGGGGAATAAAGCCCTAAAAAAATTCAAACCTTAGATATATAAGAAGATTGGGTCATAAAGTTGACAACACGCAAGAATATTCCAAATTGATCACACATAACACAAAAATGAACACAAAGGACAATAAAAAAAATAAGAGAAAAAATAAAAAAACCAAAAACCCTAATTATAAACAAAAAAAATGAAGCAGTTCTTAGTTCTCACAACCAAAAGCAGGAAAAAAAAAAATCCAATTATACACAAAATTAAAGAAAGATTAAAAGAGAGAAGCACCGAGATCTGAAACCACAAGAACATTATTCAACTCAATTGCTAACACCAAATTAAAGAAAGATTAAAAGAGAGAAGCACCTTTAATCTATTTCTTGGTACCGGTGAGGTTGACAAGCTGTTACAGGACAAATTTATGAGTTGTTAGTTGTTAGTTATATTAGTTGTTATGTCTTTTGGGCCACGTGGTAATTAGAATAATCATGTATAAATATTTGTTGTGCATTTGTTTGGGGTATGAATAATCAAATAATCAGAATCTCTTTCTTTCTCTCAATTCTATTTCTCTTCTATTCCTCTCTTACCTCTGTCTTTCCTGTTCTAAGTCACACATCTCAGTAGTGGAGAACTTGCTCCCTTATCATTGGTATCAGAGCCGCGCTGTGCTCATCATTCTAAGGAACCCTGGCGCCTGGAGCGGTGACGCGGAAAGCGGCTGCCATGGATGAACAAATCAAGAACCTCGAAAAACGAATTGATGATCAGAATGCTCGAATGGATCAGAATTTTGAAGAAATGAAGAAATTGCTTCAATCTTGGCGAGTTGAAGCTGCCAAGAATGGGGAAGATGAAGTGTCTCCAGAGAGCAAACCCAAGAATCCTCGGACTTTGGGCATGAATCCTAAGGTGGAATTTCCAAGATTTGATGGTACTCACCCACAAATTTGGGTTAAAAAGTGTTGTAAGTATTTTAGTTTGTGTGGAATTAGTGAAGAACAAAGGGTAGATTTGGCTGCATTAAACATGACTGAAAAGCTGAAAGTTGGGTAATGAATTACTTATCAATTAGGAAGCATTTAAATATTGATTGGAGTAATTTTGTGGTAGACTTGTTTGCTCGATTTTGAGATGATTCTGAACTAGATGTTGAACAATTTAATAGGCTACAACAAAACAATTCATTAGAAGAATATATTGATGAATTTGAGAATTTAAGATCATTAATGTTAATGAACAATCATGTGTTGCCCGATTCATATATCTTGAAAAGCTTTATTGGGGGCCTTAAGCCTGCTGTGAAACCATTTGTGAAGGCCTTTGATCCTCCAACCATTACCAAAGCCATTGACTATGCAAGACTTCAAGAAGAAACATTAAATTCCACCAAATCAACCACCAAATTTTTCAAACCCAATTTAAACACATACAATTCCAAACCTCCCTTGTTAACCACACCTCCAAACAAACCACCATTATTGCCCAATCCTCAAATTAAATCCAACTCAAATTTTCCCACCAAAAATTTCCCAAATTCAAGAAACTATAGGTATATTCCAGCTGAAGTAAGACAAGAAAAAATTGCCAAAGGACTATGTTATTACTGTGATCAACCCTACTCAAAAGTTCATCAATGTAAGTTCAAAGAACCACAATTATTTACTATAGAAATACCAGGAGTTATGGAGGGGAATGGTGAGGAGGCAGTAGCTGAACAAGATGATGAAATGATGGGGGAACTCCAGATTTCTTTGAATGCTTTGGTTGGTAGTCAATCTTTTCAAACCATGAGGATAATGGGAGTAGTGAATGGGAAGACTTTGCACATCCTAGTGGATTCTGGAAGCACTCACATTGGGGGTTGCAACTAAGTTAGAATGCAACTTGGCTGACATACCTTATCAGGCAGTTTCAGTTGCAGATGGAAATCACATACCCTTTGTGTAAGGGGTTTTCTTAGGTAATGCAAGGGCATGAGTTTGCCACTGATGTACTGCTCATTCCTTTAGGTAGTTGTGACATGGTTTTGGGTATTCAATGGCTCAAGACCTTGGGTCCAATCTTTTGGGATTTTGCCAAATTAAGGATGGAATTCAGGGTGGGAAATGGATCCCTAGTTCTCAGAGGAGTGCCTTCTAAGAAGCTGTCTGTAGTTGAAGGGAATCCCTCAATTAAAACCCTTCAGACTGCAGTGCAATTATGCTTGAAGTTGCCTGCATACAAGCAACAATCTTTGCAGAGAAGAAGCAACCAGAAGATGGCTATGCAGTACTATGGGCCTTTCCAAATTGCTTCTACTGTGGGTAAGGTGGCTTATAAGCTTAAGTTGCCAGCAGAAGCTAAGAAACATGATGTCTTTCATGTGTCCCAACTCAAGGTTTTTAGAGGTGATCTACCTGCTGCAGTGCACATTCCTCCAGCCTTCCAAGGTCAGAATGTGGAAGATATGAGTTTGCAGCCTGCAGCCATTTTGGACAGGAACATTGTCAAGTTTCAGAATAGAGCTCAAGTGCAGTACCTAGTGCAATGGCTAGGGTTTCCAGCTCATGAGGCAACATGGGAAATGGCTGAACAGATTGAAGCTCAATACCCTGACTTTGTGACTCAGACTTGAGGGCAAGTCTTCTTTGGGGGGGGGGGGGGGGGGAGCTTTGTTACAAGACAAATTTATAAGTTGTTAGTTGTATTAGTTGTTATGTCTTTTAGGCCACGTGGTAATTAGAATAATCATGTATAAAAATTTGTTGTGCATTTGTTTGGGGTATGATGTTGAACCATGTTTGATTTGATGGATGATAAACCAGTTCTCTATACTTGATTGTTATGCATGTTTGTAATTGAACAGGTTAATTCAAGTGAGAACTCTTCAAGGCAAATCTGAAGACCTTGAGATACTTGAAGAATTAGAAGTCAAGAGCTTGAAGTCTTTTAATTTTTGTACTTCTAGGATCCTCTTGTAAAATAGACTTCGGAAAATATACTTTGTGTTTCTAAGTAAAGAGCAAAAAGATTTTAAGTTTATATCCAGTAAAGAGAACAAGCCAAAAAGTAGCTAAGAACAGACAAATAACAAGCTTGGAACAGTTCTCTTTGCCAGATGTAGACTTTGTAGTACTGAGACCACTGTGGGAACAGACCTCAGTATTACTCACGTGCACTTAAGTGATCCGTACCAATTTTCGTGTTCAAAATTATTTTCGAAAATTTATTTGAAAAATATTGATCACTTATGTTTTGGAAATCTGCCAAATTGATTCACAAAATCAGCTTTGCAATGTACTTGTTTGGACTCTAGTGTACTTTCCACTACATGTAGTGGAAGGAGACAAAGGTCTGAAATAGGTACCTCTGCAATTGTGTCAGCTGAGCTTGTTTGCACAATTTAGGCAAGTCTCCAAGCACACTTCTAGGGGACGGTTTTTCTTTGCCTATAAATACAATCTTTTGAAAAACCCTAGAAAACTTTTGCTCTCCAAAGAAA
Source organism: Salicornia ramosissima (assembly GCA_951394345.1). Lineage (NCBI taxonomy): Eukaryota > Viridiplantae > Streptophyta > Magnoliopsida > Caryophyllales > Amaranthaceae > Salicornia > Salicornia ramosissima. The sequence goes on from OX596236.1 coordinate 21,399,731, forward strand.
ACCAAGTCATATTTTCTGAGAGTCTATCCTTAGAGCAAAACTATCTCCATATCCATCTTTAAGAGAAAAACTTACGGAGATTTAAGTTTGTAATATTTGAACCACTTAGAGGGAAGTGGTTGGGGAGTGTTCTGTGAACACTGAGTGAACTGTTAGAGTTAACAGTTGGAGAATTAAGTGTTACAGAGTTGTAGCATTTAATTTAGTGTATAACCTTGTTATTCAGAGTTGATTAATAATATTGGTGAGAGAGTGGAGGACGTAGGCTTGTTTAGAAGCCGAACCTCGTTAAATCCTTGTGTCCCTACTCTATATTCACTGTTCTATCGTTGTTCTTACAAAAAGATAGACAAACTTTGAAAACGATTGAAAAAACACACATACTCAATTCAACCCCCTTCTTGAGTATACATTGAACTTACAATTGGTATTAGAGCCTAACTTCTGATGAGGTTAACTACCTAAAGGAGCAAGAAGATGTCTACTCAAGAATCAAACAGTTTCAGACTCCCCAAGTTCAATGGCACTAACTACTCCTGGTGGAAGACTCCCCAAGTTCTATGCATAATCTAGATAGAGATGAATTACTTGATTATCTTGAGTTCACCATTGATCAATGCATTAGTGTTGGGTCTGCTTACCAGAACAACAAAAAGAAACTTAAAGAAACAGTTCGAGATTATGAAATATGTGGAGCTAGATCTGCTGAGCTTGAGCTCATATGTGAGGAGCTTAAAGAAAAAATTTCTAATCTTAAGATGACAGCAGATCAGCAAAGAATGGAGCTTGAGACATTAAACTCCAAACCAGTCCCTAAAGAGGATGAACTTTTTGAAAAAATCGAAAAGGGGTTCAATGAGCTCAAGAAATTCATTACACATAGTTCAAACTTTGAACTGCTAAAAGACTCATGTATCTTGAGTAAATCTGATGTCATACTTGCATATGACCAATTAATTGAAAAACTTGAAGATTTACACAAGGAACATGGTGATCTTAAGGTTTCTGAAGAGACTCGTTCTCCCACTGCCTTTAATGAAGTTTTGGATGTTTTACATGATGAGTGCATAGCTAAGATATGTGATCTTGAGGCTGAACTCATCCTGCTAAAACAAGAAAACATCAAGAAGACCAGTGACGAACCAGATCCCTTCCTGGTCTCAAGACTACAGGATGAACTTCAAAAGACCAGACTTGATTTAAAATCTTTTGAGAAACAAAATGAATTTCAACTTAAAAGGCTTGAGAATAAGGAGAATGAGCTAACAGATTGTATGAACCAATTGAAAAAAATGTTAGATGCTCAGAAAACCCTAAACATCCTCACATCCCAACCTGGAAATTCTCAAAGGTTTGGTCTAGGGTATTCTGGATCTAGTTCTACAATTGTTCTAGGCAGAGACAACACATGGTTGAAAGAATTCAAGAAAGGCAAGTATATATTTGCCAAGGATATGCATGTTTGTACCTACTGTGGTAAGAGTGGTCATGTTAATAACAAATGTTTCACCAAAAAGAAGCATGACAAGAAGAACAAAACCTACACCCAACAACTGTGGGTTAGGAAGGTCAAGATTGAGAATGTTTCAAAGAACAAGGAACCCAAGCTGGACTGGGTTCCTAAAACTAACCTTTAATTTGCTTGTGCAGGTACGAGTGAAAGGAAAGCCATATTGGTATTTAGACAGTGGTTGCTCAAGACACATGTCCGGGGATAAAAAACAATTCCTTTCACTCACTGCATTCGAGGGAGGGCACGTGACATTTGGTGACAATAGCAAAGGACTTATCAAAGGAGTAGGTAAGGTTGGTAAGTCACTCTCCCAAGCAATTGACAAAGTTTATTATGTAGAAGGTTTGAAACATAACCTTTTTAGCATATCTCAACTATGTGACAAGGGAAATAAAGTGAATTTTGAATCAAACACTTGTCACATAGTGAACCCTAAGACAGGGGAACTGGTCTGTGAAGTAACAAGGCATAAAAATGTGTATATTACATACTTAAGTCAAATTCCACAGAACAGTGCCCCCTGGCTTTGAGGATAGAGTTTGTCCAGATCATGTCTACAAGTTAGACAAAGCTCTTTATGGCCTCAAACAAGCCCCTCGTGCTTGGTATGAGAGACTCTCTAGTTTTCTTATTGAAAATCATTATGAGAGAGGTTCAGTGGACAAAACTCTATTCTTAAAGAAAAGGGGAACAGATCTGTTAGTGGTCCAGGTATATATTGATATATTTTGTTTGGGGCTACTAATTCTGTTTTGTGTGATGAGTTTGCAGACCTAATGAAGAGTGCATTTGAGATGAGTATGATGGGAGAACTTGGGTTCTTCCTAGGGCTCCAAATCAAGCAAGTGGATGATGGAATCATGATCCACCAACAAAAGTATCTTAAAGAGCTGCTCAAGAGGTATGGTTTGCAAGATAGCAAGTCCTATGACACACCTATTCCTACCTCTTCTAAACTGAGTCTAGATGAGAAAGGAAAGGATGTTGAGGATAAGCTATACAGAGGTATGATTGGCTCACTTCTCTACTTAATAGCTAGTAGACCAGACATAGTGTTCTCAGTTGGGTTATGTGCTAGATTTCAAAGCAACCCAAAAGAGTCTCATCTAAAAGCTTTTAAGAGAATTTTTAGGCACCTGAGTGGTACAGAGGACATGTGCTTATGGTATCCAAAGGAAAGTAATTTTGATCTTTTAGGATACACTGATGCTGACTATGCTGGTTTTAGTGTTGACAGAAAGAGCACTTCAGGAATGGCTCACTTCTTAGGGTCTTGTCTCATATCATGGGATCTAAGAAACAAAATTCAGTGGCCTTATCCACAGCTGAGTCAGAGTACATAGCTGCTGCCTTGTGTTGTGCTCAATTGCGTTGGACAAAGACACAACTTAAGGATTTTGGGGTCTGTTCCGGAAGTGTTCCCAAATTGTGTGATAACACCAATGCTATAAACATTTCAAAAAATCCTGTCCAGCACTCTAAAACCAAACATATTGAAATCAGACATCATTTTCTCCGAGATAATGTTGAAAAAGGAAATGTGAATCTTGAATTTTGCAGATCTGAAGAACAATTGGCTGATATTTTCACTAAATCCCTAAGCAGGGAAGTGTTTGTCAAACTCCGCACATTACTTGGTATGGTAAGGATTAGATCCTAGTTCCTTAGGACTTATCTTTCCCTTTTTGGCTATGTTTCACTTTTTAATCCTTAGTGTACATAAGCAGGGTTGGTTAACTTTTAAATGTCATATATGCAAGTGGTCTCAAAGTTCTTATGTTGATGTTGTTCCAATGTGTGGTATCTCTAAGTTGCCTAACTAAAAGATGCCTCAAGTTTTTAATAAATACAGATCAGCATCACACCATCGACAAACTAGTCCGTTACAACGGTTACATCAGTTTATTTATGAACCCTCAATTTTGAATTTGAGAATTTAATTGTTCTGACATGTGACCGTTGTGGGACGGATGAACACTGTAAAGTAACTTCCCTCTTATCTCTTCTAATAATTGTCAATCTTCTTCACTTTAATTCATACTTTCACATTGAAATCTCTCTCTAACCGTCTCTCTCTCTCTCTCTAATTGCTCTTCTCTCTCAAACCCTAAGCATCATCAAAAGAATCTCTCTACAAGAATTCTCAATCAGTTTCTCTCTCTCATCAAACTTACTGAATCAATCGAAAATGGGAAGAAAGAAGAACAAAGCTTCAAGGAAGAAAAGCAGAGGACTAAGTCAATCACCTAGTTTCACACCTTCTAAGATCGAAAAGGAATCAAATACTACTATGGTTGCTGAACACCACAAAGCAGAAGAGAAGCAGACAGAGGTCAAGGACCAAGCCACTGTAGAAACAGTTGTTGAATCGAAGGATGCATGTAAGCCTAAAGAGAAAACTACTCCACCACCAAGCCCTAAATCACCACCACCATCTTCACCAAAATCTCCACCACCTGAACCTCAGAGAACTCCATCCCCATCTAAGCCATCACCCTCTCCATCATCTAAACAACCCTCTCCACAACCTACTATTTCTCCACCTCCACAGAAACCACCATCACCCTGAAAAGCCAAAACTCCTCCTCCACATTCACCACCAAAGTCCAACACACCACCATCCTCTTCACCACCAAAAGAAAATACCCCCATCACCTTCTCCACAAAAGACACCTTCACTAAACCTTCAGATCACAGAGAAACCAGTGTCAAGCACTAAGGAGGATGAAGTAGAGAAGGAAAAGACATCAAAGAAGGATGAAGACACACATGCACAGGACATGGATGTTGAAATCACTGGGGTGGTACAGGGGGAAAAAGAGACCGGGAAGAGGACAAGGCCCTTGAGGACAAGGGTCTGTAAGGAAGAAATAAAAAAAGAACCTGTTGTGGAGGTTCCAGTGGGAAAGAAGGAAGAAAAGAAGAAAAGAATGAAAAGTGTAGCAAAGAAGGGCAAAGCCTCTGAGAGCCCCAAACCTGCAACCAAACTCCCAACTGAAAAGAAGAGGAAGACTGACTCTGCACCTAAAAGGCCTCAGCCAAGAAGAAAGGTAAGACCATTTTTGAACCACTATTTGAATTAAGTGGTAGGGGTGTCCTGTTTGGCTTTGCATGTCCTAAGTCCTGGATGAGTCAATCCTTTCTAGAGGAGTTTAAGGAGGCTATAGAGTTCCAGGGTTGGGAGGGGCTGTTTGACAAAAGGCTGGATGTCTTTAAGACTTGTGTTGAGGAATTCTATTCAAAATTGGGAAAGTTAGACAAAGGGAAGGTCTGGAGTGAGGTCGAAAGGGTAGATATCTCTCTGTCTAGGAAAAGTCTAGGAGAGGGTACTAGGTGTACCAAGAGGTAGGTTCTGTGACTACTCAAAGGACAACTGGCCTACTATTCCTGAGGTCAGTACAGAACACATTCAGATCACACTCTTTACCGGTTCGCCTACTGATGGATCTGGCTATGTAATTGGCCAACTAAGGGAACTAGTGATGAGACTGTTCCATACAGTAGCCTCTAAGATAGTATTCCCTAGGGCTCAGGGCAGAATGGATGTAAGAAAAATAGATGCTGTGATTATCTACTGCCTGTATGAGAAGATCAAGCTGAGTCTCCTTGGTCTCATGCTAGCCCACATGGTTAGCATTCTGGAAAGGTCAAACCACTCTTTACCCTATGGTGTCTGGCTTACTCTTTATCCAAAGTAGGAAGGTACATCTGAGTGGTGAGCTCAAGAAAATGTCCGTCCTCACCAACTAGATCCTAGGTCAGAAGGGAATGACCTTTGAAGGTGGTATACTGAAAATGAGGGATGAAGAGGACCACTGGGGCCAAAAGAACAAGCAGCTCAAGGTTTGAGGAAGCTACTGGGTCACTGTCCAAACAGGTGCAAACACATGGAGAACTACTGCAACAGATGATGGCTAGTGTGAATGCCCTGTGCACTTCTCTGGATGGATCAATCAAGAACATATCAGCACGGTTGGACTCCCATGAAGAAAAGCTTGCCTCCTCTTCCAGCATCAAGCCCAAGACCACTCAGAGACCAGTTCCCATAATTGCCCAAGTGAAGATAAGAAGCAGGAAGAGAGTGCGGAAAAGGAAGATAAGGATTCTACTGAGGATTCTGATGATGATACTAACTCTGACTCTTCTTAGCTTACCCCCCTACCCTACTAGCATATCTTTCAACATATCATTTCTCTAGTTTCCTTGAACAATTACCTATTTCTAGTTTTTGACCATTTCTGCTAAACAATTTCTCTGCAGAATGGTCCTGGTCTGTATAATTATTTAACTTGTGTGTGCACTTTGACATTTGGGATTGTGAGTTGCAGATACTCACTTTTGGGACAGCATCTCTAGAATGCTGTGTTTATATTATACTGGTGTTGACTTTACTTGTTGCCTTCTCCTAATTTTTTGTGCAGTGATAATTTTGTCATTTCATGATGCCAAAAGGGGGAATAGGACAACTGAAGTTCCTAGTGTCAAGTGTAGCAACTTGAATAAGGTTCAGACCTTGTTAGAGATGGCCCAGCTTTATGCCTAGGAGCACTTTGAATTCAGACCAAATACTCCTATCCATCCCAACTGGAAGAAACTCTTCCAAGTGAATTTAAAACTTCTCTTGCTACATTTGATAATTGATAAGTCTTGCAGATTACAGGTCTAATGCTGAAACTCAATAATTAATTGAGTAATGTGATGAGTGACTGACCCTTATAATCAGTCTAATTGTGCTTTAATCTGCTGTTTTTTTTAATTCTCTGATATTATGAATGTGACTACAGGCACAGTGCAAGACCAGTTCCTCTGAACAGTTGTTTTATTTTAAAACAATTGGTTACTATTCTCAGGGGGAACTTCATGGTTTGTCATCATCAAATAGGGGAATTTGTTGAACCATGTTTGATTTGATGGATGAAAAATTTGTTCTCTATACTTGATTGTTATGCATGTTTGTAATTGAACAAGTTAATTCAAGTGAGTACTCTTCAAGGCAAATCTAAAGACCTTGAGATACTTGAACTCTTTTAATTTTTGTACTTCTAGGATCTTCTTGTAAAATAGACTTAGGAAAATATACTTTGTGTTTCTAAGTAAAGAGCAAAAAGATTTTAAGTTTATATCCAGTAAAGAGAACAAGCCAAAAAGTAGCTAAGAACAGACAAATAACAAGCTTGGAACAGTTCTCTTTGCCAGATGTAGACTTTGTAGTACTGAGACCACTGTGGGAACAGACCTCAGTATTACGCACGTGCACTTAAGTGATCCGTACCAATTTTCGTGTTCAAAATTATTTTTGAAAATTTATTTGAAAAATATTGATCACTTATGTTTTGGAAATCTGCCAAATTGATTCACAAAATCAGCTTTGCAATGTACTTGTTTGGACTCTAGTGTACTTTCCACTACATGTAGTGGAAGGAGACAAAGGTCTGAAATAGGTATCTTTACAATTGTGTCAACTTAGCTTGTTTGCACAATTTAGGCAAGTCTCCAAGTACACTTCTAGGGGACGGTTGTAGGGGGGTTGGCAACTAGGGGGAGAGGGGGCTGCGGGGGGGTCAGTAGACAAGGGGAGAGGAGGCTGCAGGGGTGTGGGGAAATAGGGGGAGAGGGGGCCTCAACTTATTGAAGAACATAACTCAAACAATGCCTCAACTTATTTTTTTCTATGAGTATAAAAACACATTTTTTTAACATTTGAATGGGTGTGCAAAACACAAGTACTTTAGCAAGTAAACATTTTGGAAAATATTAAATTCCAAGCAGTAAAAATAAAGTAAAAGAAATATATATATGTAATGGCTGCCACACCACCACCACGCCACTACTACAGGGCAAGACGCAACAGTAGTGCCGCCACAAGACAGCAACAGCAGCCGGCCAGTAGCATAACAGCAGCCGGCCAGTACCGTAACAACAGCCTGCCAGCAATTGCCACGGTGTAGTAACAACAGCCAGCAGTAGCCACGGTGCAGTAAGAACAGCTTAATCCTTTGATTCACAACCCAAAACAATTGTTTACAACATTCGCTTAAATATATACATGTATAGCCCTATCATGATTACATCATAGATAACCTGGTTCGATCAAAATATATTATTCATACCCATATGTTAGCCCGTCATACACCCATATCTATTAACCCATGAATAATTATAACCCAAACTTTACTCATATTTGATACACACGCCAACAATTAACTCTTGCAATAAATTCATAACTTAATATTAAATCGTAAACATTTCACAACCCAAATGCTACTCAATTTAATTGTCTTGATAAAAACTTAAAATAAGATTTCTACCTTGAAACCAACAAGTAAAATATTTGGGAAATAAAGGAAAGAACACATTATATGCAAATGGGTTACTTGGGCTTAGTGTCGGGTTACCACAACCACCCCTAGCAACAGCCAACAACACAAGCTGGCAGCTACTGCTAGGGGGGAGAATCGACACGCCACCGCCAGCAGAGCAGGGAAGCAGCAGCAGGCCAGCAGCAGCAGGCCAGCAGCAGGCCAGCAGCAGCCACCGCAAGGCAGCAGCGCCCAGAGCACGGTAGCAGCAGCGGCAGCTCTGCAACAGCAGCAGCACCAATGCAGTGGCAGCACAGCAGCACCAACACAGTGGCAACACAGCAACAAAAGCTCCCCACGCCAGAAGTAATTCACCCCCCATCCCTGGAAGCAGCACACACCCCCTGGGCAGCAGCTAACAGCGGCAGTAAGTGGCGGCAGGGCCATCCTCTGTTCATTTTCCTAGCGACTAAACGTTTACCCTATATATGACCAAATCACAATCATAGCTTCAATTGAGCATAAAAATCAGAAGGACTAGTTTAATTATAACTATATTAAATTTTCCAATCATAACATCAACTAAAAGGCAACTCATTTCCAAGCCAATATTGAATTTCACGTTTAATCCAAAGAATCATACGTCATGTTGTTGCTACAACAACAATTTCACGCAAAATTTACCCGAAAGGGTTTACAACAATTTCAACATATACTATACCCAAATTAATTCACAAAATTCCACACATATTATCAAGAAATTTCAAGAAAGAAATCTTAAACTATGGCTTAGGTTGTGTACCATCCATTGCTCTCACTAACCTTGCACAAGACCTCAAAGAAGACATGCAACCACCACCAGCAGCGCCGGAAGTGGCGGTGTGCCGGCGACGGCACTGAGCAGCAGTAGGGAAACACCAACAACAACAAATCATATTCCAATTTCATTCAAAACCCTAAGTGAGAAGGAGAAAGAGTAAAGAAGGAAGAGGTGGGAAAAACTACCTTGGGTGGTGGCGGTGGCACCAATCTCCAGCAGGGAGGCGAGAATCACGAGAGAGGTAGAGAGAGAGATAGTCGTGAAGTGAGAGAGGAGCAAAATAAAAATGGAGTTGCTCCCTTGCTTCCTTTGGATTTAGGACTTTCGCTGTTTTTTTAAATTTTCTTTTATTTCTTGTAAAAATGCTCTGTTTAGACTTATTTAAAATTGATTAGAATTGACGCCTGTTTCATTTTAGAAGTGCAACACTTTTGAGTAAATGTTGCTTAAATCTTTATAAGCGTTACATAAAATTGAGCTATGCAACACTTAACTTAAAAGTGTTGCCATAGCCTAGTTTTGTAGTAGTGAGAAAACGGTTTTTTCTTTAAAATCAAAAAAAGAAAATATTTTTTGTCCAATAAATGTTCGAAGAGTTGGGTTGGGTGTGAAAAAATAATTAAAGGTATATGAGAAAAAAATGGAAAACCATTCAAAAAAAAAACCATTCAAAAAAAATGGAAAATGAATTTTTTTTTTATTTTTTTAAAAAAAACTTAGTTGAATTTGCGGCAGTTGTAATATGGTTATGCAGCAAAAGAAATTAGATTGTTATTTGCGGGGGTCTTTATTATAGACTGCAGCAAATATAAACATAATAATACATTAAATCTCAAATGTATTATTATTTGCTGCATATGCTTAAATCCGCCGCAAATAAAGTGCAACAAAATTGTATTTTTTGTACTAGTGGCTGCAACCAAATTCTCTTCCACCTATAATGCCCCCATAATCTACTCCCACAAAAGAAGCTATCCTTTTCAAATAAAAGGCTTAATGAGGTGAGGTGATGCTAAACCCTCTCCATTGATGATTCTCATTGATAGTATTCTATTGTCAATGATTTCTTTGACCACCTTAAAATGGCGCAATGAGTTGAGGTCAATATGGATCTAAAGCTGTTGGTATCAAATTTGTAATCAAAACATACACGTAGTGTGACTTGTATTTCAATTGATCAATAACAAAACTTCTTCTTAACTAGACTGCATAAGTTAGTTTGTGTTAGGTTATGCCTTTAATCACACATCGGAAGATTAAGGTTATGCCATGAATCCCACATCGAGTTTGTTATTCTTCTTCTTATAAAAGGAGTGTTGGGCACTAGGTTTTGGTTAACTGAAATCTGTTGGGCTAAGGTTAGTTGTTAGCTAGGTTGTTTTAGGATTTTTTTTTCTGATTAGGAGTATTTTATAAACTCCTATTTTCTGTAACCTAGCCAACCTCTGCTGATGGATGTAGCCATAAATTGTCGGTGAACCACGTTAAATCTGTGTTTTGTTCTTGACTTCTTGTTGATCCTTATTTTATATTTTCTCACATTCGTTACAACAAACTGGTATCAGAGTCGAATCTGTTTTCTAGTGAGAAAATGTCTTCTTTGAATGTGAAGATCGACAAATTTACGGGGAGAAATAGTTTCAATTTATGACAAATCAAGATGCGGGCCTTATTGAAACAACAAGGGTTGTGGGCACCGTTTTCGAAGAAGTAGATTGATGCTAAAACCGCTGAGATGACCGATCTAGAAGAAAAGGCGCATTCGACAATCATGTTGTGCCTCGTCGACAACATCATCACTGAGGGGGATTTTTGTCCAAAACTACCTTAGTTACACTAGTTTTTGTAAGAAACTACCTTACTTACAAAAGTTTGTCCAAACCTACCTTACTTAACAAACTTTTGGTTGACCACTACCTTATTCACTATTTCGACGTTGACTTTGCCTTTGCTGGCCAATCTGGTCGTTTTTTGCAAATTCCGACCTCAAATTTGACCCTTTAGGGCAAAAATGACCCACCAAAACCTTCATAGGGATAATTTTTTTGGCACGCAAACTAATGAACGCATATCGAGACAAATTTTGTAATACAAATAGAAGCTTATGGGGCCATTTTTTGTAGATTCCGACCTCATATTTAACCCTTTTAGGGCAAAAATGACCCCAAAACATTGATTGGGCTAATTATTTTCGAGAATAAAGCAAAGTCAACGCCGGAACAACCAACAAGGTAGTGGTCAACAAGGAATTGGCTAATAAAGGTAGTTTTGGACAAGCTTTTGTAAGTAAGGTAGTTTTTTGCAAAAAGTGGTATAAGTAATGTAGTTTTGGACAAAAAACTCTCACTAGGGTCGCCAAGGAGGAAACGACATCAGGTCTATAGTTAAAACTAAAAAGTTTCTACGTGACGAAATCTTTAACAAAAAGTTTCTTCTAAAGCAACGTCTATTCAGTCTACGACTGAAAGAAGGTACATATCTTCGGTAGCATTTAGATCAATTGAACACAATCTTATTAGACTTCAGTAATATTGATGTTAAAGTTGAGGACAAAAATGTTGTCCTAATTTTGTTAGTTTCTTTTACCATTGTTGTATGAAAATTTTGTTTAATCATTCATTGTTAATAAAGATACAATATCCCTAGAAGAAGTGTGATCATCGCTAAACACTAGGGAACTGGGATAAGACACCTGGTAGTGTTACAGATAATCAGGTTGTTGGGTTAGTAGCAACATGGATAAGGGTTAGAGAAATTCGAAAAAGAAAAAGAAATTTAATAAATATAGTCCCAAATGTCCCAAACCTGCAAACATTTGTAAGAATAATTTCAATATACTAATTATTAGTGAATCGAATACCCTTTAATTAATTTGTGATTCTACCTTGTATGTTTTAGGAGATACAATTATAAAAAAAAATCCAATAAAAACAATCTAATTGCCAATAAATTACAAATTCTAAACATGTAACACTTAAAAGTTTACAAATTCTAATTATAGGATCAAATTTGAATTAGAAGAGTATTTTATTAAAGGAAGAAAGTTATTTCAATAAGCAGCCTATAATTATGATTAGCTACAAATCCTCCTCCATGGCTTGAGTTTCTTCATCATCATTAGTTTCTTCGTCTTCTACATCTTTAGTGTTGCTCTGTGTGAGAATATCATTCCAAAGTTGTTGTGCTATATGATTTCTCACTTGCGCCATTTGGTTTTTGCGAGTTGCATCTGTCAAATTTATATCCGCTACTCCTTCATTTTCAACATTATGCTCAACGATTGGAATCCCAAATTGTTGCATTCTTATGAAGTTGTGAAGAGTGAAACAAGCAACTATAATTGCCTTTTGCACATTTTCCTTTGATTGTGGCATATTATTCAATATTCGCCATCTTTTTTTCATTTGTCCAAAAGAACATTCTACTTTCATCCGTAGCGATGAATGAAGATGATTAAAGTGCTCATCTTTTCCTGCAGGCGGTCTCTTTCTGAATTTCGACATATGACTCCTTGTATTCGCAATTGGAGCCATATATCCAAGGGTATTTGGATATCCGGAGTCAACTAAATAATATTTTCCTACAACAATTTACAAGTTCAATATATAAACTTACATAATTATAATTGTTTGACACAATGTACTAGTTAGTAAATAATATACCAGAAGGTGGATGGGGATAACAAAATTTTGAATTTGTTAATGAATCCTTCCACACTGTTACGTCATGTGCACTTCCCTCCCATCCTACATTTACGTAAGTATAAATTCTGTCGAGAGAACAACATGCCAAAACATTCCAACTTTTGTTCCCTTTATGATTACGAAACGGTACACCCTTCTCATCACTTATAGAAGCATCAATGTGAGTTCCATCTAAAGCTCCAATTACATCCTAAAAAAATATATATACCAAATTGAGTATTTTATGCGAATACATAAACTTATCAAAACACATTCTAAACCATTTTTTTAGTGTACCTTTATATAAGGCCAATATTTAGTGTACCTTAAGAACTAGGGTTTTGAAGTTTTGGAGTGAGATTGAATGAAGGGTTTGAAAAGAATGAAAAGTAAAATACTGAGGATGCTTTGAAATGGGCTTGAGGCTTTGGGCTCATTAATTTTTGTCCCTAATCCCTAACAAAATAAATAAAAATAAAAATAAAAATTGGTTATAAAAATAAAAATAAAAATAAAAATAGAACTAAAAATAAAAAATTAAAATTAAAATTAAAATTTAAAATTAAAATTAAAATAGAACTTAAAATAAAAATAAAAATAATTATTATTATTATTTTAGTAAATATAATCATGTATTACCTTTCTCATAAACAAGTAATTATTACAATTATAATAATGAAAATAATAATTACAATTACAATTATAATAATAAAATTAGTAGTTATTATTAATATTATCATTATTTTAAATAATTCAAATCAAATCAGATCTAGAAAACTCAAATCAGATCAGATCAGATCAGACCAGACAAACTCAAATCAAATCAGATCAGATCAGTCCTAAAGAACAGGGCCGAAATCATGCAAAAAAGTCATATAATTTTTACATGAATGTTATAGGACATGCATAAACCTTAAGAATATAAACTTGGTTGATTGGTGCGAAAATGGGAACGAAAACACCCAAAACCTAGTAAATGGGCGATTTCACTAGTTATAGTTTTGAAATGCCCTCTTTTTGCACAAAATCATGCAAATAAGTAATAGATAGTTTATATGATTGTTAGAGGACATGAATAGAATTTTTAAAAAAATTGATTGATTAGTGCGAAGAAGGGAACAGAAACACCCAAAATGAGCAAAAAATGACCTATTTGGCTCATTTTTGTTTTAAAACGCTCTATCATTCTCTGAAATCATGCAAATAAGTTATGAAATGTTTACATGAATGTCGTACGACGTGAATGAAACTTACACACAATTTATGTTGATTTGTGAGAAGATGTGAACGAAAACTAACCAAACGAGCCAAAAATGACCTGTTTGACTCGTTTTTGTTCCAAAACGTTTTATCTTTCCCCGAAATCATACAATAAAATCATAAAAATTTTACATGAATGTTATAGGACGTAAATGTTATACAAAAACAAAAAGTATGTTGATTTTATGAGAAGATGGGAACGAAAATAACCAAAACGAGCCAAAAACGACCTATTTGGATCGATTTTGTTCCAAAACACTTTAACATTGCCCGAATTCATGCAAATAAGTCATACAAATTTTACATTAAAGTTATAGGACATGTATGGACCTTAAAAACGTAAACTAGGTTGATTCGTGTGAAGATAGGAATGAAAACACCCAAAACGAGCCAAAAAACGAGCCAAAAATGGCCTTTTTGGCTAGTTTTAGTTCCAAAACGCTCTAACATTGCCTGAAATCATGCAAGAAAGTCATACAATGTTTATATGAATGTTGTAGGATGTTCATAAACCTTAAGAAGATGAATTTGGTTGATTGGTGCGAAAATGGGAACGAAAGCACCCAAAACTAAGTAAAAATGGGCGATTTCACTAGTTTAGTTCTAAAATGCCCTCTTTTTGCTCAAAATCATGTAAATAAGTCATAAATAATTTATGTGACTGTTATAGGACATGAATAAACCTTAAAGACATGAAATCGATTGTTTAGTGCGAAGATGAGAACAGAAACACCCAAACGAGCTTAGGAGAGTGCTAAAGAAATCAATTAATTATTATTACTAGGATGTGTAGTCACTTCATCTTCCACTATTTGGCATTTGGTAAAATTTGTTCGTTATTAGTGTTGGTTAAACTAATCAGGATGTTACATTTGTCACATGCACTTAATTTGAAATCTCGTACTTATTGTTGTACAATTTGAAACCATTCTATCAACTTTAACTTTATAGATAAAAAGAGTTATTGCATTTGCAATTTTGTACCCTTTTATATTTTTCTTATGGAAAATTTGTCTAAACATACAAACAAAAAAAAAAAGATAAAGATTTGTAAAAAAATAGTGGAATTAATTTGGTGGATGTCATATCTCCAAAAAAATATATATAGTGGAAGTAATTATTCAATTTGGTGGATGTCATATCTAACAAAAAAAACATAGTGGAAGCAATTATTCAATTTGGTGGATGTCATATCCCTAATTCGTATCTATAAATTGGAGCTTCCCTCCATTCACTCATCCATCCATCACAAAATCAAAAGTCCACTTCTACTTCGGCACCAATCACCCTAATTCCTATCTATAAATTATAGCTCCCCTCCATTTATTCATTCATCATCGAATCAGAAGCCCAATTCTACTTCCGTACCAATTTTCTAACAACCTTGTGCTTGAAGATGCTCAATACCATTAACCTATTTTTTTTAGCTTCTCTAATTTTTGTGTCAAATATAATTCTTGTTTGGTCAACATCTCATGTCACCTTAGATGCTCAATTAAACAACATTGAAGTTAATCCCTTACCCCAGGAATTCAAGGGGAGAAAGAGAAAAATAAAATTTAATCTCTGCCAAGGCAACCTACTAAAGGGGTTGAGTTTAATCATAATGGTTGAATTCAACCCCTTTAGTAGGTTGCCTTGGCAAAGATTAGATTTTGTCTTTCCCTTTCTCCCCTTCCTAAGGCAAGGAATTAACTTCAATATTGTTTAGTTGAACATCTAAGGTGATCCAAGATGTTGATCAAACAAGACTTATATTTGAAACAAAAATTAGAGAAGCTAAGAATATATATATATATATATATATATATATATATATATATATATATATATATATATATATATATATAAAAGTTAATGGCGTTGAAAGTTTTCATCTTCAAGCACAGGGTTCTTAAAAAATTAGTGTGGAAGTAGAAGTTGACTTTTGATTTAATGATGAATGAATTAAAGGGAGCTCCAATTTATAGATAGGAATTAGGGAGATTGATGCGGAAGTAGAAGTGGGCTATTGATTTGGTGATGGTACTGATGGATGAATGAATGAAGGGTAGCTCTAATTTATAGATAGGATTATAGGAATTAGGGATATGACATCCACCGAATTAAATAATTGCTTCCACTATATATATATATATATATATATATATATAGAAGTAGGCTCATGTGAGAAATGTAGTTTTGGTGAGAAGGGTGAGAAGCAATCACAACCCTTTGATCACCAAATGAAGGGCTAAGATTAAATTTGATTTTCCTTCCTTACTCCTTTGATAGTTTGGAGTCAATGTATATATGGTATAAAGTCAATGTATTTTTACTCAATGTATTTATAGTGTATGGTGAATGTACCTATAGTTGGTGCTCAATGTACCTCTAGGTTATAGTTGATGTATTTATCTCTTCTCACATTTCTCACCATAAAAAATTTCTCACCGGAACCCAACCCTATATATATATATAACATCCACTAAATTGAATAATTACTTCCACTATGTTTGTTTTTTGAGATATGACATTCACCAAATTGATTCCACTATGTTTTTTTGCAAATCTTTACCTTTTTTTCCTATATTACACAAATTTTCCAAAAGAAAAATATAAAATGGTACAAAAATTACAAATGCAATAACTTTTTTTATTTATAAAGTTGAAATTCATAGAATGGTGTCACATTGTACAATGATAAGTATGAGATTCCAAATTAAGCGGTGATGCATGTGACAAATGTAACATCCTGATTAGTTTAACCAACACCAATAATAGACAAATTCTTTACCAAATGCCAAATAGTAAAAGTTGAAGTGACTACACAACCTAATAACAATCAATTGATTTCTTTAGCACTATTCAACACAACGTCTAAGATCAACCATGCATTTTTTTTAACACAAGTTTGTAATTAGTCAACTTTCGAAATTAGGGTTAGGCTTTATGACTACTACTAAATTAAAGTTTGTTTGCCTTTTCAAGTAAATTATTTGGTATATGTATTATGACAAGCAAACAATACTAAATTTGTTTTATGGTGATTTGGAAACATAATTAGACTTCTTGTTTTATTCTAATCGAAAAGAACATTACATAACTAAATTTTTGTAGGTTCCACGCACTTTCCTTTCTTGTCAAATAATAGTTTTGCCATTTTTTTAACTCATCGAAGTGGAGTGAACTTGACTAACGGCACCATAATGTACAATTACACAATTAAAGAAATGTCATAATTAATTTTGATAGGGTTGAACCTTCTTCATTAACAAAGAATTAGGTGTACGTACTCTTCATTTTTTTTTTCATATACAATGCACTTGACCTATTTGTTACTTTTTGATGTTTTAATTTCATTTCCCTATTAAAAATTCAGAACAATATGGATTAAGGAGTATTTGTAAAAAATGGATTTCTTGTTTACAAATGATATCGAATTGATGTAGGTCTATCATGCAAAAAAAAAGGTATTGAGATATTTTGTTGCGCTAAGTGCTAATACCTTTGTTTCTTTAAGTTTGGAACTTCCTCTTTTTTTTTAGTTGCTACATATATTTGTTTTTTTAGTTGTCGAGGAACAACGACTGAAAGTGTTGTGTGATTTTTCTTGATTCAGTTAATTGCTTTTTTTTTTATTTCCATAAAAAAGAAAAAAAAATTATTTTTTGTTATTTCTTTGTTTAATAATTGTTGCTTGCATTTTTATGGTTTTTGGTTTTACGATGGCTAGTTTTTCAATTCCTCAATTTGAAGGCGAATCGTTTTGGGTGTATTTTAATCGTGTGCAAGATTTGCTTCTATTTGACCATATCTATGATTTGTGGCAAATGTGTGAAGTCATATATTCGGGTTTGAATGCTTTTACTTTGGATGTCGTTGAGTCAGTGCATAATGGTGAGTTTCGAGCTTTGACCTTAGGCGATGCTTGAAATTTTTATTGTTGGTTTTCCCAAAACACGTCACTACAAGAAATGGGGTGCTTCTACGACGAAAATTAATGACTGTACGGAATTCTCGTCGTAAAAGATAACCAATTACGACCACGTGCCAAGGACGGTTGTAAATATTCAAAACTTTTTACGACAAGGTGAGATTACGGTGGTAATCAATAAAAATCCGTCGTAAAAACGCAAAAAATCACCCAAAAAATTGAGCGGGATGAATTCCCGGTCTTATAATATTAAAAACAAAAAACAATTGAATTTTTTTTTTTCAAAAGTCTACAAAAAAACCCCCAAAACCCAAATTATACGACTCCCTTCTCCATTCAACTAAACCCCATTCAACTTCCTGCTCTTCCACTGCACACACCCTAAATTTCATTCTCAATCTTTCTTCATTCTGATTTTCGACTTTCTTCCCCATTCAACTAAACCCCCAAAACCCACCCAGAGCTGATGTTGAAATAAACCCCCATAATTTTGTTCTGAATTTCGAATGGGTTTTTACTGTTGGATTTCGTTGCTGTTCCATAGCTCCATTAGTCACTGAATTTTGCTGGGTTTTTGTCCATTAATTGCTGAATTCTGTTGGGGTTTTGCTAGGGTTTCATTGCTCAAATGTAAGTGTCCAAAATTACACCTTGTTGTTTTGTTTATACGAATTCGTTGTTTTGCTGGGGTTTCGTTGCTTGGTTTTCGTCCATTACACCTTGTTGTTTTGTTTTGTTCAAATGTCAGTGTTGTTAAGTGTAAGTTTCGTGGATGATTAATTACTTGCTGTAAGTGTAGGTGTCCAAAATAACACCATAATTTTGTAAGTGTCATTGATTGAATTACTTGCCGTCATTGCTGATATATGGGATTGGTGATTTTCTAATTATAGATAATTCTTATGTTGGTTATTATTAAGATACTCTTCAACAACACACTTAACCACTAAGCTTCATCATCTTCTTATTTTGACAAAGATAAGTTATTTTTTTGAAAACTTACTGATGTATGGGATTGCTCTTAGATTTAGGTTTTCAATTTTTTCTGAAATTATTTTTGGTTTTGAAATGGTATGTATAACCTTTTTTGACAAAGATAAGTTACCTTTTGAATAACAAAGGATGGATAGAAGAACAAAAAAAAAAGATAGAACAACATAATAAAAAAACTTCCCATTTAATAGGAAAAGTGATGAAGGAAAGACTTAAATTAGTTAAGTGTTATTTCTACGATTGGCTTTTTTGTTTGATGAAAGCTTTAATCTTGGTGAATTTTGTTCTTTTTTTGTGTGGTGCTTGTTAGTAGACTTAACATGAATAAATGGTGCTTGTTAATAGACTTGTAATTGTTGCTCTTATTTACTACTCTTAGTTGAGTACTAAAATGATGTCATCTTGCTTAGTTTGGGATATATGTTTGAGTAAAATAGAACTTAGGAAGCTTAGAGGATATATTTTGAACCCGTAGAGGTTATAATTTAGAAAATACTAGTCTAGTCTAAGTATACTTAGCTTATATGTTTTTAGGCCGCTTTTAATAAAAAGTAACTTATAGGTTTTACATAATATTATTATTATTATTTTATTGAGTACCATATTACCTTTTCTTAGCTTATTGTTCAGAAATTAATGGCGCCTTGTAAACAATGGATGAAACTTGGAGAAATTGATCGTTTAAGTGAAGAATATGAAAGAGGTGTTGAAATGTTTATTAAATATGCATTCGAAAGGACGGGACAAAAAGATAAAATTAAATGTCCATGTGTGAAATGTAAAAATTCATCATTTGGATTCCCGGATATGGTTAAGGATTATTTATTAGTTTATGGAATCATTCAGAGTTATACTTTTTGGTATCATCATGGGGAAAGAGTGGGTGATGATGGACATGAGCCACAATCTTTAGAAGGTCATGATGATGATGATGATATGGACGGAGTAGAAAATGAACATGAATTGGAGACATTGTTGAGTGATTTTTTTCCTGATCATAGTGCCTCCAATGAAATTGACATGCATAGTGATAGACATGGGCCTCAAGATCCTAATTGTGATGCAGAGAAATTCTATAGATTGTTTGATGATTTTCTAAAACCATTATTTGAAGGTTCCAAATCATCAAGGTTGTCTGCAATTTAAATCTTCTTCACATCAAAACTCTTGGGAGGTGGAGCAATGAGTCCTTTACGATGTTGCTCCAATTTTTGAAAAATCAATTACTACCAGATGATTCAACCCTTCCTGATTCCTATTATGAAGCAAAAAAGACTACTAAAGATTTAGGTTTGTCATATGAAAAGATTCATGCATGTGTCAATGATTGTATGCTTTTTTGGAAGGAAGATGAAGAATTAGAAAACTGTAAGGTTTGCAATGCTTCTAGGTGGAAGCAAGGTAAGCATTGTGGGGAAACTAGGACAAAGGAAAATGGTAAGAAGCTACCTCAAAAGGTGCTTCGATACTTCCCACTTAAGCCAAGACTTCAACGATTATTCATGTGTTTTAAAACAACTTCTGACATGAGATGGCATCATGATAGGCCTGTCCAAGATGGGGTAATTAGTCACCCCGCAGATGGAAAAGCATGGCAACATTTTGATGGAGAACACAAAACTTTCTCTTCAGAACCTCGGAATGTTAGGTTGGGGCTCATAAGTGATGGATTTAATCCATTTTCTAATGTTTTACTTCCATATAGTATATGGCCTGTAATGCTAGTTCCATATAATTTGTCTCCATGGATTTGTATGAAAGAATCTAGCATGATGTTGTCAATGCTTATTCCTGGTCCTAGAGGTCCAGGTGATGCTATTGATGTGTATTTTCAACCTTTGATCGACGAATTGAAAGAATTGTGGGAAGTGGGTGTCGAAACTTTTGATGCATCAAAAAGAGAAAATTTTAACTTGCATGCTGCCTTGTTTTCAACTATTGACGATTTTCCTGCTTATGGAATGTTGTCTGGATGGAGTACAAAGGGAAAATTGGCTTGTCCTTGTTGCCATAAGCATACTTCTTCCTTATGGTTGAAAAATTCCTTTAAGCATGTGTATATGCGACATCGATGCTTTCTTCCTCCTAATCAACATTGGAGAAAGAAGAAAGACGTTTTTGGAAAGAAAGAAAAAGGAGAGCAACCACAACCATTGTCGGGGGAAGAAGTTCTTGAACAAGTAAGGGATCTTGAAAATATTTGTTTGTCAAAAGATCCAACTAAGAGAACCAATGTATCACATAAGATTAGAGGAGATAATTGGAACAAGAAAAGTGTGTTTTTTGAGTTGCCTTATTGGAAAACACTTCTATTAAGGCACAATTTAGATGTAATGCACATTGAAAAGAACATATGTGATATTATTTTGGGAACCATCATGAACATTAAAGGATAGACAAAAGACACAACTTACTCTCGGTTTGATATGGAGAATTTGGGCATTATGTCACAACTTCATCCTATTAAAAAAGGTGACAAAATTGAATTGCCCCAAGCACCATATACATTAACAAAGAGTCAAAAAGAGGTGTTATGTCGATTTTTGAAAGAACTAAAAGTTCCAGATGGGTTCTCTTCTAATATTTCCCGATGTGTAAATGTGAAAGATTGCAAGATATCGGGGTTAAAGAGTCATGATTGCCATGTTTTACTACAAAGTATTCTTCCTCTTGTGATACGTGGTTTGTTGGTAAAAGATGTTTGTGAGCCTTTGATTGAGCTATGTCATTTCTTAGTGTGTTATGTGCTAAATCGGTACAAGTTAAACATCTAGAACAACTTAAGGCTCAAATTCCATTCACTCTCTCCAAGTTAGAGGCATGGTTGCCTCCTTCTTGTTTTGATGTAATGCTCCATTTAAGTGTCCACTTAGTTGATGAAGTAATGCTTGGTGCGCCTGTTCATTTTCGTTGGATGTATCCCGGGGAACGGTATCTTCATACACTCAAGTTATATGTTCGTAATAAGGCTCGTCAAGAGGGCTCAATAGCTGAGGGCTATATTGTGGACGAGTGTATGGCTTTATGTTCGAGGTACTTGGATGATATTGAAACAAAATTTAATCGGCCTGAGAGAAATTATGATGAGGATAATGGTCATGCCAAGTTGTCTATTTTTTCTCACCCCGGAATAACATTAGGAGCTGCAAAGTCCAACACAATGGACGTGTATGAAAGGGAACAAGCTCATATTTATGCTTTAAAGAACAACAACGAAGTTGAACCTTTCTTAAGGTAAGTATCCAAATTAAAAATGCTCAATTATTTTGGATTGTAATATATATTTTCTAACATATTCAATTCCTTGTGCAATATAGAGAATTTAAAGAGATATTAGCAACTGAAGGAGTTGCACTTTCACCTTATGACCAAGATATAAAATTTTCTCAGTGGTTTAAAAAAAAATTAAGTTTAATCCTTATGTTGGTGGAAGAGTAAAACTAGTCTTTTTCAATTTAAAAATATATTTTCTAATCATATTTAATTTATATCTATCAGGTTGAAAAGTTGCACAGAGATAAAAATTGTCCTTATGGAGATGAGCTTATGTCAATATCACATGGTCCCATTCAATATGTTAAATCTTTTAGTGCTTATGTAACAAATGGTTTTCGCTTTCATACATTGCAACGTGATAAAAACTTAAGAACACAAAACAGTGGCGTTGTTGTTTTGGGAGAAACGGGTAATGTCAATCAAACACATGATTTCTATGGTGTGTTGAAGGAAGTGATCAAATTGGAGTATTTAGGGGGCAATTATATTGTCCTTTTTCGCTGTGATTGGTATGATGTGCTCAATTCTAAGAGAGGAATACACGTGGAAAAATTTGGATATGTTAGTGTTGATACTCAACGTTTCTTGAAAACAAAAGCCATTTGTGCTAGCTAGCCAAGTGTCACAAGTGTTCTACGTAACCGATGTTGTTAAAAAAGGAAGTTGACGTGTTGTAGTGAAGACAAAGCCTCGTGCAACATATGATGTGTCAATAATTGATGTTGATTCTCAAAGCTTGGAAACTTTGGTTGATGTAGAGGATGCATATCAACAACATGAATCATTTGACTTACATGTTGATGGTAACTCCACATACACTCATAATGAGATGAACTATGAAGAGAGGACAGATGTTGAGCCTGAGATCATAGATCCATCTAGCTTTGTGAGAAAACACACAAAAAAAAAATGTTTAGGACATGTTTAGAAATGGTGAACAATTTGTATTTCTTTTTTTTGTGTCACTTAACCCTTGTATATGTGACGATCATTTATTCTTACTTTTGTTGGTTTTTGTTATTCTGTTATATTTAAATGTTAAATTTGTTTTTTTATTATGTATATTGTTTTGCTACTAACATCTTGTAAAATTGAAGATTCTATTTAAATGGCGCCATTTGGTAAAAAAGCTACTTATATTGCACCTAGAAAAATTCGCTCAACTCGTGCACAAGGCTTCAAAGCTACATTCCTACCGGGTGTAGTATCTAAAGAAAAACGTTCTACTCCAAGTGATGATCCTAATACGAGCAATTCAAATGAAGGAGTTACTAACAAGGCACCTCGGAAAGAAATGAATCCCTTACCTAGAAGTCTCATAGAATCTCTCAATGAAGATATCCATGAGGATGATATGGTTCAGAGGACAATTAATAATGCTGAACTTAGTAGATTCATTGATGAAAATGCTTCTGAAAATGACCCGAATATGCTTGAGGAAGGTATTATCTCAACTCTTATGTTTTTCTTGTAAGAGCATTATTCTTTTAATATTTTTGAATTTTTTTTATTGTGGTTTATTATTTCAAGATGCAACTGTTGCTGTTGCAAAAGTGACTCAAAAGAGAAATCGCAAACCTGATGCAAAGTCGAGAGGTGTCAATAAGTGTAAGAACGTGGCAAATTTAAAACAAGGTGAAAAGTTGCAGGTTGACTTTTATAATGGTGGTCCGGTAGGAAAATATCAAAGGGATTTAACAAGGCACATGGGTAAGCTTGTTCGAGATCGCACCATTTGCCCTGTTAGAATTCATTCATGGGATGAAATTGAACAGGATGCATTGGAGCATATGTGGCAATCTGTTTTGGTAATGCATTTTTCCACATCATCTTTATTGGAGCTTTCTTGTTGGTTTTTATGAGCGTATGTGTGTTGGGTTTTTTTAAGTTGGTTTGGTAGTATATTTGTAGGTTTATTGGAACAAGTTTTTTAGTATTTTTGAGCTGATTCGACATCTCATTTGTTGGTTTTTTTGAGCTGGTTTGGCACTATGTTTGCAGATTTATGTGAAATTGTTTGTTGGTATTTTTGAGCTGGTTTGGCAGTACTATTGTAGGTTTATTTGAGAAAGTTTTTTGGTATTTTGAGCTAATTTGGCAGCTAATTTGTTGGTTTTTTAAGCTGATTTGGCAGCTTATTTGTTGGTTTTTTAAGCTGATTTGGCAGGTTTATTGAGTTGGTTTGTTGATTTTTTTTATTTAGTTAGGCAACTTGTTTCTACATCTCATGGTTTAATAAAGTTATTTTGTGTTTGTATTAACTATAGAACAAATTTGATGGGAAAGGCATACCATTGGATCGTAACTCAACCATTAAACATATAAAAAGATTATGGCAAAATTGGAGAGGCATATTGATGCAAAACTCAATTAAAAAAAAGGTGGTCCTGAAATTGCGTTGAAAGAAACACCTAATGACTTGACTCCAGAAGATTGGCAATGGCTAGTAAAAGAGCATTTTATGAAAGACGAATTTAAGGTATCTTGATTGACATCAGTTAGTTTTAATTATTTTCCTTTAAATGAAAAAAAAGTGTGTAATGTATTATTTGTTGGGTTGACAGAAAGTGAGTTCTAGAAACTCTGGTAATAGAGAAAATCTCACAATGCCTCATCGCACGGGCAACATGCCTTTCAGACAAGTAATTTGGGAGGATATGGTAAGTTTCTAGTGAGTTAGATCTTTGCTTGTCTTTATTATAATTTTTTTTGACATTTTATTTAATTGCATATGAAAGGGAGTAAAAGAAGGAAAAGATCTGCCTCCCATTTCAGCCATCTTTAAAAGGACCTGGGAAGGGAAATCAAGAAAGTTAGCTGAAACTGATGCAGCAAAATATGTAAGCTAAGGCATTGCGTAAACCTCTTCACAATAACCATATTGTACATTTTATACAACATCTAATGCGATTTCTTGTTTTTGCATAGGATGAAATAGTTGCTGTTGAAAAGGATAACCCGTCGCTTTCTACTTTTGATGTTGTCAAAAAATGCTTTGGAGAATAAGATCGCGGAAGTGTCGTTTGCTTTGGGTTTGGTGTTAGACCAATGGATTTAAGAGGACCTTTACCTAGTAGGGCTGATCTAACTTCACGTCTACATGAAAAAGAAAGGGAAAATGTCGAGCTTCGAAGATACATGGAAGAGATAGAAAAGGCTCGTCAAGAGGAGCGTGATGCTGACGCAAAAAAGATCAATTCCTTGTTTGAAAAGATAAACTTTCTCATGAATGCTTATCATGGATTTAATGGTGGGAACAATGCTAACTAAAATATGGTAAGATATATTCTATCCCTACTTATATATCTATATTCACCTTTTAAATCTTAAATCGCATATTCCTATTGTGGAACTTGGCAATGATTTCCTTGCAATAAAACATGGGATTGAATTAATTTCCTTATCCTATTAGGCAATTGTGATGGAGTGGGTGAGGATGGTGTGGGGGGTTACTGTAGTTGGTTGGGTTGGGGGAATGTTGGTTGATGCAAGTGTTTTTGGTGCTTTAGCTGCCTCTGCGAGTAGGTGTTGGGCTGTAGTTGGGTTGTCATGTGTGTAGTGCATGAACTAGTCTTGATAAAATAGCATTTATGAGAATATGATGATGATATTATATTGGTCAATCAAGTAAAGGCTATATCAAGTGACTTAGTAGTTCATGTAAAACTAGAAGAAGATTTATTGACAGGTGATAACATATATACTGTAATTTTCCCCGCTGAAGCAACATATAGTGAAATGTTTGCTTTGGAACTAAGAATTTTTATTTTCTGGTCTCTGACTCATTATTTTGTTTTATAAAGTCTCACCCTTGTTATCTGGCATATCAATTACGTACTAGTTGGGCTTTGCATTGTTTTGCTTGATAATAGTGTTTTTTGGTTGCTAACTATCAATGCTTAAGTAGGTTTGTGGAAACATAATACTTCTTTTATCTTTATGATTGTAGGTGGTAATCGTACAAGCATTTCAGACTCAGCGATAGGATCAGTAATGCGTATATCAGTTGATTTTCAGGCTGGATGATTTCCGTTTCTGTTATTTTGGTTGTTTAGCTGAGTTTGTATTTGTTTTGGATTTTTTTTGGAATAACATGAAGTATATATTATGCTTTAGCTTTTTTTTGTAATTGAAATGGTTATTTATGAATGAAAGCTATTGTTTTGCTTTATTTACAGGTTTGGTTATAGGACCTAAGTGATTGTAAATATGTTTGGTACCATAATGATATATATTTTGGTTGCCATTGGCATTCATAACAAATATTCCGACAATTTTGTGGTTGGGAATTTAAGCGTTTAACGAACGACGAGAAATTCGGTCGCAAAAAAATTGTTGATTAGTTTTCTCAAATTAATACTTGTGACGATATTGTCGTCGTAAAAGTATACCAATTACAATGAGAATTAAATATGATCGTCAATAATTACGACAGGAAATCTGGTCGTAAATGGTAATATATGTGGCCGTAAAAAAATCTTTAAAAATTTCTAAAATTATTATTTGCGACCAGATTTTTGTCGTAACTGATAATGAATTGCGACAAGAATTGCGTCTGATCGCAAAAAAGTATTTACGACGAGAAATTAGATCTCGTCGTATAATTATTTACGACGGAGCCTATTGCGACCGTGGACGATCGTACGGAAAAATCGTCGTAAAAGTCCTTTTACGACGAGATTTTCCCTTTTTATAACGGTAAATCCGGTCGTAAAAGGCATATTTTGTTGTAGTGCGTATGAATGGGACATGGGTACTCATTCTAGCCACGTTCAACTCGAATATAGTGAACCTCCACCTCTTATTCCTAGTTTTGCTCCATGTATTATGATGTTCAAAACACTTATTCCTCTTATGATTGCATGGATTAGAATGATACCATCATACTCCTTATCCTTACAATGCAAGCCAAGTTCAACCCGAATATAGTGAACCTCCACCTCTAATTCCTAGTTTTGATTCCATGTATTTTAATGTTCAAAACACTTATTCGTCTTATGATTGCATGTATTACAATGATACCGTCATAACCCTTATCCTTACAATGCTAGTTCTCACTCGGGATATCATAATCACCTCCTAGTGTTGATGCTTGCTATACCACTCCCCCTCTTGATACCCTTATGGCCACCTTAGGAGATTGTACCCCTCAACTGATTGATGATTACAATGAGTTAATTGATAAGTGGAATGAGGAACTTATGGGTTTTAAGTATGGTGGAAAGATTTTTCTAGCACAAATTGATGCTATTAACGAGTTAGTAAAGAGCTGTGACTTGGTGATTTCTAGGAGCTTCTAGCACTTGAGGTTAAGCAATGTGAGCTAATGAGGGTCGAGACAAAAATAGAGGTTGCAAATGAATAGGGCAATTCTAGGCCTAGAGTGGGTATTGAAGGAGAGTTAGAGAAAGGTCTTAAGTTGTTTGACTATGGGAATTGTAGTAGTGATGAGGATGAGCCGAATTTAGGTTTGGTAAGCCCTATTCATATAGCGAAAGAGAATGCTTTAGAAGAAGTTGACCTATTGCATTCCTCTTTCGAACCTTCTTCCCCCATAAATCGTACTTCTCACTCACTCCCTATCCCTCCTAGATCAAGTGATGATTTAGATTGCCTTGAGAGTGAGGATTCATTGGAGGAGATAGAGGTTGTTTCCCCATCCTTTGAGCTTGAATGTGATAGGTCTAGAGATAAAGAATTTGTAGAGGAAATCTCGATCGATGTGTGATAAATGGGTTTTTGGGCTCTTTCACCAAACAAATAAAAAACCCCGTTGTAGTATAAGTGGGGGTGTCGAACACGGGGAACAAGTCGTGAATGGTGTTGTGCGATTTAGGTCGATTGAGGATCTTGGATTTGTGGTTTGAAATTGAAGCTAAACTATTGCAGAAAATAAATGCGAAAAATAATAAATTAAGTTCTATGGTTGTCGAATCCGAGTTCAATTGATTTCGGGGGAATTACATCAAAAGGTCTAAAGAACGAACTAAATCAAGGAAGGGGAATTAAACTCTAATAAAATACCTAAACCTCCTCCCGGAGTGATTTAGGAGTTGACGCATGAATATAACAATAACGACTTCTCCCAAATGGACGTTATCATTGCATTCAATGATCACAATTATACCAAGGTTTCACTAGAAGTAAATTATTAGTTCGACTACCGACTCTCGTTATAATAGTCTCACTAACAACATACCTAAAGTGGATTCCTAGCTCGACCACCGACTCCCGTTGTAATGGTCTCACTAGCAACATTGGGCAATGAAAATCAAAGCATAATTAACTCATAGACAAAGCCCTATTATACTTCAAACATACCAAGAAATTAACTATGGCCTTTAGCTAATCTCTAAGCTCATTGACACCAACATTAACCAACCATGAACACAATTCCACCAAAAACTATATGAAAACCCCCAATTTCAAGTCATGAACCCATCACCTTCAAACCCTAGAAAATTAACTACTCATAAAATATGAACAAGAGCATAATACTAATAAAAACAAGCATAAAAACATGAAATTAAACGCTAAATCTACCAAAAAGCAAGAAAATAAACCAAGAACTTGAAATTGCATAATTTAAACACTAATCTACAAGAAAACTATGAAATAAACAAGATTTAAAGCAATGAAAAAACATGAACAAGTAAAGAAGAGAAATAGAGAACTTATTGACTTTTGATGAGCAAAATCGTTGGATTGGCCATGTCACTTGAACAAACCTTCAATTTCATTCATCATCTTCAATAAACACCCAAAATCAAGAGATAAAACTATATCTAAAACTATGGAAACAAGAATTGAACATAAACCCTAGAAAACTAAGAGGAAGAGAGGGTTTCTGTAACAGCCCAGATTTTATAGGTATTTCTGTTGAGTATTTATGTATGACTATGTGATTTTATGTATGGTTCAAATTTATTTTTGAACTATTTATTTTATTTTATGTGAATAATTTCGATTAAATTCGAATTATTTTATTTTAATCAATTATTATTTATTTTATTATTATTTAATTAATTAAAATTTTATTATTTAATTTTCTAATTAGTTATTTAATATTTTTGGGCTAAATCGAATTAAGCATGATTAATCATGCAATTTTTGTAAATTAGCCCAATTGATCACGAAAGCCCATTAGGCCCATTTTAGCTTGAGAAAACCGGCCCCCTTGTGTGCATGGCAAGGATTTGCCACTTGCCTCATGTTCACACCTTAACTAACCTCTATATATAGGAGGGTTAGTAAGGCTTGAGGATCCTTTTGCTCATTTGCCATCTTAAACACCTTTAATCAACACTTGCCATCAAAAGTTCAAACACAAAACTCCCTCCATTTGCATCATTCCACACGCCATTTTTGGCTCATCAATCCAACCAATTTTTTCATCATCAATTCTAAACTTAAACTTAAAGATTCAAACTCTATTGATCTTTAAGTGTCAAAACACAAACTAAACCACATAATTTGCATTCAAGATCATTAGTTCGGGTTTGGCTTTGGTCGTGTTCGTGTGGGTTGTTCGAGTGGTGACCATGTTGGTGCCGTGTGGAAGTCGTGCATGAGTGGTGGTTCGTGTGGTGAATCGTGCAGCAGGGCCGTGTGAAGAGATGGTTCGTGGTCTAGCCGTGGTGGTGCTCGTGCAAGCCGTGGTGGTGTTCGTGCAAAGCCGTGCCCAAGACCGTGCCGTGTCCGTGTTGGCCGTGTAGTTGGGCCGTGTATTTTCACTTCCGGGCAGCAAGTTTTCGTGTATTAATTTGTGTAATCTTCAATAAGGTAACATACTTTCTCAACTTGATTGGTATACTATGATCCATAGTATAGATTAAATGCATAGATTAGTTTATGTTGAAGTTTTGGCATGTTTATGTGTATGAAATGTAAGTCTGATTTTTAAGTGATTTCATGATGATTTTAAGGTTTATTATGATGATTCTATGATTGATTATGTTAGTATTAAGTTTATGTTAATCATGATCAAGTTTGATGAATTTTGGATGCAAGAAAGTTGATAATTTCATGTGTTGAATTGGGTTGAAAGTGTGCGTGTGTTTTGATGATTTGGGATGAGTTCTTGATGAGTTCTTTGAGTTCTTGATGAGTTCTTTATAAGTTCTTGATTGAGTCTTTAAAGATAAAGAAAGTTAAAGAAAAGGTTAAAGAATTGATTAAAGATGTTGTAAGATGGTTGGTTTGCATGTTATTTCTTAAGTCAAGGCGTAAGATGCAACTTAAGAAGTAACTAAGAATGTAAACTTCGGATTAAAGAGTTAAAGATTTTAAAGATTAGCTTGATTTCGTTACCAGACGCCTAAATCGTAGAGTAAGATTCAATGTTTTTGGGTTAAGACGTTGCCCCTATCCTATCCGCGGTATTGGGATAGTTGGTGGTCTTACTATGTTGTCTTCGGATGTGGATTTCCAGTAAGATTGGTTTCACGGGATTTGGGAGTAAGATTCTCAGTCCTAACATAGTAGAAAGTTCGAATGCGTAAGATGCGTTCGTACGTGCATAGTTCGGTTTAGTATGCGAATGATTGCGCCAAAGTAAAGATTGGTTAAGTTTTCGAGTCAAGTATGAATATTTGCTATTTTTTGTATGATTTGATATTATGGTTTGGGTTATTTGATTTATGTTATGTTCATGTGTATTCCCGTTAGGGTGAGACAATTATGTTACTCGCCACTGACGGTGGACTGTTGTTGTTTTTCTGGTAATTCTGATGATGAGGTCCTTGCTTAGCATTGGGTTGGGCGAGTGCCGTTATTGCTTAGATTTTATATTGTTACTTTACGATGTTTTCTAGTTATATACTCTAGTGGTAGTACTTATATACTTTACTATAACTCTGACATGTATTTCGAGTTACGTATGTTAGTAGTAGTAGTATGACTTTTGGGATTAGTTGTGTACAATCTTGTGGGTAATTGTACTTTTGGTTTAGTAAATATAATCATTTTGAGGTTTGTTTTAATTTTTAAGTATTTTAGTTTGTTAGTTCTGACTATTCGACTCGTCGGTTTCTTCCGCGCCGGTTTAAGCGAGTCGGGTCGTCACAGTTTCTCTCTCGTCAAACCCTAAGCTAAATCTGATTTTTGGGACATAAATCTAATCTAAAGTGTTGTTCTTATGTTTAGGGACCTTAGTATATATATATATTCAAGAGGGGGAAACAATGGGCTAAGCATAAAATGAAGCACGAGCCAAGCACAAACAACACGAGAATCAGCAGAACAGCAGGCGAAAACAGAGCAAAAGCGGGCGGCTCCGGCGCGGACGCGTGGTGGGGGTGGCGCGGACGCGTAGCCGGCGGCGCGGGCGCGACGATGGTGGTGGCGCGGCCGCGAGTGAAGCCTCGAGCAGGACTGGGCGTTGCTTTCTTTGGGGGCTGTTGCGGGTGATGTTCATTTAGCGTGGGCGCGCCTGGGCTCTGTCCGCGACACTTCTTTGACCCAAATGCTTCCAACTTTTTCTCGGATTTCTCGAGACGGGTCGGCACGCCTCCCGAGACATCGGGCCTCGGGCTCGACAAGCCTTAAAAATTACAAAAATGCCCTTTGGTTGCACTTTGCCTTGATTTGTGGTCTTGGCTTTGACGCATGATTCTCTAAGCTTTTTGGGACCTCTCACGACCCTTGACGGCTTTCGAGAATCGCTTGAAAACCCGCAAAACACCTGCATTAAAGAACAAAAGGCATAATTAACAGAAAATAGCTCAATTATTGTCGAAAACAACTATAAATTGACATTATTCAACGCAAACTCTAAATAAACTAAAACTAAACTAAAAAGGCTTAAAACATGGAAAACTAAGCCTAAAATGCACGGAAAACAAGAGAAAAGAGCCAGGAAAATTGGTCCCAAAATGGACTGATCAAACTCCCCCAAGCTTGCCTTTTGCTTGTCCTCAAGCAAACAAGAACAAGAAAAACTAAAAAGTAAAAATCTAACTCACTTTCGTAGGAATCATGGTTGCTTTTAGCGAAAGCAACAAGCCATTTAAACCTCAAAGTCGCCAAAGAGGACGAGTGTGCTCTCGTAAGGTTTTCCATAGAGTTTAACCCATAAATCTTCCAAAAATAAATCAAGGCAAAGATTCACAAAAACAAAGAAAGAAAGAAAAAAAACAATAAGAGAGAAAATAAGAGAAAATAAAACCAAAAATCCCTAGATGGACTTGTAAATGGACCAGATCAGTGAATGCAAACCTTTCTAAGCACTAGAGAAAAACATGCCCAAAGATGTCAAAGGTGGATAGTCAAATAAAACATGCTAGATAGAAGAGCTAGAGAGGAACGATCTCCTTTCACTCCACAACAAAATAACCACAAGCTATGCTAGTTTCGTAACCACCCTGAAAGGTAGCTCCTCGTGACTCCACGAAGGAGTCGGAAAAACAAAAAGGTGAAACAATTTAGGCAACCCGACATCTCATCATAACAAAACCGCTCAATATGCTTGAACCATGACTTCCTCCACCGAATATGACTCAACTCTCTAGGATCAAGAGGACTTAAGGGTTGTAATGTAGGGCTAGGGGTAAGGTAGGAATCAATTTGGCTTGTGGTGCTCAAAATCTAAATAGTGAATCAAATAAGCGCCAATGAGCAATAAAAAGCAAACAAACTCCTAATACGCCACACACATACACACAAAATCCCCCAAACTTATTTAAAAAATAAACAAAATTTGAAAAAAATTACACCATTTTTCGCATTACTCCTCCTCCCCCAAGCTTAAAAGGACACAATGTCCTCATTATGAAAAAGAACGGAATAGATGCTCTTTTTTTTTCAATTTTTCAATTTTTTTTTATTTTCAATTATTCAACATGACCTTGCCTTTTTCAAATTAGGTCGGCTTTTGCTTCAAATCATGCAAATCACACAACCTTAGCTTGGGAAACCTCCTTACTCTACAAATTTTCAATACAAAATAAACTCTAACCAAGATGCTCCAAATGCTTCACTACACCTAAAAGGTATAAAACAAAACAAAGTGGATACGAGGCTATTAATGTGACTAGAAGAAAGGAAAGGCCAAGCTCAAAGGGTTCCAAACGGTAAATGCAAGCAAAAACCTAGAAAAGTGAAAGAAGCAAGACAAATAAAACAAAAACGGAAATGAAAAAGGGAAAAAAAGGAAAATAACTAAGAAAATGAATGCCTCTGTCCTCCCCTAGAGTAGCTCGGTCGCGGTCTCGGAGAGTCATGAATCAAGTTCTTGATCAAGCTAAGCTATGACAAGGATCCTATCGCCACTCAAACAAAACAATGTTGAAGGCTTGAAAGATTTGACAATTGCTCACATGCTAAGGGTATTGGATTGCAAATACTACCACTAGGGATTTAACTAGCTAGCAAAGCATCACCAATCATACCACAACCCAAGAGTTTAAGTTTCATGACTCTAAATCTCTAAAACCTAGCATATAAATATTTGAAAATCAACCCAAACATCTCAAACCATGTGGACCGCTAACAATTAGGAAGGAATGCATTTAAAGTCCAAGATTCTAAAAAGATCAAGTCCAAACTAAAAACAAAATCAAAAATACACTTTGCCTTTAAAGGAAAAGAAAAGAAAAAGAAGCGGAAAAAAAAGGAAAAACAAAAGAAGAAAACTATAAAAAAGTGAGGAAAACAAAATCCAAGCATGGATGACTCTCAAATAAGCAATCAAGCATCAAACAAATAAATAAATCGAGGCCCAACGTCATCGATATCCAAATGTCCTCAAGGGCTTAAAAGCCAAAATTAAAAGCTAAACATCCTCGAACAATCATCTTCTCCTAGACCTAATCCTAAAACTAAGAAAACAAAGAAAATGAAAAGAGAGTTTGGAAAGATCTCACCAAAGCAGGCTTCAAAATAAGCAAAACAACCTCTATTTTGCGTTTTAGCACCATATATAAGCCATTTGAGTTGCCTAATCATCAAACCTGCAAAAGAAGAGAAAGCAAGCACGAAACTCCAAAAACAAATCAATTACAAATAAAAGAAAAGAGGGGAAACTAATTAAGGAAAACTATGTACAAGGGAGGGAAGGATGCCATCTAGTAAATAACATCGTAGAGCTCGTAGTAGCATGTCATGGACATCGCCACTAAATCGAGAGAGAACCACGTAAGCAAAGAGAATTAGATAGGGAAAATGACAAAGGAATGTCACCATTTGCTTACGTGGGGGAGGGGGAATAAAATTGAAAGAAAAAGAAAAATCAACAAAATAAGAAGAAAATTCGAAATCAAAATAAGTAAAAGAAGAAAAAAATATCATTACTATACATTTTTGCCGCTTTGGTTTCAAAATAGTAGTCATGAGGTTGAATAGGGGGTAAGAAGTCATCAAATGATGGACAACACACATAAGGCGGAAGAGAAATGGGTGATGAAGGAACTAGGACACACGCCCTATGTGAGGTGGGGCAAGGAAGAGACTTGATGAAAATAGAATAGGGAGGCTTAACATCAACATTTTCAAAGAGAGGATTTTGATACTCACAAATTTCATCATCATCCTCAAAAAGAGGATTTAGAAACTCGCAATTGTCATCATCAATCTCAAAGAGAGGGTTTTCAAATTCAAAACAAAGCTCCTCATCCTCACTATCATTCGAGTCGTCACAATGGGCTACGCCACCATCATAATCACTCAAAACCCTAAGAGTTTCTCCATACTCAACATTATTGTTGCCATCAAGAAATGAAAAAACCTCATCAACTAAAAGCAATAAATCCTCTTCCTCCTCATTGGAAACATGGAGCTTGGATGATTTAGGTGAAGAAAGAAAGGAAGGAGTGGTCGGCTTAAGAGGAGAAGGAGATGTCAAATCTGGTTCAAAGGAATCATCATCATCCTTTTGAGCGACATCCACCTCTTCTTGAACCGGATTCCTCAAAGAAGAGCTCGGGTCATCCTTGCCACAACCACCCTCACAATTAACCATAAATCCAAAATCATCCATCTCATCCTCTAAGCAAGAATCTAATATCTCAAGTCTCTTTATTAATTTACTTATCTGGACTTTGATGACTCGCCTTCCCTCACTTTCTAATGGGAGACATTTATGGATCTTAAAACACATGTCAATCAAGTAATTATATGTAATACCCCGTATTTTTGTACATTTATACATGTATTTTTATACGTATTTTATAACCTATACACGTATTTTGTACGCCTAAAAGAATATTTTTTATATGCTTTAAGAATTAGGATTTATAAAATGGTTTTAAGTCAGCATTTGCAAAAATATTATTTATTGGGTATTTAAATAATTTCTATATATTTATAAAGGAATTTTATAAAATCATATTTAAAATAATATTAAAAGTTCTAATTGTGTATTTTGGGCGTCGTTGGTAAAATAAAATGTTCCGATTTGAAAAAGGGTAAAAGTTTTTATAACAAATGCCACAAGTCGAACCTAGCGGAAAATCCAAACTAGACCCAATTTATATGTATATACCCTAGTGTAGACCAAAATAAGTCAAAATCAGAAAAACAAAACTCACTCACTATCTTTCCTTTTCTCCTCACGTAACTTCAAAGAAGAAAAAAAAATTCAGATTCACTTCTTCGTGAATCAACAATATCAACAGCATTCAACCCCTACTCCACCACCACCAACCGCCGTCGGGCCTGTCGACGCGCCACTGACGTCCAGCCAGCCCTGTCGCCGCCACCGGTGCCTTGGTGCCCTGCCGCCCTGCGTGAGTTTCTTTAAAAAAAATAAACTTTTTCTCTCTTTAATTTTCTTTTGTTCTAAATTTAATCTGAAATCTTGTTTTTTTTTTTTTTATGATGAATATATACTTAGATCTTTGATTTAGAATAGGTTTCTTGAATCTTTAAATCTGAATTTATTTTTAAAGAATACGTAAATAAATGTGTTTCTTTGATTTTTATGTATCGGAATTGTTCAGAACGAAGTAAGGTTTGAATTATGATGTTTTTATGACCTAAAAAGTATATTCTGAAATTTTATTTAAAAAATTATATTTATTGTTTTCTTAGTTTTTTTGGGTAGAATTATACCCTGCTTGTTGTATGATCTTTTATGCGAATTTGGGACTTTAAACATTTATTTTGTGGGTTTAAAAGGTTTTTATATTGCTGTGATTTTTGGAAAAGTAGTTTAATTTCAAATATTTTAATTGTTAGTTGTGTATAAGAGTTTCCGATAGTGTTAGAAGCCTATCGGGTGTTGTTAAAACTTTTAAAATTGATTTTCGGGACGGTTTGGAAGGGTTTTTAGTGTTTTATAAAGCCTGGAATTTTAGTTTTAATACACTAAGACGATATTTAAAATATTTAAATTAGTATTCGCCTAGTATATTATTTAGAGGGCACAATTTCGGAATTTTAAATTAAATTAAAGAGTCGGAAATGATTTTTGAAATTTATTTAGAGGCTGGAATATTGTAATATATATTTAGGTTAGTGTTAGTGTTGAAGGGATATTAATTAGCCCCAATGTTTTATTGTAGGACACTTTGAGTGCGGAGAATTCCGTTAATTGTAGCTAGTCGAGTGTATTATACCAGGTACGTGTGTACGCAAGAATTATTTTCTAATTTAGTAACATGATTAGGAAATTGTGTGGACTGTAATGAAATGTTGTGCATATATATGTGTGGATGCATGTAGTTTGGAAAAGGAAATTTATTTATATAATCCTTCACCTTGTGAGGAAAAAATTATTATCAAGTAGTGTGAATTCCCTAGTGTGGGTTGGTTATTATATTTATGGAAAAGGAAAGGTATGTTGCAATTTAGGCAAGGAATGTGTTGTTACTCACATGTTGAGTCTAGGTAGTATTTTTACTCACTCCCTTTGGAAGATTGAGACAAGGATAAAGGTTTAACCCAACCACATTGTTGGATTGGGCATAGACAAGCTCAAATAATTAAAAATTGGTTATGTGATCGCCTAGTTATAGGGAACCTTAAAAACGGGAAATGTGTTGTTTGATTCATCAGGTTGTGTAATGTCTGGTATGGGGTGAGTCTTCACAGTTACTAATTAAATATGATAAATCACGTAAAGCGAAAGAGAATTCACACCAAAACTGTTGGAACGTATACACCTTGAGTATGAACATATGGGGGAGCAAAATAGCTTCTACCAAGGGGTACAAGACGTTGTACATCCTTGTTTAGTTTTATTTATTTTGGCCTGGGATCCCGTCACTTTAAAGTGGCACAATTTTACCACTCGACTTGCAACCGAGTGGGGCCCTAGAGGGCATAGTTACTTATCTTTAGAAACCCGTTCGATGTTGAATCCAAATCTCCTTATAAACTGATAGAGTCTAGGAATGTA
Organism: Salicornia ramosissima; assembly: GCA_951394345.1. Lineage (NCBI taxonomy): Eukaryota > Viridiplantae > Streptophyta > Magnoliopsida > Caryophyllales > Amaranthaceae > Salicornia > Salicornia ramosissima. The sequence goes on from OX596236.1 coordinate 21,436,825, forward strand.
TCGGATTGGTCACATAGTGAATAGCAGGTTGTCATTTGCATTATCTATTCATGTTATATTATATGTGCATATCTTGTTGTATATATGTACTCAGCTTTTGCTGATTACGTGCTTTTGTATGTGTCTTCTTTGGTCATGGCCCTCGCCTTAATGACCCTGTGATGAACCAATTTATACACTTGTATTATTGGGGAGCAGAATTGCACAGGTTAGCTTGATGGGTAAAGCTCAAGCATTTGGCATACGCATGGTCTTGGGATCTGTGTGAAGAGAGAATTTACGATTAATGTATTTGAGCTTATTTTAAAATGTTATTTCATATACGTTATTTGGTTTAAATAATTGTTAAAGTTTTTCCGCTGCAAAACTCTAAATAAGCCGAAACGTTTTCACACGTGGCGGTAATACTTTGGAAATTTCTTTTCAATTATACTTTACGTCTTAATTTTGAATAATGCTTAGAGTTTTTAAATAAGGAATTTCCTTTCAAATATATTTTTTGTCATAATTTTAAATAATGTTTAGAGTTTTCAAGTAGGCAATTTCCAGGGTGTTACATTATAGCCCTTAATCTCTTGAGGAGTACAAACACTTGTATGAACAAAGTTAGAAGGTCTTAGAAACTCATCAAGAAGGGAAGGGTCATAGCTAATCTCATCACTAGAAACATGAGAATCTTGATTGTAATGTGTGCAATCAAGTGAAGAATTAAAATCGGGGTGCACATCATTACAATTAGGAAAAATAGGAGGAAATGAATCGAAGTTGGGTTGAACTTGGCTAGAATGGGTACCCATGTCCTATTCATAAGTTTCTTGGACTAGCCAACAATAAAAATTTCAAGCATTTCCTAGGGTCAAAGCTCGAAACTCACCATTATGCATAGACTCAACAACATCCAAAGTAAAAGCATTCAAACCCATGTAAATCACCTCACAAATATTCAACAATTTATCATCCCAATTAAATGGGACAATACCTTGAACTCTATTGAAATATTTCCAAAATGACTCACCTTCGATTTGAGGAATAGATAAGCTTGCCATCATGAAACCAAAATTCGACAAAAATGCAAGCAATTATTATTAAATAAATAAATAGCCAAAATAAAATAAAATAAAAACACCCATTTTGTTTTTTTTTTTTCTTTCAAAATGGTTTTTTTTTTAATTTTTGGGAAAGAAGAAAACAAAAACAAAAGAAAAGAAAAATAAAGCAATTAACTCAATCAAAAAAATTACACAACACTTTTCAACCGTTGTTCCCCGCCAACGGCGCCATTTTGATGAAGGGGTTTTTGGGCTCTTTCACCAAACAAATAAAAACCCCTGTTGTAGTATGAGTGGGGGTGTCGAACACGGGGAACAAGTCGTGAATCGTGTTGTGCAATTTAGCTCGATTGAGGATCGTGGATTTGTGGTTTGAAATTGAAGCCAAACTATTGCAGAAAATAAATGCGAAAAATAATAAATTAAGTTCTAGGGTTGTCGGATACGGGTTCAATTGATTTCGGAAATTACTTCAAAAAGTCTAAAGAATGAACTAAATCAAGGAAGGGGAATTAAACTCTAATAAAGTACCTAAACCTCCTCCCGGAGTGATTTAGGAGTTGACGCATGAATATAACAATAACGACTTCTCCCGAATGGACGTTATCATTACATTCAATGATCACAATTATACCAAGGTTTCACTAGAAGTAAATTCCTAGTTCGACTACCGACTCCCGTTATAATAGTCTCACTAAAAACGTACCTAAAGTGGATTCCTAGCTCAAACACCGACTCCCGTTGTAATGGTCTCATTAGCAACATTGGGCAATGAAAATCAAAGCATAATTAACTCATAGACAAAGACCTATTATACTTCAAAAATACCAAGAAATTAACTATGGCCTTTAGCTAACCTCTAAGCTCATTGACACCAATATTAACCAACCATGAACACAATTCCACCAAAAACTATATGAAAACCCCCAATTTCAAGTCATGAACCCATCACCTTCAAACCCTAGAAATTTAACTACTCACAAAACATGAACAAGAGCATAATACTAATAAAAACAAGCATAAAAACATGAAATTAAACACTAAATCTACCAACAAGCAAGAAAATAAACCAAGAAAACTTGAAATTGCATAATTTAAACACTAATCTACAAGCAAACTATGAAATAAACAAGATTTAAAGCAATGAAAAACATGAACAAGTAAAGAAGAGAAATAGAGAACTTATTGACTTTTTGATGAGAAAAATCGTTGGATTGGCCATTTCACTTGAACAAACCTTCAATTTCATTCATCATCTTCAATAAACACCCAAAATCAAGAGATAAAACTATATCTAAAACTATGGATACATGAATTGAACATAAACCCTAGAAAACTAAGAGGAAGAGAGGGTTTCTCTCTCCTCAAACCCTAAGCTAAATCTGATTTTTGGGACATCAATCTAATCTAAAGTGTTGTTCTTATGTTTAGGGACCTTAGAATATATATATATATATACAAGAGGGGGGAAGCAATGGGCTAAGCATAAAATGAAGCACGAGCCAAGCACAAACAGCACGAGAATCAGCAGAACAACAGGCGAAAACAGAGCAACAGCGGGCGGCTCCGGCGCGGACGCGCGGTGGGGGTGGCGTGGGCGCGTAGCCGGCGGCACGGTCGCGAGTGAAGCCTCGAACAGGTCTGGGCGTTGCTTTCTTTGGGGGCTGTCGCGGGTGATGTTCATTTAGCGTGGGCGCGCCTAGGGCTCTATCCGCGCACTTCTTTGACCCAAATGCTTCCAACTTTTTCTCGGGTTTCTCGGGACAGGTTGGCACGCCTCCCGAGACATCGGGCCTCGGGCCCGACAAGACTTAAAAATTACAAAAATGCCATTTGGTTGCTGTAATGACCCAGATTTTATTGGTATTTTTGCCGATAATTATGTGTATTTTTGTGTTAGTTCAAATTTATTTTTGAACTATTTATTTTATTTTATGTGAATAATTTCGATTTAATTCGAAATATTTATTTTCAGTTTCTATTTATTTATGCTATTTATATTTAATTAATTAGAATTTTTATTATTTAATTTTCTAATTAATTATTTAATATTTTGGGCTAAATCGATTATTGCATGATTAATCATGTAAATTATGTAAGTTAGCCCAATGGATCACGAGAGCCCATTTTTAGGCCCATTCCCTCTCTTGGCCGGTTTTAGTGGGCACGGCAAGGCTTGCCACTTGCCTTGTGTTCACACCTTAACTAACTCTATATATAGATGAGTTAGTAAGGGCTTGAGGATCTATTTGCTCATTTGCCATCCTAACACATTGCCATCAAAATTCCAAACACAAAACTCCCTCCCATTTGCTCATCCTCACACGCCATTTTGGAGCAATTGAACCCATCAATTGTTCATCATTTTTCCTAGCCCAAAACTTAAAGATTCAAAGTCTATTGATCTTTAGGTATTCAAACACAATCTTAAACACAATCATTTCAATCAAGATCTCTAGTTCGGGATTGGTTTTGGGTTCGTGTTCGTGTACACGTGTGGGTGTTCGAGTGGGTGCCGTGTGTGAAGACCGTGGCTGTGCAGTGGGTCCGTGGCAGTGGTGTTCGTGGGCCGTGTGTGCGTGTTGTAGTAGCCGTGCAAGGTGGTTCGTGGTGCTCGTGCGGTGGTGCCGTGTTGAAGAACGAGGTGTTCGTGCTTGTGCCGTGTTGTTGTCCGTGTGTGTCGTGTTTCCGGGCTGCATTTGTGTGTTAATTTTTGTGTGTTATCTTCAATAAGGTAACATACTTACTCAACCTTGTTGGTATACTATGTTTATAGTATAGATTAAATGCATGTTTGGGTTGTTTGATGATGAATATCCATGATTTTATGTATGGTTTATATTCTGATTTTTATATGGTTTATATGATGTTTTGATGATGGTTTTCATGATTTTATGATTGATTATATGTTGTTTTATGATCATGATTATTGTGTTAAAGTTTGATGAATTTTGGATGAATTTAAGTGGGATTTTCGTATGATTCTTTGGAGTTATGCGTGTGGATTGAATGAGTTGGATGAGTTCTTGATTGAGTTCTTGAATCTTGATTGAAGATCTTGAATCTTGAATGAGTTCTTTATGAGTTCTTTAAGTTCTTTATGAGTGCTTGATGAGTCTTTATGAGTTCTTGGTTGAATCTTGAAAATTAAAGAAAATGATTAAAGTGTTAAAGAAAGTTAAAGTTTGAGTCTAATTTGATTAAAGAATGGTTAATGAATGATGGATTATGGTTGGTTAGACTCAAGATCAAGGCGCAAAGGCAATCTTGAGTATAACTTCGATGTTTAACTAAGTTATTTTCGAGAATCAAGGCGCAAAGGCAATTCTTGGAATTAATTTAGTTATGATTGAGTTGAATAAGATGATTAAATTGATTAATTAAATAGTTAGCTTGATTTCATTTCTAGACGCCTAAAACCTAGAGTAAGATTCTTTGTTTTTGGGTTAAGACGTTGCCCCTACTCCATCCGCGGTATTGGGATAGTTGGAGTCTTACTATGTTATCCTTTGAATTTCCAGTAAGATTGGTTTCACGGGACATGGATTTCCAGTAAGATTGGTTTCGTGGGATTTTTGGGAGTAAGATTCCCGGTCCTAACATAGTGGAAAGTTCGAATGCGTAAGATGCGTTCGTACGAGCATAGTCCGGTCTAGAATATGAATGATTGCGCCAAAGTTAGTTGGTTTGAGTCGAGTTCACGTTTTGGGTTGTTCTCGTACTTTGTTTATTGATGTTGTTTATTTGATTTATGTTATGTGCATGTGTATTCCCATTAGGGTGAGTCAGTTATGTTACTCGCCACTGATGGTGGACTGTTGTTTGTTTTCCAGGTATTTCTGATGACGATACTCTTGCTTAGCTTTGGGTTGGGCGAGCGACGTTTTATGTTTCTGTTATTTGATGTATTTTCTATTTCTGTCATTTTTAGATAGTGTTGGTATATTGTATAGACTTTATACGTTATCGTTGGACTCTTGGTACGTTGTTTTAGACTCTGACGTGTGGTTGGAGTTACTCGTATTTTCAGTGTTTCTAGTTTGACTTTTGGACTAGTATGTACAAACTTGTGGGTATTTGTACGTTTTTGGTTATTAATAATATTTTCGAGGAATTAGTTTAATTTCTTAAGTATTTTTTTTTTTTTGTTTTTTTTTTTTGGTAAATAAGTATATATATACCAAGAAAAGGTGAACTATACATCCAAAAGTTTCAACCCAAGTTGACACCTAGGTTGAGACTAGATCAAATACAAGCTATTTGATCCTACCTACGTACACCTACTTCTAATTCTAGGTCAGGACAGACCCTGCTAGAATAAAAGAAACCAAAAGGGAGGCAAGATTATATTAGGTCATATATAAGCAAATGGCCTACTTACAATCATTCCTTACATAAGAGAAGCATTAGCCTTACAAACAAAAGATAGAACCTAATCGTAGAACTTGTAGGTCAGGCACCAGTTCCAGGTTGCATGATGAGCATTTTCCTGCCTGCTTCATTACTTCTGAGAGCCACTTTCAGAATTATCTCCCTAACCAACAAGTCAATGGGTTTGCATATGTTGCCAAAGATGGTATTGTTCCTGTGAAGCCAGATTGTATGTATTGTCTCAGTGAAGCACATAGTAAGAACCTGAGCTTTTATAGTAGTCTTCCTGTTGCATTTCAGAATCCAGGAGAGGGTGTCTTCAAAGTTCGTGTTTGGTGCTTGGATGTGAATAACATTGAGAACCTTGCACCATATGTCTCTACTCACTTTGCACTCAAAAAAAAGGTGGCTGACTGTTTCAGCCTCATCCCCACATAGCCTGCAAGTTGGATCAGAGGGGATTTTCCATGTGATGAGTCTGTCAGTAGTGGCTAGTCTGTTCTGCACAGCTAGCCTGAAAATGAAAATGCTCTTTGGAGTTGCTTTGTTATTGCATATTAGCCTTCTCCATGGGACCATAGCGACTTGGGGTCTCAACAAGTTATAGAGTGTTTTGATTCTCATGTTGCCATCATATACGATTTTGTCCCAACCCCCTATTTGATCTACTATGTCTCTACATTTCATGATTTTCTTTAGGACCCAGTTACATTTTGCTGGAAGCTTGCATGTCCAGCAGTCTCTACCTTTGAAATAGTAAGCATGTACCCATTTAACCCATAGATTGTCATTTTTATTTGCAATATCCCAAAGAGTCCTAGTAGTAGCAGCTTGATTCCATTCTTGTAAGGAAAGGATATTCCACCCCCCACTTACTTTAGGTAGACAAACTTGACTCCATCCTACTGTTGCTTTTTTACTACTCCCATTTTGGCCTGTCCATAGGAACACTCTGAACTTTGCTTCAATTTCTTTCATGATTTTTTTTTGGGAGTGTAAATATTTGTGCCCAATAAGTTTGTATACCAAATAGTACACTTTTGATCAGTTGCACCCTACCTGCATAGGAGAGATGTCTAGAAGTCCATGAATCAATTTTTGTTGTGACCTTCCCAACAAGTGGTTTGCATTCAGCTATAGAGAGCTTTTTTGAGGATAGAGGGACCCCTAAGTATTTAAAGGGAATGGATCCTTTTGCGACCCCAAGATTCCTCTGTAGTGAGTTCTGCTCCTCTAAGCTAATGCCCCCAAAGTATACCTCAGTTTTATCAAGATTAGCACTTAACCCAGAAGCTGCAGAGAACTTGTTGAACATGTGAAAGAGAAGAGAGAGGGAAGATTCATCTGCCCTTGCAAGTAGGAGGAGGTCATCTGCAAACATCATATGCGTGAGGTGGAGCTTCTGGCATCTAGGATGGTAGTTAAAGTTTGGCATAAGCTTTAGCTCTTCAAGGCATCTAGATAAGTATTCCATGCCAAGGGCAAAGAGAAAGGGTGAGAGTGGATCTCCTTGCCTTAGCCCTTTTTTTGCCTTGAAGGGTTTACCAGGGTCACCATTGATCAAGATAGTGAATGAGACAGTGGAAACACATTCCATTATCCACTCAATAAATAGCCTGGGGAAACCCATCTCAGTGAGCATTTCCTCTAAGAAGCTCCATTCTATTGAGTCATAGGCTTTTTTGAGGTCAACCTTGATCATGCACCTAGGTGAGATATATTTATGATTATAGCCTTTCATGAGTTCTGTGGCAAGAAGGATGTTGTCTCCTATGTGTTTCCCAGGTATGAATCCAGCCTGTGCTTCATTAACCACTTCTCCTATGACCTTTGATAGTCTTTTTGTGAGGATTTTTGAGATGATTTTGTATAGTAGGGTGCAGCAGGCTATGGGCCTGTAATCCTTTACTGTTTGAGGGTTTGAAATTTTAGGGACTAGGGTCACAGTAGTGGTGTTCCATTGGTGGTCCATTTTGCAAGCATGAAAGAAGCTATGAACAGCCCTGAGTACATCAGGCTTGATGATGTGCCAAGAGGATTTGAAGAAATGGGCATTAAACCCATCTATCCCTGGGGCTTTTGAAGATTCAATGCTAAACAGTGCTTCTTCTATTTCTGTATCTGTCACAGTGGCAATGAGTTGTTTCTTAGCCTTGTCACTCAACTGAGCTCCCTTCCTAACAATGTTGACATTAATGGCAGGGAGGTGGGGAGCCTTGGAACCAAGTAGTTTCATGTAAAAGTTAGTGATCTCTTGTTCAATAAGTCTAGGCTCCCTCACTAGTTCCCCTTGGTCATTTAGTATGGCATCAATTCTGTTTACCCCCTGTCTTTTCTTGAATAAAGAGAAGAAATATTTTGAATTTGAGTCTGCAAGTTTTACCCAATCATCCCTAGCTTTCTGCTTGTAAAGGTTTTCCTGAATCCCCAACCAATATTTGACTTGAGTAGCAGCCTTTGCTTCAAGTGCACAGCTAGTATGATCAAGAGGATGATTTTCTAAGTGTTTCTGGACCTGCAGTAGCCTTTGCTGAGCCCCCTGAACTCTGTATTCAATGTTGCCAAAATGTTGAGTGTTTAGTGTTTTGAGGGCTGGCTTGAGTCTTTTGAGTTTTTGCCATATCTGTTGCATTCTAGAGCCCATCCTATCATTTTCCCAGCTAGCTTTTACGGTAGGCAAGAAATCTTTGTGTGAGGTGAGAATATTCAAGAATCTGAACGGTTTCATTTTTGTTATGTCCCTAGCAACACACTCTAGTAGGATGGGGCAGTGATCTGACAAGGATGGTGGTAGTAGGACAACTTCAACCCCATTAAACCTTTCAAACCAAGCTTCATTTGCAACAGCCCAATCGATTCTACTAGCAATCCTGTCATCCCCCTGACCTTTGTTTGACCATGTGTGATAAGCCCCCCTGGTTCAAATGATGTTGAGTTCCATATCAGTGAGCCATTAAGTGAAGTCTCTGGTTTCTGAAGGCTGAACAGGTCTGCCATTTATTCTATCTTCATAAAAAAGAATAGTGTTGAAATCTCCTGGAGCCCACCTTAATTTGCCTAGTGTCTTCCCAGAGTTTATATCTGCTCTCAATGGTGTTTAAGCCATAGATAAAAGTGCAGTACACTTGAATTTTCCAGTCTAAAGTCTTAGCAAGGCAATGCATAAATTGACCATGGATGGTTAGAGCTTCAAGGTGTACTGCATCAATCTTCCATCCTACCCATATTCTTCCTTTTGTAGTATTGTTTGTGACCCATCTCCAGTTTCTTCCAAATTTATTTTGGATTTTGATATTGTTGTGGGTTTTAACCTTGGTTTCCAAAATAGCAATAATATTCACATTATGTAGATTAAGTAGCTTTTTAATGTCAGCTACCTTGCTGGGGTCATTTAGCCCCCTAATGTTCCATGAGGAGATAATCATGGGGGGTTGAATGACTCCTCTTCCTTGCTTCCATCATTGCTTTCCCCTGTTTCCAGTCTCTCACCACCTAAGCTATCAAGTATTCCAAAGTCCAAGGTCCCTGAAATACCCTGGACCTGAAGAGGTTTGGGTTGATGAGAAAGACTTCTTGATTTCCTAGTGACCAGTTTCCACTCATTTGGGTTATGGTCCTGAGCTGTAAGGGTAACTTCAGGAGTGCTTTGATCTTCTTGCTGAGTATCTACTGCAATGACAGTGGTATCACTGTATGGCTGTGGTGCTATTTCTGATGTAGTGGCAGCAGCCACGGATGTAGTGTCTGGCTTGGCCTTTGGGGCCCATTTTTGCTCCTCCCTACCCCTCTTGACATGGGCTTTTGCAGGCCCTTTGGTAGGTGCTTTTACAGGTCCCTTTTTAGGGGCTGAGCAGTCATGCCCCACCTGGTTACATTTCTTACAGAAGGATGGGATCCACTCATACACAACTTGCTGCTCAAACACACTCCCATCTGGGTTCTCAATGGGGATGGAATAGGTTAAAGGCTGAGTAACATCAGCCTCTATTAGCAACCTAGCATAGGAAATCCTAAGTTTGTTTGTGGTGCATTGGTCAGCACATATAGGTACTCCTATGACACTTCCTAATCTGCTCAGAGAATCAGGTGACCAGCAATTCAGAGGTAATTTAGGCAGCCTTACCCAAACAGGTATGGTTCTTAGCATTTCCTCCTTAATGTTGAATTGTGAGGTCCAAGGCTTAAAAATGGCTGGTTTACCATAATACATATGAGGTCCAGTGCTTGTTATCTCATTTAAATCCTCCCTATTTTTACACCTAATTACATAATATCCATCATCATGCATAAAAATATCAGGAGCAGCTATTTTAGGCCATTGTTTATGGAAGAAGTTCCTAACAGCAGTGTAATTAGGTTTAGCACCAATAACATAGAAAATTAAAGCATTCATCCATAAAGCTGCTTCATTTTTCAGTTCAGAATCTTGGAGATGCACTAATTTCCTACCCTCCTTCACTACAGGGGAGACATAAGCTAAATTAGTACCTTTGGAGTTCAATGGAGTTTTGAATAATTTGGTCCATGTTGCCTCTGGTTCCAAAGGCTCTTCCTCATCCTTTGTAATTACAGGTGTCTTCTCCTTTGGTGCTGAATTGTATTTTGAGTTCTGGTCTGGAGTCTTTGACACCTCCTCTTCTTCTTCTTCGAGCAATGGAGCAATGGCTATCCTTAGTGTATCATCTTCTTTAGCAGCTAGGTAGCTGCTATGGCGTGATAATTGTGGAGGTATTGGAGTTGTGTTTTGCTTTTTCTTCCCCATAACTAAGTAGACAGCTATTGCAAACCAATATACTGTAGTTCAGCCATGGGAGATTGAAATCGCCTGAAATTCGCCCTAGCCTCTCCTCTCTTTTTAATTATTGATTCAATAAGCTTTATTCGAATCAAATTAATTTCTTAAGTATTTTGAGTTGTAGTTTCTAACTATTCGATTCGTCGGTTTCTTCCGCGCCGATTTAAGCGAGTCGGGTCGTTACAGTTGGTATCAGAGCCGAATAGGTTTTAAGTGAAGTTTTTAAGATTTGAGTTAAACCCGGGAGTTGAGGGCCTTACTATTCCCGAGTGGTCAAACCAAATTCTAGGTTAAGTAAAGGGAGAAGAGTTGGGTAGAAAGATCGGGATAAGACCTTTTCTATTTCTTTTCTTCCTTTATTTTTGATTACTTGACTTTGGTGGGGTATTTGACTGACATTTATCCTTTGTTATGTCTTTTTGTTGTGATGTGTTACAGCATGTCTACACCTCGCCGGTTGAGTACTGGACGACAGAGGTTGCAGGCACTCGAGGAGGCGATCCTTACGTTGGCGCACCATAGTCGTCATACGCCGAGTACGCAGTCGACGTTCGACCGTATCGCACGTCATCGACCTCCGACATACGATGGGGTTGCCGACCCTACTACCTTGGAGAGCTGGATCCGCGAGATGGGGAAGCTCTTCGACGCGACGTTTTGTCCCGAGCATGAGAGGGTACAGATTGTCGCATATTACTTACGTGGAGAGGCCGATAACTGGCGGACGTTAGCTAAGGACGCGTACCAGCCGTTGCATGCGATGACTTGGACCGACTTTATCGATAAGGTCCAGGAGCGTTTCTACCCCGACGAGTTGTGGTGGCAGAAACCGGAGGAGTTCCTTACTCTTGCACAGGGTAAGATGTCTGTCCAGGCGTACACCGATCGATTTACGGAGTTGTCGAGGTTCGCTACATCTGTGGTTCCATCGGAGAAGGATCGGGTCAAGCGCTACATCAAAAAGCTAGATCCGAAGATCCGAGTTCATGTGATCAGCAGTGGAGCGACGACGTTCCAGCAGGCCTACGACGTAGCACTCGAGATACAGGCATCGACTACTGAGGAGGATTCGAGCAAGAAGAGAGCTCCGGTTCCGACGACTACAGCTTCGTTTAAGAAGCCCCGTTTCAGCGCACCGCACAGTACCCCTCCGACCACGAGTTCGCGTAAGGGTGGTGATGGCTCGAAGTGTAGAGGTTGCGGCCGAGACTTCCATCCAGGGAAGCGGTGCGACGGTTCTCCGATCACTTGTTTTATTTGCGGTAAGGTAGGCCATAAGGCGTCGACATGCCCCGAGAGGAAGCTAGACTCAGAGGATAAGCAGCTTCCAGCACCGACGAAGACTCCTGTGAAGAACCGAGTCTACTGTATGACCGAGGCGGAGGCCGAGGTTCAGCCTGACGTCGTATCAGGTAGATTTCTTGTCTCTGGTGTGTTAGCATTAGTTTTATTTGATTCTGGTGCTACTGTTTCATTTGTGGCTAGTATTTTTGTCTCGAGGTCTGACCTTCGAGGCAGCCTTCCTGTTAGTTCAATTGTTACTCTCCCTTCCGGAGAGGATTTTGTTTGTCAGCGTGAATTCCGAGGAGTGCCTGTCGTGATAGCTGGGGAGCAAGCGACGGCCGATCTGAAGGAGTTCCCACTGATGGAGTTTGATGTTATACTTGGTATGGACTGGCTGTCAAGGTATCGAGCGATTATTCGTTGCCGAGATCAGTCAGTAACATTCCGAGGATTTCAGGGCAACCGAGTTACCTACTCTGGGTTCGTCCTTAAGAAAGGAGTGAAGGTAATCTCTGCCTTAAAGATGAGAAAGCATCGCCAGAAGGGCGATATGGTGTATCTATGTCAGGTACGAGACTTGACAGAGGAGCATCTGTTGGACGATATACCTGTAGCGAGGGATTTCAGAGATGTATTTCCTGATGAGCTACCAGGCGTTCCACCTGAGCGTGATGTCGAGTTTCATATTGACTTAGTACCTGGGACAGCGCCGATCTCGAAGGCACGGTACCGGATGGCACCATCTGAGTTATTGGAGTTAAAGACGCAACTCCAGGATTTGATCGATAAAGGCTTCATTAGGCCAAGCGTTTCTCCGTAGGGAGCACCTGTGCTCTTCGTGAAGAAGAAAGATGGTAGTATGCGCCTGTGCATAGACTACCGAGAGTTGAATCGGGTAACTATCAAGAATAAGTACCCGTTGCCTAGGATTGAGGACCTGTTCGATCAGTTGCGAGGAGCAGGAGTGTTTTCGAAGATAGATCTTCGATCTGGATATCATCAGATTCCAGTCAAGAAAGAAGACATTCCAAAAACTGCTTTTCGTACTCGTTACGGCCACTACGAGTTTGAGGTGATGCCCTTTGGCCTCACTAATGCGCCAGCCGTGTTCATGGACCAGATGAACCGGACGTTTCACCACTTACTCGATAAATGTGTCGTAGTATTTATAGATGATATCTTAGTCTATTCGAGAGATGAGTCTGAGCATACGGAACATCTCCGGATGGTACTCGAGATTTTGAGGAGTCATAAGTGGTTCGCGAAACTCTCTAAGTGTGAGTTCTGGCTTCGCGAAGTAACCTTTCTAGGCCATGTGATCAGTAAAGAAGGCATTAAAGTAGACCCAGCTAAGATTAAGGCTGTAGTAGACTGGAGTAGCCCGAGAAATGTGGCGGAGGTTCGTAGTTTTCTGGGTTTGGCCGGATACTACCGACGTCTCGTCCAGGACTTCTCCAAGATTGCTAGGCCGATGTCTAGTCTCCTACAGAAGGAGGTCCGATTCGTTTGGACGGAGGCTTGCGAGCAAGCATTCCAGCAGTTGAAACAGAGATTAGTCTCTGCTCCGATTCTTACTCTTCCGAACGATGAGGAAGGCTTCGAGGTCTATAGTGATGCTTCGAAGAGTGGCTTAGGTTGTGTGCTCATGCAGGGTGGGAAGGTCATCGCTTAAGCATCGAGACAACTGAAGGTGCACGAGCGTAACTATCCTACGCATGACTTGGAGTTAGCAGCTGTAGTGTTCGCGCTCAAGATTTGGAGGCACTATCTCTATGGCGGTTCGTGTAAAGTATTCACGGATCACAAGAGCCTCAAGTAAATCTTCACTCAGAAAGACCTCAATATGAGGCAGAGGCGGTGGCTTGAGTTGATCAAGGACTACGACCTGACACTCAACTATTGCGAGGGCAAGGCGAACTTGGTCGCAGATGCACTAAGTCGCAAACATCGCTTGAGCTTCAGTAGAAGCCGTGGTTCTGCCAGACTTCGTCTGACATCGATGAGTGTCGAGCCTGATTTAATTCAGGAACTGCGCGAGGGTCAGCGGAACGACCCACAGTTTGCTAGGATTCGAGAGGCTATTCGGCAAGGTAAAGCCGTAGGTTTCGAGATCCTTTCTGATGGTGGTATGCGCTTTCGAGGGAGATGGTATGTACCGGACTGTTCTGATCTTAGGGACAGGATCATGTCCGAGGCACATAACTCGCCTTATTCTGTTCATCCCGGTGGTAATAAGCTTTACCAGGATCTTAAGGGCCAGTTCTGGTGGCCTAAGATGAAGAGGGATGTAGCTGAGTTTGTTGCTCGGTGTTTGACCTGTCAGAAGGTCAAAATAGAGCATCAGAGACCAGGAGGTCTGTTGCAGCCACTACCTATTCCGACCTGGAAATTTGAGTCGGTATCTATGGACTTCGTAGTGAGCTTACCCACTTGCAATCTCGTTCGCCCGACCGCGTTTACCGACCGACATTTACGTAGTCGTAAAATACCGACCGATTCCGACTGAACAAAGTCGGAAAAAAATTTCCGACCGAAGATGTGATCGAAAAAAAAATTCCAGCCGTCATGATCGTCGGTAACGGTCGGTATTTACCGACCGAACATAGGCGGTCGGTAAATACCGACCGTTACCGACGATCATGACGGTCGGAAAATTTTAAAAAGTTTTAAAACCCCAGTCGGGGAAATTGGTTCCCATTTCGAACGTTTCACTCTCTCTCTCTCTCTCCAGTCTCTCTCTCCCTCGCGAACCCTCGAACCACCAAACCCTGACCCCCTCTCTCTCTCTCCCTCGAATCGGCGACCACCGTGACCGGCGTCCGCCACCCCTCCGGCCGTCCTTTCTCTTTCTTTCTCCTTTTCTCTTTCTCCTTCTCTTTCTTTCTCCTTTTCTCCTTTTCCTTCTCTTTCTTTCTCCTTCGCCCCTCCACCCCTCCGCCCCTCCGCCTCTGCCCCTCCGTCCCTCCGCCGACGCACGGCTGCCGCCCCAGCTCCTCAAATTGTGGTTAGGTTTTTTTTTTTTGTTTTTCAATTTATTCAATTGTGTATATATGTATATGTATTTGTATGTATTTGTATGTATATGTGTATGTATTATGTATGTACATGTGTATGTATTATGTATGTATTTGTATGTATGTGTATTTATGTATGTATTTGTATGTATATGTGTATGTATTATGTATGTATATGTGTATGTATTATGTATGTATGTGTATTTATTATTTATGTATTGTGTATGTATTACATATGTATTTGTGTGTATGAATTGAAAATTTTCGTTCATTCTTTGCTAACTTTGAGATTTTGTTTAATTATATTCTAATCAAACAAATTTTGTTCAAATCAAATTAATTTAGTCCAAAACAACGGTTTTAAAAAAACGGCCTTACTCTATGGCTAGGGTGCTCAACACTTGTTCTTAGTAATATCACACTCAACCTATGCCCAAAAAAACACTCAACACATTTTAGGCCGTGTTCTTTAGGCTAAGAAAACAGCAACTGAAATGAACTAAATTGAAATGAAATAAAGCGAACAGAAATTAAATGAATGGAACTAAAACGAAACGAAATGAATTGAAAATGTTAATGAAATAATTTTTAATTTTTTACGTTTTATCTTTATTTTCATTTTTATTTTTGTTCTTGTTCTTGTTTTGCCTGTTCTTGTTCTTGTTTTTGTTTTTGTTTTTATTTTTGTTTTTGTTTTGTTTTTGTTTTTTATTTTTATTTTGTTTTTGTTGATAAATCAAGAAATATGATTGTTGGTTGAAAGTTGAGTTGTATTTATTTTCAAATACAAAATTGCCTTTGTATTTGATTTATTATGAATCTTTGTAATTGTTGTGAATGAATACAATTAAAATAGAACTAAATATGGCTTAAATATATATATATATATATATATATATATATACATGTGCATTAGATAAGAAGGCTTTAAGAAGAATTAAGAAAGGCTAAAATAAGATAGGAGTGAAGACATTGAAGGATGTTTGAATGCTTTGAACTGATATTTGTTAATGGCTTAGAATAGGCATAATCGAAATGAAAAGGAAGGAGCGTGATTGGATGTACAAGAGACACGATAAGGACCACAAACTTCGGGATGAGTTCATCCAAGGGGTGAATGAGTTTGTTGCGTTCTCTCAGTAGCACCCCGAGCTTAATGATAGGGACAAGATAAGATGTCCGTGTGTTCGGTGTAAAAACTTGAATTACTTGGATGTGCCCAACGTAAAGGTACATTTGTATAAGAAGGGGTTCATTCCGAACTACTATGAATGGTTATGTCACGGTGAAAGGGTGAGTATAGAGTCCACCTCGTCTCCTACTCATCCGAATCCTTACCGGGAAATGGTTGTCGATGCTTTTGGGAACAACGTGGACCCACCATTCCTTGAGGAGGCAACTTCGGCTGAAGAAGAACCAAATGCGGAAGCGAAGATGTTCTTCGACTTGCTCAAGGCAGCCGAGCAGCCTTTATATGATGGTAGCAACATCTCTGTGTTGGAGATGGCTTCTAGAATGATCAATTTAAAGTCTGAGTACAACTTGCCACTCAGGTGCGTAGATGGTATTGGGTCATTGGTGAACGATACGCTCCCCACCACCCAAAAAACTAAGTGTAGCACCTATTACGACACAACGAAGGTACTCAAGGGATTAGAGCTTCCTCACGAGAAGATACACGCATGCCCGAATGGATGTATGCTATTTTGGAAGGACGATGCTGAGCTTGATAAGTGTCGTCATTGCGGGTCGAATCGGTTCAAGAAGACTTCGAATGACAATTTGGTTCCAGTAAGTTTTCTGGTCTACTTCCCAATAACACCACGATTGCAAAGGATGTTTGCTACTAGGAACATTGCTGAGGCTATGACATGGCATTCTGAAAATCGTCGAGGGCAAGGGAACATGGCTCACCCAAGTGACAGTGAAGCATGGAAGCACTTCGACAGGACCTTTAAGGACTTTGCGTCCGAGCCTCGAAATGTTAGACTTGGGTTGTGCACTGATGGTTTTTCCGTTTTTGGAAAGTTTGGAAAGCAATACTCTTGTTGGCCTATTTTAACTACACCTTACAACATGTCACCGTCCATGTGCATGAAAAAACCTTTCATTTTCCTTTCCTTGCTTATCCCTGGGCCAAAAAATCCGAAGAACAATTTGGATGTCTACATGCAACCTTTAATTGATGAGTTGAAGCATCCATGGTCGGTTGGATCCTTGACTTACGACATCTCAAAGAAGCAGAATTTCAATCTTCGCGCAGCCTTGTTGTGGACTATCAGTGACTTTCCAGCATATAGTATGTTGTCAGGTTGGAACACGTTCGGTAAAAAGGCGTGTCCATATTGCATGGAGAAAAGCAAAGCCTTTTGGCTACAACATGGTGGCAAAGTATCATGGTTTGATTGCCATCATCAGTTTTTAGATTCCGACCACTCCTTCCGAAAGAATAAGATCGCTTTTTGTAAGAACAGAATTGAAAATGACTCGGCTCCTCATATCATGTCAGGTGAGGAACTGTGGCAGTGTGTGAAGGACTTACCGAAAGCAACTGATGGTCCTGATGCTTTGAAGCAATTGAAGAAGAAAAAAATGGGATGGGATAAGAAATCTTGTTTGTGGGACCTGCCGTATTGGAAGGATTTGCTGCTTCGGCACAACTTAGACGTTATGCATATTGAGAAGAACTTCTTCGAGCAGCTCATCCACACCGTCATGGCTGTGAAAGACGAAACGTCTGACACTGTAAGTGCGAAGAAAGACATGAAGAGTGTCTGTAGGCGTCGAGAGTTGGAGCTTGTTGATGATGGTAAGGGTAATGAGCAGATGCCCAAGGCACCTTACGCACTTAACAAGGAGCAGAAGAAGGTGTTATGTGAATGGATCCGAGACTTGAGGTTTCCTGACGGGTATGCTTCGAACTTAAGCCGATGTGTTGATCAAAAAAAAAATAGGCTCCATGGAATGAAGAGTCACGATTGTCATGTATTTATGGAGCGGTTATTGCCTGTTTGCCTAAGAGAGTTGCTCCCCCTTCATATTTGGAAGGCAATAACCGAAATCAGCCAATTCTTCCGTGACTTGTGTGCTCCCACTATCACTTTGAGTGAGATGGACCGCCTACATAAGAACATTGCTGAGATCTTATGTAAGTTAGAAAAAAAATTTCCCCCGGCATTCTTTAACTCCATGGAGCACTTTCCGGTGCACTTGCCACATGAAGCATATATTGGGGGTCCTGTTCAGTACAGATGGATGTACCTATTCGAACGGTGAGTTATTGTAATCGTTTATACCCCTTTACTAATTTCCTATGAAGTGACATTTACATTGCTCATGTTTTATTTACTGACAGGTACCTTAACAACTTGAAGCGTAAAGTGGGGAACAAGGCAAGGGTTGAAGGCTCTATATGCAATGCATACCTGGCTGAGGAGATATCCAATTTCTGTTCACAGTATTTTCAGTCGGAGTTTGACACTAAGTCGAGGGACTTGGGTAGAAATGCATATCATGTTGTGGAAAGCCAACATGGTGTCAATGTCCCTGAATTGTTTAGGGAGGATTATGGTCGACCACCAACGAGTGGTAGTAAACGTTGGTTAACAGACAAGGAGTACGTCCGAGCCCATCTGTACATCCTCGCAAATTGTGGCACATTAAGTGACTATGAAAGGTAATTTTATTAGTTTAACTGTCTTAGATTACAAAACAATATTGCATTAACCTTAGCTAACTTAGATCGAACTTGCGCATTGTAATAGGCAATTTGAGGATCACATAGTGCAGTCAAATCCCCAAATAAAGAGGGAGGAAATTTGGATCAAATGCGAATCCCAATACCCAACATGGTTAAGGACACAAGTGAGGAACCCTAATCCCTTAATTCCCCAATTTTTTTAATTACATACCATCATTTTATTTAATGACTCACTCAACAAATCTAGGTACTTCGGACACAGTCTGCTGATGACGTCACACGAGCTCTCGCGATGGGTCCCTCGAAAGAAGTGATAACTTGGAATCAATTCTACGTCAATGGGTACAATTTCCACACACAAAGCTATGGTAGGAACAAGTCAACCATGAATTATGGAGTGTGTGTTGAGAGTCAAGAAGGGGGTGACTACTTAGGCACCTTGGAAGAGGTGTTACAATTGTCTTACCACGGGAGTGACGCAGAGTACAAAACAATATTGTTCAACTGCAGTTGATTTGATTGTGACAAGGGCATGAACATTCATGAGAAATATAGACTTGTAGAGGTCAATCACACTAGGACACTCCCGTGGTACGACCCCTTTATTGTCTCGTACCAAGCCAGTCAGGTGTATTATGCTCTTTATCCTAGCCTGAAGAGGGACAAAGTGCAGTGGTGGGCTGTGTTCAAGACAAAAGCTAGGTCAGAGGTTGATGCCCCGGTGGACTCGGATATTCTACAAGAGGAAACATCCCTTATTCCCGTAGGTGTATGTTCTCCGGACGAGATCCCAGACTACGAGATCATTCGGGGTGATGATGACGAAGATGAGGTCATTCCAAGTCTTGATGAAGATGACTACGACAGTGGACAGGAGCTTAGAAGTGATGAGATTGATGAAGTGGATGATGATGATGACGAGGACGTTGACGACATCGGTTTATTTCATTAGGATGTAATTTAAATTTAATTTAATTGTAGCAATTCATTAAATTTAGTTTTGTTTTGTTTAGTTTTGTATGTATAAATTTTATTATTCGCGTATACATTATTAGTTAATTGGGGTACGTTTTCATACCATCATTTTGTGGTTGTGATTTCTGTCAATAACTATGAATCGTGCAAATAATTTACTCATTACTTTATGCAGGAACATGTCAGATTCGGAGGATAAGAGTCAGAATTCCCAGACCCGGCAAGATTCTCCCTCTCAGTCTTCGGTTCGTCCTACTGGGTCTAGGCCGATATTGCGTCCTGGTGACCTTCATCATCGTGTTGAGTCGTCTAGGAGACGGTCGGCGAGTTCATCTTCCGGTCCAACTCAACCTACGTTTACCTTACCTCCACCACCACAGTTGGGGTTACCCCCGATACCACAGCTTCGGCCTCGGCATTGTCCTCTTCGCCCTCAGCCATATGTGTCTCACGCTGCTATGCCTCAGCCTACGTCGCTGCCTGAGCCTACTCCTACGTCTGAGCTCACTCCTTTGTCTCAGCCCACTCCATCCTCGCTGCCTCAGGTCACTCCTTTGTCTCACTCTACTCCTCCGCATGAGACTACTCCGACTCGAGAACCCGAGAGACAAACTGGTGAGGTTGAGGGTGGAGACAAGGATCAGGGAGAAGCTTCTACATCCACAGCTGCGGTTCAAGAATTGGATCCCGATGGCATATGGTGAGTTTTTGTGTTATTTTTTAATGTTTTCACTATTGAAATTAAGTTGTATTCATATGTTGTTTAATCTTACAATGTTTTGTGTGCAAGGTTTGACAAGGGTGCTGTTGTTCAATCAATAACACACGTCATCAATTCCTACTTCCATCAGCCTTGGAAGAACTACACTGAGGTAGATCAGGCGACCAAGGTACATTGGTGGAACATGTGGAAGGTCAGTAAGACAAATTATGTAATTTGATACAATATTTTGTTAAATATAATCTCTTACATTAACATATTTGATTGTCCTTGGTCTAATGCAGAAACAGTACACTTGGAGGCCTGAGCTCGAGGGCACTGTGCGGGATGCGTTTGATACCAAGGCTGGATTACGGCTGAAGGACATATTCAATGACACAGTGCACAAGCGGAAAGACCGACCAAATTGGCTTGGTGATGACATGTACCAGGCAATGAAGGGAAGGCTCGATGACAAGCTATTCAAGGAAAGGTCGGCTCGAGCGAAGGCAAACAGGAGAGGCGGCGACGCTAGTGGCAAGGCCCAGGCCTCTCACTGCGCGGGATCTGTCTCCACCACTCAACGAGCTAAGCAATTGGTTAGTCTACTATTTCATTAAATTATTGTAATTAATGCACACTTGATTATATATATCCTACCCTTACGCACATTTGTTTGTTTTGTCCAAGGCGAAAGGAGGGAAGCTGCCTGATGCTGCGGATCTCTTCCTCGATACTCACTTCAAGAAGTAACCAGGGAAGGATCCGATTCCGATTAGTGATAAGGCCAAGGAAGTGATGGTAATGCTTTCTTCTTTACTATGCATTTGATTTTTAGAGCGGAATTCCGGCTTCAAAGCCGAAGAGTACGAATAGGATTGATTTTTTATTATTTGCAATTGATGTTTAGAGCGGAATTCCGGCTTCAAAGCCGAAGAGTACGAATAGGATTGTTTTTTGATTAATGTTATGATATGTGAATTTAGTTTAAGACATGATCTACGTTGATCGGTGCGAAGTTGGGAATGAAAACACCCAAAACGAGCCAAAAATGGCCTATTTAGGTTGTTTTTGTTCCAAAACCCTCTAAACTTTCCCAAAAACATGCAAATATGTGATAGAATGTCTATAATAATGTTATGAGATGTGAATTAACCTTTAAGACATGATCTACGTTGATCGGTGCGAAGTTGGGAATGAAAACACCCAAAACGAGCCAAAAATGGCCTATTTAGGTTGTTTTTGTTCCAAAACCCTCTAAACTTTCCCAAAAACATGCAAATAAGTGATATAATGTCTATAATAATGTTATGAGATGTGAATTAACCTTTAAGACATGATCTACGTTGATCGGTGCGAAGTTGGGAATGAAAACACCCAAAACGAGCCAAAAATGGCCTATTTAGGTTGTTTTTGTTCCAAAACCCTCTAAACTTTCCCAAAAACATGCAAATAAGTGATAGAATGTCTATAATAATGTTATGAGATGTGAATTAACCTTTAAGACATGATCTACGTTGATCGGTGCGAAGTTGGGAATGAAAACACCCAAAACGAGCCAAAAATGGCCTATTTAGGTTGTTTTTGTTCCAAAACCCTCTAAACTTTCCCAAAAACATGCAAATAAGTGATAGAATGTCTATAATAATGTTATGATATGTGAATTAACCTTTAAAACATGTTCTACGTTGATCGATGCGAAGTTGGGAATGAAAACACCCAAAACGAGCAAAAAATGGCCTGTTTAGGTTGTTTTTGTTCCAAAACCCTCTAAACTTTCCCAAAAACATGCAAATATGTGATAGAATGTCTATAATAATGTTATGATATGTGAATTAACCTTTAAGACATGATCTACGTTGATCGGTGCGAAGTTGGGAATGAAAACACCCAAAACGAGCCAAAAATGGCCTATTTAGGTTGTTTTTGTTCCAAAACCCTCTAAACTTTCCCAAAAACATGCAAATATGTGATAGAATATCTATAATAATGTTATGATACGTGAATTAACCTTTAAGACATGATCTACGTTGATCGGTGCGAAGTTGGGAATGAAAACACCCAAAACGAGCCAAAAATGGCTTATTTAGGTTGTTTTTGTTCCAAAACCCTCTAAACTTTCCCAAAAACATGCAAATAAGTGATAGAATGTCTATAATAATGTTATGATATGTGAATTAACCTTTAAAACATGTTCTACGTTGATCGGTGCGAAGTTGGGAATGAAAACACCCAAAACGAGCCAAAAATGGCCTATTTAGGTTGTTTTTGTTCCAAAACCCTCTAAACTTTCCCAAAAACATGAAAATAAGTGATAGAATGTCTATAATAATGTTATTATATGTGAATTAACCTTTAAAACATGATCTACGTTGATCGGTGCGAAGTTGGGAATGAAAACACCCAAAACGAGCCAAAAATGGCCTATTTAGGTTGTTTTTGTTCCAAAACCCTCTAAACTTTCCCAAAAACATGCAAATATGTGATAGAATGTCTATAATAATGTTATGAGATGTGAATTAACCTTTAAGACATGATCTACGTTGATCGGTGCGAAGTTGGGAATGAAAACACCCAAAACGAGCCAAAAATGGCCTATTTAGGTTGTTTTTGTTCCAAAACCTTCTAAATTTTCTCAAAAACATGCAAATAAGTGATAGAATGTCTATAATAATGTTATGAGATGTGAATTAACCTTTAAGACATGATCTACATTGATCGGTGCGAAGTTGGGAATGAAAACACCCAAAACGAGCCAAAAATGGCCTATTTAGGTTGTTTTTGTTCCAAAACCCTCTAAACTTTCCCAAAAACATGCAAATCAGTGATAGAATGTCTATAATAATGTTATGATATGTGAATTAACCTTTAAAACATGTTCTACGTTGATCGATGCGAAGTTGGGAATGAAAACACCCAAAACGAGCAAAAAATGGCCTATTTAGGTTGTTTTTGTTCCAAAACCCTCTAAACTTTCCCAAAAACATGCAAATATGTGATAGAATGTCTATAATAATGTTATAATATGTGAATTAACCTTTAAGACATGATCTACGTTGATCGGTGCAAAGTTGGGAATGAAAACACCCAAAACGAGCCAAAAATGGCCTATTTAGGTTGTTTTTGTTCCAAAACCCTCTAAACTTTCCCAAAAACATGCAAATAAGTGATAGAATGTCTATAATAATGTTATGATATGTGAATTAACCTTTAAAACATGTTCTACGTTGATCGATGCGAAGTTGGGAATGAAAACACCCAAAACGAGCCAAAAATGGCCTATTTAGGTTGTTTTTGTTCCAAAACCCTCTAAACTTTCCCAAAAACATGCAAATATGTGATAGAATATCTATAATAATGTTATGATATGTGAATTAACCTTTAAGACATGATCTACGTTGATCGGTGCGAAGTTGGGAATGAAAACACCCAAAACGAGCCAAAGATGGCCTATTTAGGTTGTTTTTGTTCCAAAACCCTCTAAACTTTCCCAAAAACATGCAAATATGTGATAGAATGTCTATAATAATGTTATGATATGTGAATTTGGTTTAAAACATGATCTACGTTGATCGGTGCGAAGTTGGGAATGAAAACACCCAAAACGAGCCAAAAATGGCCTATTTAGGTTCTTTTTGAATTGTTTGAACTAACTCCGCCCATAATTTGCAGGAACAATATAACCAAAACCTTTCGGAGTCTCAAGCTAGTGGCTCGGAGATGGATCCCAACCAGGTCTTCTTTGATACAGTTGGTGGCTTCCGGAAGGGCGAGGTTCTAGGGTTCGACAAAGACGGAGCTTCTCTCTATTATGAGAGAACCTCGCGGCGGCGCGTTGGATCTACCTACTCTCCATCAGTTTCCGCTCAACTGGCAAAGATGACCGAGCGTTTGGAGCAGTCTGAGCGTGCGAGGACAGAGTTAGAGGAGCGAGAGCGCCGTCTGGAGGAGCGAGACCGTCAACGGGAGGAGCATCAGCGCCGTCTGGAGGAGGATCAGAAGAATCAAGCGGAGTACCTCGAGAAGATGAAGGCGCAGATGGACGCTTTCATGAGGCAATTCGGCGATCAGTCTTCCATTCACCGACGACCCCCCGACGATCGCACAGACGGTTCTGGCGGTTCTGGAGCCTTCGTAGTATAGTTGTTTGTTATATACATTTCGGTTTATTAATTTACGTTTTTGGAAACTGTAATATATATATTACATACTTTTGTGTATTACGAATTATTTATACTGTAGTATATAAACTGTTCTTCATTAATAAATAATTTAATATGTTTTGCAAAGGTTTTTTATATTTAATGAAATGAAAGACGTAACAATTTAACGACCGCCAAACGATCGATATCCAAAAACTCAAAACCTCGAAAATAGTAAATATTTAAATTAAAAAAACCGCGAAAATTAATATGCCGACCGACACTCGGTCGATAAATGATTAGGCGCGAAAAAAAAATTGGCTGGAATAAGCCATTTTCCGACCGTCATGGCGGTCGGTATTACCGACCGACCATATGGTCGGTCGGTAATACCGACCGCCATGACGGTCGGAAAATGTTTTTCCAATTTTTTTTTTAAAAACTCTTATTTAGTCGGTAAACGGTCGGTGCACGGTCGGTAAATTATATCCGACTGAACTTCGATCGGTAACGAAATTTTACCGACTAATTATACACCGACCTCCTTTTACCGACCGGCGGCGGTCGGTAAATTGAGGCACTGACCGTTAACGGTCGGTAAGAAGCGGTCGGTCGAAGCTTATTTTCTTGTTGTGTAAAGCCGTAGGTTTCGAGATCCTTTCTGATGGTGGTATGCGCTTTCGAGGGAGATGGTGTGTACCGGACTGTTTTGATCTTAGGAACAGGATCATGTCCGAGGCACATAACTCGCCTTATTCTGTTCATCCCGGTGGTAATAAGCTTTACCAGGATCTTAAGGGCCAGTTCTGGTGGCCTAAGATGAAGAGGGATGTAGCGGAGTTTGTTGCTCAGTGTTTGACCTGTCAGAAGGTCAAAATAGAGCATCAGAGACCAGGAGGTCTGTTGCAGCCACTACCTATTCCGACCTGGAAATTTGAGTCGGTATCTATGGACTTCGTAGTGAGCTTACCCACTTGCAATGGCTTGAATGTTATTTGGGTCATAGTGGATAGGTTGACTAAGGTCGCTAGATTCATTCCGATGAAGATGACCTGGTCGATGGAGCGTCTAGCTGAGGCGTACACTCAGGACATAATCCGACTTCACAGAGTTCCGAGGGAGATTGTTTCTGATCGGGATCCGAGATTTCTGTCTCATTTCTGGAAGTTAGTTCAGGAAGCCTTTGGGACGAAGCTGAAGTTGAGCACCGCTTTTCATGCGGCGACTGATGGTCAGACTGAGAGGACCATCCAGACTTTGGAGGATATGCTTCGAGCATGTACTCTGGAGTATCATCATTCTTGGGTACGTATGCTCTGCTTGATAGAGTTCTCCTATAATAACAGCTATCACTCCAGCATTGAGATGGCTCCGTACGAGGCCCTGTATGGCAGGAAATGTCGGAGTCCTATATCTTGGAATGATATCAGTGATTTTGTGGCTTTAGGACCTGAGATGGTACGCGATACTATCGAGAAGGTTCGAGTCATCCGGTCTAAGATGCAGGCCGCTCAGATTCGTCAGAAATCCTACGCCGATAATCGACGTAGACCGCTGGCTTTCGAGGTAGGTGACAAAGTCTTGCTTAAGGTTTCACCATTCAAAGGAGTAGCACGCTTCGGTCAGAAGGGGAAACTCCGACCGAAATATGTGGGACCTTACGAGATACTTGAACGAGTTGGGGAGGTGGCATATCGATTGGTATTACCACCTAGTTTGGCTAATGTACATGATGTATTCCATGTTTCCCAGCTAAGGAAATATGTACATGATCCTACTCACGTGATTACAGCGGATCCGGTCGTGATTGAGTCGAATCTGACTTACGAGGAGCGACCCGTCCAGATCTTGGATCGGGAAAAGAGGACCCTGCGGCGTAAGCAGGTACCGCTTGTCAAGGTGTTGTGAAGAAATCAACACCATGAAGAAGCGACTTGGGAGACGGAAGCGTCCATGCGGCAGAAGTATCCAGAGTTGTTCGATGGGGAGCAATCTCCTGCACCTTGAAATTTCGGGACGAAATTTCTTTAAGGAGGGGAGGTTGTAATGAACCAGATTTTATTGGTATTTTTGCCGATAATTATGTGTAATTATGTGTATTTTTGTGTTAGTTCAAATTTATTTTTTGAACTATTTATTTTATTTTATGTGAATAATTTCGATTTAATTCGAAATATTTATTTTCAGTTTCTATTTATTTATGCTATTTATTATTTAATTAATTAGAATTTTTATTATTTAATTTTCTAATTAATTATTTAATATTTTGGGCTAAATCGATTATTGCATGATTAATCATGTAAATTATGTAAGTTAGCCCAATGGATCACGAGAGCCCATTTTTAGGCCCATTCCCTCTCTTGGCCGGTTTTAGTGGGCACGGCAAGGCTTGCCACTTGCCTTGTGTTCACACCTTAACTAACTCTATATATAGATGAGTTAGTAAGGGCTTGAGGATCTATTTGCTCATTTGCCATCCTAACACATTGCCATCAAAATTCCAAACACAAAACTCCCTCCCATTTGCTCATCCTCACACGCCATTTTGGAGCAATTGAACCCATCAATTGTTCATCATTTTTCCTAGCCCAAAACTTAAAGATTCAAAGTCTATTGATCTTTAGGTATTCAAACACAATCTTAAACACAATCATTTCAATCAAGATCTCTAGTTCGGGATTGGTTTTGGGTTCGTGTTCGTGTGCACGTGTGGGTGTTCGAGTGGGTGCCGTGTGTGAAGACCGTGGCTGTGCAGTGGGTCCGTGGCAGTGGTGTTCGTGGGCCGTGTATGCGTGGTGCAGTAGCCGTGCAAGGTGGTTCGTGGTGCTCGTGCGGTGGTGCCGTGTTGAAGAACGAGGTGTTCGTGCTTGTGCCGTGTTGTTGTCCGTGTGTGTCGTGTTTCCGGGCTGCATTTGTGTGTTAATTTTTGTGTGTTATCTTCAATATGGTAACATACTTACTCAACCTTGTTGGTATACTATGTTTATAGTATAGATTAAATGCATGTTTGGGTTGTTTGATGATGAATATCCATGATTTTATGTATGGTTTATATTTTGATTTTTATATGGTTTATATGATGTTTTGATGATGGTTTTCATGATTTTATGATTGATTATATGTTGTTTTATGATCATGATTATTGTGTTAAAGTTTGATGAATTTTGGATGAATTTAAGTGGGATTTTCGTATGATTCTTTGGAGTTATGCGTGTGGATTGAATGAGTTGGATGAGTTCTTGATTGAGTTCTTGAATCTTGATTGAGTTCTTGAATCTTGATTGAGTTCTTAATTGAAGATCTTGAATCTTGAATGAGTTCTTTATGAGTTCTTTAAGTTCTTTATGAGTTCTTGATGAGTCTTTATGAGTTCTTGGTTGAATCTTGAAAATTAAAGAAAATGATTAAAGTGTTAAAGAAAGTTAAAGTTTGAGTCTAATTTGATTAAAGAATGGTTAATGAATGATGGATTATGGTTGGTTAGACTCAAGATCAAGGCGCAAAGGCAATCTTGAGTATAACTTCGATGTTTAACTAAGTTATTTTCGAGAATCAAGGCGCAAAGGCAATTCTTGGAATTAATTTAGTTATGATTGAGTTGAATAAGATGATTAAATTGATTAATTAAATAGTTAGCTTGATTTCATTTCTAGACGCCTAAAACCTAGAGTAAGATTCTTTGTTTTTGGGTTAAGACGTTGCCCCTATTCCATCCGCGGTATTGGGATAGTTGGAGTCTTACTATGTTATCCTTTGAATTTCCAGTAAGATTGGTTTCACGGGACATAGATTTCCAGTAAGATTGGTTTCGTGGGATTTTTGGGAGTAAGATTCCCGGTCCTAACATAGTAGAAAGTTCGAATGCGTAAGATGCATTCGTACGAGCATAGTCCGGTCTAGAATATGAATGATTGCGCCAAAGTTAGTTGGTTTGAGTCGAGTTCACGTTTTGGGTTGTTCTCGTACTTTGTTTATTGATGTTGTTTATTTGATTTATGCTATGTGCATGTGTATTCCCATTAGGGTGAGTCAGTTATGTTACTCGCCACTGATGGTGGACTGTTGTTTGTTTTCCAGGTATTTCTGATGACGATACTCTTGCTTAGCTTTGGGTTGGGCGAGCGACGTTTTATGTTTCTGTTATTTGATGTATATTCTATTTCTGTCGTTTTTAGATAGTGTTGGTATATTGTATAGACTTTATACGTTATCGTTGGACTCTTGGTACGTTGTTTTAGACTCTGACGTGTGGTTGGAGTTACTCGTATTTTTAGTGTTTCTAGTTTGACTTTTGGACTAGTATGTACAAACTTGTGGGTATTTGTACGTTTTTGGTTATTAATAATATTTTTGAGGAATTAGTTTAATTTCTTAAGTATTTTGAGTTGTAGTTTCTAACTATTCGACTCGTCGTTTTCTTCCGCGCCGATTTAAGCGAGTCGGGTCGTTACAGTTGCACTTTGCCTTGATTTATGGTATTGGCTTTGCGGCATGCTTCTCTAAGCTTCTTGGGACCTCTCACGACCCTTGACGGCTTTCGAGAATCGCTTGAAAACCCGCAAAACACCTTAATTAAAGAACAAAAGGCATAAGTAACACAAAATAGCTCAATTATTGACGAAAACAACTATAAATTGACATTATTCAACCCAAACTCTAAATAAACTAAAACTAAGCTAAAAAGGCTTAAAACATGGAAAACTAAGCCTAAAATGCGCGGAAAACAAGAGAAAAGAGCCGGGAAAATTGGTCCCAAAATGAACTGATCAATGTGGCCCTTATTGAAAGGTCTCATATTCCTTTTTTTTAAGAGGCTCGGTCTAATTCCTTCCCACCCCCATCTGTCCCCCTAGTTTCCTACTTTCACCTCCACTTGAGGATTCATTGACTCCCCTCTCACCTTCACATGCCACCTGATGAAGCCATTAAAACAAGCCATTAAAACCATATTCCTCAAGTGCACTCAACTCATGACTATAATCATGTATTCCTTGGCTAGTTATATCCCATTCATAGGTGTCCTTAGCGAGACACTCGAATAAGAGCCAAGCTCTATCCAAGTCGAGAGCTAAGAAATCGCCATGAGATAGGTATTCTATCCAATTCCTCGTCTCATAGTTCAAACCCTCATACAACATATTGCATATATCCCACTTACCAAGATTATGATTAGGCGGAAGAGAGCTTCCGATCCTGTCATAATACACCCAAAAAAATTCATGCTCATATTGGGGATCGATCAAAGGAGTGGCCATAAGGCCCAAATATTCACAAAAATAAAGAAAAAGAAAGACCTAGAACCATTCTACTCAACCTAAACTAATGGCATTGCCTTCCCCGGCAACGGCGCCAATTTGATAGGAGGGATTTCTTACCAAATAAAAAACCCCCGTCGTAGTATGAGTGGGGGTGTCGAACACGGGGAAGGTACTTCGCACTAGCCTAGGCGTGAGCGTCGAACAAGCTAGGTCAAATAATGGTCGCGAGAGGCGAAGGGAACTAACTAAAACTACACTAAGGAAACCAAAACAAAAGGGACTAGGGTAAGAGATCCACAACTCATACCACCATGAATTATGAATCAATCGAAACTTAGACTTAGGTCGTGGATAAGGGGAGGTCGTTCTAAGATCGTACCACTCTTTCGAGCTAGTACGATGACCGGAAAGACATATACAACTCACTTTCGTGCAGCGACACATCTAACAAGTACTAAGCACAAAATCACGAAGACCGGTAACTTTCCCTTGATCGAAGGCCCAACTTTCGTGGTGCTTCCATCAATCGGGCAAAGGAAGTCATCACCCACGTTCACCTTTCGGTCCTTCGGTGGGGATTCTTCAATGAATCCTATGCTAGCTAAACATATGACTCAACATTACCGAATCCTAAGGTACCGACAAAATCACAACCAAGCCTAAAAACAACTAAACCACAATCATGGAGGAATTGAGAAGTTTCACTCAAACCCTAGAAATTACTACTCACACGTAATTAATAAAAACATAATTAAAACTAAAACTAAAAATATAAATAATAACTAAAATTAAGAACAACTAAATTAACAAACTAAAACCTAAAACTAAGAACAACTAACCTAACAAACTAACAATTAAACATAAAACTAAACTAACACAAAAACCTAAATAAACTACAAACTAAAACACCAACAAACCAAGCATAAACAACTAAATTAACAACATAAACAACAAGAACTAGCTAAACCTATAAGGAATAAGTACATAAAGCAATAAAAAGCAAGTAAAAGAAAGCTATAAAATACCTTGAGATGGAGAACAAGAAGAAGAAGAAGAAGAACAAACTTTCATAAATCAAGAACAAAA
Source organism: Salicornia ramosissima (assembly GCA_951394345.1). NCBI lineage: Eukaryota > Viridiplantae > Streptophyta > Magnoliopsida > Caryophyllales > Amaranthaceae > Salicornia > Salicornia ramosissima. The sequence continues at coordinate 21,467,199 of OX596236.1, forward strand.
TGTAAATTACAAGAAGAATTGAAGAAGAAAGCTTAAAATCTAACCTAAAACCCTAAGTGAGCTTCTAACCTCAGCTGTTTGATGAAATGGGAAGAGGAGGGTATATATACAACCCCCAAAAAATGCGACCAAAAACAGAAGAAAAGTAATTAAAAAAAAACGCAGAAAGGCATCTCAGCGGGCGCTGAGGCGATGACAGCGCCCGCTGACACCTATAATCATAAGCCTGCAGGCTGGGAAGGAAAATGGCAGCGGGCGCTGAGTTGGGGTCAGCGGCCGCTGCTAGCCTTTGTGATGCCACTGCCTCAATACAGGGGAGGGGACAGCGGGCGCTGAGTTGGGGTCAGCGGCCGCTGTTCCTATATGTATGCTCATTATACCCTGGTGACTGCAAAATCAGCGGCCGTTGGGAATCCATCAGCGGCCGCTGCCATGGCATAGAAGACCTTCTGCCTTTTTTTCCTTGCAAAAAACTTGAAACACAAAAACCCATCTCAGCGGACACTGAGGAATTCCCAGCGCCCGCTGTCTTCTTTTGGTGCTTGTGAGTGGTCTGGCAGCTTCAGGATCAGCGGCCGCTGGGAATCCATCAGCGGCCGCTGAAAGGCCTTCAAATTGCTACTGCCTTCAGCCATGCCCAAAACTCATCCCAGCGGGCGCTGAGGGATTTCCAGCGCCCGCTGAGGCCTTCTTTTCACATGCCATGGCATAAGGACTCTGTGGCTTCCTCGAGGTTCCCGGCTCGCTTCCTCGGGTTCCGAAATCAACTCGGGACCTGCAAAAAGGAAATAAAACGCAGAAACAAGGCAAAATAGAGGAAATCACATAGAAAAAGGGGAAGGGGACTACAAGAGCAAAACTAAACTAAAAAGCCTAAAAACGCTAACGAAAGCTAAATAAAATAAGAAAATAAACTAATAAAAATTAAGAAAATAACTACCAAAATACCACTTATCACGGCATGCTTCTCTAAGCTTCTTGGGACCTCTCACGACCCTTGACGGCTTTCGAGAATCGCTTGAAAACCCGCAAAACACCTTAATTAAAGAACAAAAGGCATAAGTAACACAAAATAGCTCAATTATTGACGAAAACAACTATAAATTGACATTATTCAACCCAAACTCTAAATAAACTAAAACTAAGCTAAAAAGGCTTAAAACATGGAAAACTAAGCCTAAAATGCGCGGAAAACAAGAGAAAAGAGCCGGGAAAATTGGTCCCAAAATGAACTGATCAATGTGGCCCTTATTGAAAGGTCTCATATTCCTTTTTTTTAAGAGGCTCGGTCTAATTCCTTCCCACCCCCATCTGTCCCCCTAGTTTCCTACTTTCACCTCCACTTGAGGATTCATTGACTCCCCTCTCACCTTCACATGCCACCTGATGAAGCCATTAAAACAAGAGTGCAAAGTGAGGATAGTTTTTCTTCTTTTTATTTAGCTTTTAATTCTTATTAATCTTTCTTTTTCTTTTAGTTTTATTCCCCCTTCCCCACATAAGCAAAGGATGATATATCTTTGTCATTGTCCTTCTTTGCTTCTCCTTACATGGCGTTTTCTCGATTTAGTGGTGATGTCCGTGACACGATACTATGGTCTTTGCGATGCTATTTACTAGATGACATTCTTCTCCCTTGTACATAATTTTCCCTTTTTTCTTTTTGTTTCTTTTATTTGTAATTAATTATCTTTTGGAGTTTGGTTCCTAAATTCTCTTTGTTTGCAGGTTTGATGATGAGACAATTCAAATGTATCATTTATGATGCTTAAAAGTGAAAGCAAAGTTTGCGTTGTTTAATTTCAAGGCTTGTTTTGGTGAGATTGTTTCAATCCCCACTGTTTTATTTTCCTTGTTTGCTTAGTTTTAGGGTTATTTTTTTGAGGAGATGATTGTTCGAGGATTTTTGGCTTTTAAATTTGACTTTCGAGCCCTCTTGCGAACATTTGGATATCGATGGCGTTGGACCTCGATTTATTTATTTTCTTGATGCTTGATTGCTTGTTTGAGAGTCATCACTCATGCTTGGATTTTGTTTTCCTCTATTTTGTATAGCTTTTTAGGTATAGTGAAGCAATTGGAGCATTGTGGTTTGTATTTGCTTTGTATTGGAAATTTGTGTATAAGTAAGGAGGTTTTCCAAGCGCAAGTGTGATGATTTACATGCTTTGCAAGAAAAGGCCAACCTATGTTTAAAAAGGTAAGGTCATGTTCAATAATTGGAAAAATTTTGAAAAAAGTGAGCATTTATTCTTTTATTTTTCACAATGAGAACATCACGTCTTTTACGCTTGGGAGAGGAGTAATGCGAAAAATTGTGTAAAATTTTTCAAAATTTGGTTACTTAGAAGCTTAGGTGATTTTGTGTGTAAGTATGTGGAGTATAAGGAGTTTGTTTACTTTTTGTTGTTCATTTGCGCTTATTTGTTTCACTCTTTAGGTTTTGAGCACCACAAGACAAATTGATTCTTACGTTACTCTTAGACCTACATTACAACCCTTAAGCTCTTTGGATCCTAGAGTGTTGAGTCATGGTTTCTGGAGGAAGTCATGGTTCAAGCATATTGAGCGGTTTTCTTATGATGAGTTGTCGGGTAGCCTAAATTGTTTCTCCGTTTTGTTTTTCCGGCTCCTTAGTGGAGTCATGAGGAGCTACCTATAAGGGTGGAGATGATACTAGTTTAGCTTGTGATTGTTTTGGTTGTGGAGCGAAAGGGATTGTTCCTCTCTAGTTCTTCTATCTAGCATGTTTTATTTGACTATCCACCTTTGACATCTTTGAACATGTTTTCCGTTAATGCTTAGAAATGTTTGCATTCACCGATCTTTGGTCCATTTACAACTTACAAGTCCAACTATAGTTTTTGTCTATTTTCCACTATTTTCTTTTCTTTCCTTTATTTTCCTTCGTGAACCTTTGCTTTGATATATTTTTAGAAGAGTTATGGGTTAAACTCTTTAGAAATCGTTACGAGAGCATTACTTGTCCTCTTTAGCGACTTTAAGGTTTAAATGACTTGTTGCTTTCACTAAAGCAATCGTGATTTTTACGAAAGTGAGTTGCTTTTTAGTCTTTCTTGTTTTTGTTTGTTTGAGGACAACCAAAAGGCAAGTTTGGAGATTTTGATCGGTCCATTTTGGACTGATTTTTCAGGCTCTTTTCGCTTATTTTATGAGCCTTTTAGGCTTAGTTTTCCAAGTTTTAAGCCTTTTTTGTTTAGTTTAGGTTTATGTTGCGTTTTCACCGAATAATGTGTTTTCTTGCCGTTTTTGTTAATAGTTGAGCATTATTTGTGTTACTTATGCCTTGCGTTCATTATTGTAGGTGTTTTACGTGTTTTCGAGCGATTTTCGAAAGCCGACAAGGGTTTTGAGAGGTCCTAAGAAGCTTTGAGAAGCATGCTACAAAGCCGAGACCACAAAATAAGGTTAAGGACCCCAAAAGGGCATTTTTATAATTTTGAAGACTTGTCAGGCCCGAGACCCGATGTCTCGGGAGGCATGCCAACCCGTCACGAGAAGCTTGAACAAAGTTGGATATGTTTTGGGCCAAGCTTTATTGTGAAATGCACGCCCAAAAAGAAGCCACGCGTAGGCCTGCACAAAGCCTCACGCGCGCCCTCGCCACCGAACCTGTTGCACTCACGCCGGTCCTGTCGTGCCTACGTGCCATTGCTACACCCCGGAGCTCTGTTTTTCCGCGTGCTGCAATCAATTCTCGTGCGGTTTAAGTGAAGACTCGTGCCTTTAGCTTCTATAATTACCCTCTAAGGGTCTCCAAACAGAGAGGGCACACACTTTGGGGTAGATTTTAGATCAAAAATCAGATTTTAGTTTAGGGTTCTTTTCTTCCTCTTTAGTTTTAGGGTTTATATTTAGTTCTTGTTTTTCATAGCTTTAGATGTACTTTTAGCTTGTGATTTTGAGTGTTTGTTGAAGATGAGAAGGATTTTGGAGGGTTGCTCAAGTGACATGGTCATTCCAACGATTTTGCTCATTAAAATTCAATAAGTTCTCAAATTCTTTTTCTTATTTGTTTTTTACTTTCCTATGCTTTAAATCTTATTTCTTTCATGTTTTGTAAGTAGATTAGAGTTTAATTTATGAAATTTCATGTTTGCTTGTTTTAATTACTTGTTTTCTTGGTTTAATGACTTGTTTGTTGGTAGATTTAGAGTTTAGTTCCATGGTTTTCTTACTTAGAATTCTAGTTTAATGTTCTTGCTTATGTTTGAGTAGATTTTTCAGTACCGTTTTGGGGATTGATTTCTAGTTGATCTGTAGGTGTATTCAATGGTTATTTGAGAGTATTTCAAGATATAACATTGTCATTGAGTCCCAGAGCATGAAGAAATAATTGGGTCTTGGTTGATTTGATTTAATTTACTCTCATTTTTTATTATTTTTTAAAGACAAGAATTAGAACATATTATTCATTACTTGCATTTGATATAACATACAAATCCACTTATATATTACTCCAAATAACAAACCACCACTACCTATTCTATGGGAATGTAGTTAGTAATGATATCACTAACTCCTAATACTACTCAATAGAATAAAACACGTTGTTCACTAGCAAAAAACAAACTGACTTACTAACAAACCTAATGTTCCTATTCTAAACTATAGGAACTACTTTGAATCAATCATCCAACATTCCCCTTCATTCAAAGTTTTTGTTGAACAATAATTTTATGAAGCACTTATCTTCATTCGTGATGCACTTCTCACCACCTTTACTATCATCGATGCACATTATCATCAACACCCTTAATTTTGGAGCATTAATGCAAATTAATAATTTTGATTTTTATGTTAATTTTTATACTCCCTCCGTAAACAAATTCTCGCAACATTTGCCTTTTTTGGATGTTTTTAAATTCTTGCAATAAACTACCCACTTTCCGTTTTTGGTAATTTTTAACATACGAATTTACCAAAATACCCCCAATTAATTACTTTACACCTACAATTATCATTACAAATTTCACAATAAAAATCACCTACTCATTAATACCTATTAATAATTCCCACCAAATGTTTTTACCTCCAACCACCCTATTTACTTTAAATCATCAACAAGTCATCACTCATCTCAATTCATCACTCATCTCATTCATCACTCATCTCCCTCATATATTCAACCACTAACTACTCTGCAATGAATGCCTAGACAACCTTAACCCTAAATCAACTCTACATCTTTCCTTCAGTCGTCATTTTCGTACTTCATCTTCCTCGTTTCCATTTTCTCTCTCCTCCATTTTTCTCTACAAACCCTAACTCTTTGACCTCCTTTGTAACACCCCGCATTTTAGCAACGACGTTATTAGTGATAACGTCGTAAACAGGTAGTTACCAATCGATTTATAATAAAAAAAATATAACTAAACTCGTGGAAGTAATACTTTTATTAATAATAATGGAATCCCAAATTACCAAAAGGCTAAATAAACCATAAATCTAGTCCTAAAAACTGAAATAAAAACCTATTGCAAAAGCAGGAAATAAAAATAGGGGCCTAGACGCTCATCAACTCATCCTGCTATTAGCTTCTATCCTGCTTACCTGCAAAATAAAATTGGGGGTCCACCATCAGTGGCGAGTAACTAGACTGTCCTACTTCTAAGTAGGACCACATTACATAGAAGAACAGGGTTAGAACACAGGAACGACAGCAAACACAGGATACAAGTTTAACCATCAGAATTAGCAGCGGAACATAACAGTCAACACTAACAACATCATTTGTATCAAACTAGTACACGCACTTCCAAGTACCACACGCATGAATACCAATTCAATATCAAGACAACGCTCGGTCTACAACCGATAACAAGACTAGCAACAAAGGACTTGCCCCGCATGATTCATTACCGATGAATCGATAGACCCGCACGATTTATCACAGATAAACCGATAGACGCACGATCTTCAACCGTTCGACACGACTCTGACACACAATCAAACACACAAGACTTGCCCCCACACGATTCATCACTGATGAACCGATAGACCCGCACGGTTTATCACCGATAAACCGATAGACGCGCGATCTTCAACCGCTCGACACGACTTGACTCAATAAGACTCAAAAAGACTCCAAACAAACATCCAACAAATCAAAGTACACGCATAGCCCATAATAATAATAATAACCAAAACTCATGCTTCCAATATACATATACTACGGTGCTTAACAAGATTAATTAGTCAACTATAGTATCAAAACCAAAGAAACAAACGGTGGAGCTTTGATGAATCATCCTGACAATCAACTAGCCCTCACAAAATCCATACTTGTCATCTACATAATACATGCATATAATCAACAATTCAATGGGCATCAAAAGCAAGGTTTTACGTGGACTAAATAAGAAGAGCCACATCAAGATATTCAACCAACATAGCTCGCAAGTTTCATCAAGTTTAAATGACAAAACTAAGATACAAAATCATGCCTTAAGATCATCACTATCACACGCCTAATCAAGATAACAAGATCAAATCAATACTTCAACAAAATTCCCATGGATTCATCATTCAAGATTCAACATGAAATTAACCTAGAAAAGATTATCAAGATTCATGAAGTTGATCTTAAAACAAAATAAAAATCTATACTTCCACTCTTTTAAAACTCACGCATAAATCAAGAAAGAAAGACTCAATAGTTTTGTCAAATTAGCAAGATTCATACTAGTTTATCAACAAGATCACATAATCTTAACGTGGAATAACAACCAAGATACATCAAAGAATAAGGAAAGAATTAAAACCACACTTCATATACCACTCGGCAACTCACACATGAACACAAACAACAACAACAACTATCTAATCCTCTTATCTATGTAATCTAATCCTATTCCTAAGTAGAAGAGCTAGTTACCTTTTAATTGATTTGGAGAGGTGAAAGCAGAATTTTGATTGATTGTTTTTGGGAGAAAACCGTGAAGGGAAAAGGGAGAAAAGAATGAATTTTTTTTTGAGTTCGATCAAATATTGACTAAGGAGAAAAGGGTGGGTTTTTAGGATAATTATAGATTTAGGTTTACTAGGTTTTAGGAATAAAAATAGAGTTTTTAGGTTTTAAACAGAATAGATGTAATTAGATGATTAAGATAAATAAATAAATTAAATTAAATAAAAATAAAGGAAAGGGCCGGCTAGGAGGAGGTAGAATAGGAGTTTGTTTCCTAAAATTTAGTGAGGTGGTTAGGAAAATAAAAATAGGATTTTTAGGTTAGAACAAAAATAGATACGGTTTTTTAATTGTGGAGAATAAATCAAGGAAATTAAATAATAAAATTATGGAGATGGGCAGTGGGGTTTGGCTAGGAGTAGAGTGATTGGGCCTTGATCCAATTAATAAAAATTAAGTCTTTGAGCCCAAATTGGATGATTCAGACTTAAAGGCTTAATTTTACACAAAATTTTACGGCCCAAAAATCCGGGTCGTTACATCCTTAACTACTCAAGAACAATTTCGACATCTTCGAAAATGTTGATACTTATTCCGTTGCTTAAAGCAATGCATGAGTCCCAAACGCATGAAGAGAGCGATCTACTCAAATTTGCTCTTAATAGGCTCTATGTTGGTCGAGTAGATATCAAAGAGCTTTGGGAATTAGGGAAACATGAAGGTTATTTGAGTCCTAATTCCATAAAAGCATTGAAGGAAGTTTATGAATTCGCAATTGACTCGGATGCAAAAAGTACGGTGGAGGTAAACGTTGAAACCTTAGATCCATTCAAAAGGATCATCGTCTGTGGCTTGGCTTTTCCTAAACCAGACGAGAAATACGAAACACCTAAGGTTAGGGTTCAAAGGTCATTGCCCATATCTAGGAGTTCTTTGCCTAGAAGATGTGCAAACAGGGGTGCGATAATTGCTACTCCTTCACCATCGCCAAAAAAAAAAAAAAGACTAAGGTTGAGGATGTCAGTGATGGGTCGAGCAGTGATTTTATAATATTGAAGGATTTTGGAGAAGGATCCTCCTTTCAACGTCCTCAAAGCTCAGATGATTTTGAAGAAGGATCAACCTTTCAACCAGTGGAGATTTCGTCTTCGACAGAAGATACTATGTTGTCCCTCAAATTTATTCTCCCTTCTATATTTACAATTCATGCATGTGTCAATATTTACTGATAAATTCCTAATTATTTGTTTCCTTTAGTTATATGTTGTTGGGTTTATGATTAATTGGAGAAGGTTTGATTTGGTTTACATTGCTTACATTATGTTTGTTGAGTGTTTTCCACACTGTGGTGGGGTTTTTTCATGGATTTTGATGGATTTAATTTGCATTGGTTACTGTCGGATGTGAAGTATATTATTTTTAAAAATAACTTAGGAAAAATCTCAACTATAGCTCAAATTTACCAATGACATATTTACACAGAGTTGTTGCTGCTGGAATCGAACCGCAACCAATTGGAAATATTCTCTAAGCTAATGCATATATACTACTGAGCCAAGATTAGTACTGCTACTCATTAACACAGAAAAGCTTTTAAACCTGTCTTAATTTTTTAACCGATTTTTTTTTTTTTCATAATTTTAAGATGTTGAACATTTGTCTTCCCTTGTTCCTATGTATCTGCAATGGAAACTTGATGTATTTGAATCCTCCACACCAGAACCCAACCATATAATATGCACACACATGTGCACCACAATGTATCAGAAATCTGCCAATAATATTTGAGCTGAATAGAAAAATCTATAGCAGATTGGAAAATTATTTGAAAATGATGGTGAGTGATAATCGGAGATACCCATGTGGGCATGTGCCATAACTGATAGAAGTAACCATGTCCGGTTCTAGTGTACAACATAGCACATAAATGCATAAAACAGCCTTTCAGAAGAATAAAACAAAAATTGCTTTTCTTTGAAAAATAATTTAACAAATGAATAAGATTCTGATTGCCCTTGCTTTTGATGTTTACAAGCTAAATTTGTTTCTGAAACAGAGCACATAGGACAGCAGAGATGGCAGAGAACCTGGAAAGGTACTTTCACTGCACCATACTAGTGACTATCTAGCATTTGAAAACAGCTCTATAATTCAAAGCAGTAGGACCACCTGAACTGTAATTAACCAAACTCTCAAACCCCTTAGGATTCTTTCACCTAATTAAATTACCATCTCATCATCTCATTCTTACAGAACCTTAGTGGTTTTCTGTTTGGTTTACAGTGGGAATTTTATAAAGCTGTTTGGTTAGTAATAGAGGAAATAAACACCCATAGGAATTTATACTTACCCAGGAGAGACTAGGTAAATGCATTCCTACATTTTGTGGGTAGTAAAAATTCTTTGGCAATTTCACTTTCTCCAATTTACTAAGATCTTGTCAAACAATCGCTCATTTATACATTTCCTAGGAAATTCCATTTCCTACCTTTTCTTTACCCAACTGATCAGAACCGCACTCATGCCTTTTCCGCATCCAAACGACACCTTCATTCCACCAAGTATCCACTGCTGAGTTAGAAATTTTGATTAGGTATGCGAGGACTTACAGCAGGGAAAAATTAGCACTCTTTGGAATGAATTATTATCCGGGCTCCTGAAGCCAGCCTGTTAGGATAGTACCAAGTGGAATTTCAGGCAACATAAAGATGCGATCAAGAACTACGTGCGAAAAATGGGTACGAGTTGAAACTTAACTTTCTTCGATTTTGATGATCTTCTCTTCTTCTCTGAAGGAATTAACCCTCGTCGATGGACTCTTCGCAGAGGAAGGCTCGGACATCCTTTTACTCCCACCATTTGACGCGTCATGAGATGTGATACGTGATTCACGACTTCCATCTGAAGAGACCCTCGGTTTATCCGAAATGGGTGATCTCAACGATTCACTTCTTGGCTTGCTCAGAGAAGTTTTTATTGACCTAGGAATGCATTTAGTCTTTGTGGAGATTGCCTCTTCATGCTTGTCTTCTGATTCCAATTGCTTAGAAGATCTGTATAAAACCATTTGAATTTTTTTCTTACTTTAGCACAACTTTATAGGCATATACATGATTCTTAGAAGATCTGGATGAAACCATTTGATTTTTTTTCCCTCTTTTCTATATATTTTATAGGCATATACATGCATGATTCTATATATTTTTTTCACAATGTATACAAAAATCTCAGCCAAAAAACCCGTAGCACAAATGATTGATGTAAATGCAAACTTGATATAACAGCTAAGCTAATGACTTGCCTGTTTTCTATTGACAGGTTTGAGTTCTTTACTCTTTCTTATCAAGTGTGGCTCATTTCGTTTGATAATTGCTTTGCAAAATCTTCTTTAGTTTTCACCAAGCTACTTCAAATGTACACAGAAAGAGAAGGATAATGAATGAGGGGGAGAGACTAGGACAAAAAATAATTGGAAAAATTGATGGCAACAGTCGACTATTGGTGAACTTCTTTAAGCAGACGAAACAAATGATTATTTCTTACAGTCCGAACTATATGCTGCATTTTACATAAATATACCTATTCACTTGCTAACCTGCAATAGCAAGTAAATTACAACTCATGTGACTACCAGGTAGGGATGTCAAAACGGGTTAACGGTATAGGTTAGGGTTGATCCAAACGGGTTTCGTTCAATTTCGGTTCAGGTTAAATCAGGTTATTAGCCCAACAGTTCAGTTCAGGTCATTTCGGTAACAAGTCATAACAAGTTGTCTTTTTCTCGGTGACAGTTCAGTTCAGGTCATTAACGGTCAGGCTAGTATCAGTTCAGTTCAAAACGGTTTTGGTTAATACAGTTCAACGATAAGAAACGATATGTTTCAGGTTGGCATCAATTTACATCGGATTATTTTGGAGTGTCCATTAAAATAAAAATTGATCATAAAACACAAAAAGCTTCTTAATATGTTAATGGTGATATGAAGTTACTTTCAAGTTGAATAAGATTTTAGTTCAGGTCAAATAATCTAACGGATTGATTTCAATTCAGTCCAGTTCAGTCCAATTTAGTAAATCTTCGGGTTGGGGACATGTTATCCTCAGTTCAGGTTACTTTCAGTTCAAGTTCAGTTCAGTTCAGGTCATTAATTCACGGGCCAATAACAATTCAAGTCACTTCAGTTCAGGTCAATTTCAGGTTACGAGTTACTTTCAGTTCAGTTTATATCAGTTCAGGTCACGGTCAGTTCAGTTAATCCAACGGGTTCCAACCCAAACTGACATCCCTACTACCAGGAGTACCAGCCTACCACGTAATAATTTAATGATATATTTTTTGTTTCTTTGAGTTTTTTTTTTCCAAAAAATTAGGGAGAAAAAAAAGGACTTAAGGGTAAAAAAAAAAAAAGGAGGCCTGAAATTTTTTCAAAGGAAATTTTACTTCTCAATTCTAATAATCTAAGCTTTTTATAATTTTGTTTTAATAACACAATCTTTTGATTATTTCCTAATAATCCAATCTTTATATCCAAAAAAAATGCGGTAATATGTAATCAACTACATGATGATTGATGAGCCATTAAAACATAATTAATTTTTTTTAAAAGATATTAAATTAACTTTAAAAACTATTTAGAAAGAAAAAAAAAGATTCATGGTACCATTATACTTTTGGCTTTTCCATTTAAACCAAATTTATGGATTCTACATGATACTATTAGTTTGGAATCCTACTCTACTATTATAATCTTTGTAAAAAAAAGTTAGTTCACCATTAAATGTGGTTATGGGTTTGCCTCATTTTAGTTCTTCGATTTGTGTGCCAAAAAAATACCTTGGTTAAAGTTTTGGATGGTATTTTCACTCTTAAGGGCCATGTTTGATGTCAAAATTGGCAAAAGAAAGAATGGAAATACCTTGATTTTATATTGGGAAAATTTTGAGGTCAAAACGGATATAAAATCGAGGCATTTCCAGCCTTTTTTTATAGTTTTGATCTGAAAATCGACCCTGAAGGACCAATTGCCCGCCAAAACTTTAACCGGACAAATTTTTTGAAACACAAATTGAAACACGCAGAAAGAGACAACTCATAACCTCATTTAATAGAGAATTAACTTATTTTTACGGATAATAAAGTATAGAAGGATTGCAAACTATATTTTCAGTCTTCTTTTATCAATTTTGACTCTTACGGTCCGTTTTGTTGTTGGTAATAAATTGTGGTAATGACAATGAGTTTATAGTGTAATTTTGTTTAAGGAAGAACCTTATAGTGCCCATGGAAGACATATTTTCATTTCCAAACTTCAATTTTCTTCTTATTTTCTATTCCCATCCATTAACATGGGAGAGAGTGGTATTAGATGGGAATGAATACATTGGAGTTAAACTAGTTATACTATGGGAATGGATTTAGATTTCCCTTCAAAATTTAGTTATAAATTCATTCCCATTACCATCATTTATGACCAACTACCAAACAGGCCGTTAAGGATTTAAATGCCCCCTAACACTTTAGCTGAACATATTTCTTGGCCCACAAACCGAAGCAGGCAAACAAGACAAACCCATAACCGTATCAAATAGTGAAGTAACTTTTTCTAAACAATACTATGGTAGAGAAGGATTTTAAACTACAATGATATTATGTAGTTAACATATTTATTTACCTACAGGGACCGCTTGGGTATAAAGTTGGATTATTAGGGATTAGGGAATAATCAAAATGTTGTTTAATTTAAATAAAATGGCAAAAAGGTTAGTTTATTAGAACTAAGTTTGTAATAAATTCAAAATAATTATATGATAGTCACGTGAGTAGCAATTTACCTTGCTATTATAGTATTATGTAAAATGCACTATATAGCTCGAATTGTTAAGAAACAATCAATAGTTTGGTTTGTTGAAGATCGCCAAAATAATATAAAGTATAAACCATAACTTTGAGTATGAGTAAACAGGCACCTCCAGACCACTTTTTTATTAAAAAAAAAAGTCTGAGAAAAAGAACTTAAAGAAGAGAATATGCAAGTAAATGTTCAAGAGCTCATTTTCTCATGGTCAAGGTTCTCACCATACCTAATTACTAGGAAAATTTGACATGAATAATCCTAACTTTAATCATCTTCCCAAAATAATCTCTAACTTTTCCTTATTCTAGAATAATCCTAACTTTAAGGGCATCCTTCTCAAAATAATCTGAAGTGTTAATCCTGTTGCTTTTGATGATCCATGTCGGGACTGTTGAGAATAAGAAATAAATTTTCGGATTATTCTAAGAAGGTACACAACAAAGTTGGGGATTAATCTAGAATAATGAAAACTTAAGATTATTTTAGGAACATGGTTAAAAGTTAGGATCATACACCATTTTGCAAAATTAACTAATCTCAGCTCCAACAAATTTCAAGCAAATATATGTTTTCCCCACCAAGCAAGATTAACTCATAAGCCAATAAATGACAAGCCAAAAGTAGAACAAGTGTAAATCAACTACTAAAGTGAAAGCAAGCTTGACAATGAAAATTGAAGTATCAAGTTATTTCATATCTACAATTCTACATTTTCCAAGGTAAACAGAAGAGCAAGTAGTAGGCTTATACCTGTCAGCATTGTAAGAGGAAGATCGTTTGAGAGTCCGCCCATCCCCTTTGTCCTTGGGTATTTTAGTCTCAACCAAGCTCCCACTGAAGTACTCCTTATCTTCCACTTTGAGACCCATTAATTTTGAGTTGTCTGATAAGCAATCAAGCTCACCTAACATCACTGAAGTAGAATACAGAGGGGAGGGAAATTTTGAATCAGAGAACCTTGGTCTGTAAATAGGTATCAGACCAAAACTATGATCTTTCACAGATATAGACCCACAAGAAATCAGTTGCATTAACATGCTTGATGCCTTCATTTTGGTGCTGGATGGCATCTGTGTGCCTTCCTCTTCAGATTTTCTGAAGCTGTTAATCTTACTCATATCAGACCTAATCAAAGACTCCAATGTTTCAACCTTCTCTCCAGATGAAGCACTGGAGGAAGATAGTGGTGAAACAGAATTCTCAACTGTTTCTAAATTTTGTTTGATATTATTAACCTGTTCCTTGGTGTTCTCATGTTGTTCACCATCCAATGTCTCATCCTCTGTAGAAACACCTCGAGTACAAGTTTCTTTTTGCTGCTTAGCTTGTCTCAGATTTTCCTCTGTCTGAGTTGAAGCGTCAGTTGCACCATCAGTCTTGGGTACCTTGTACTCTGTCAGACTTAAGGAAGCACCCCATGGGGAATGGCTTTCAGCTCTGGACTCAGGGGAAACAGCAGAGGAACCCGAATGTTGGGATGGAGGGGATATCTCATCTTCACGAGTATGCTTTGTTTCTTTTCCATCCGAGCTCATGGAAGTAGATGTATCTTCTTGGCTTCTATAAGTAGGTGGTTCTGGCAATTGCTTTAGGTTGTGCATCCTATAAACTGTAGCTGGACTGAAATGACCTGCATTATTCATTTCAATGACATTATTCAAAACACTAAAGTTGGCATATGATTCCACTTTCTTCAACAATGTTATCACAGTCTTGATATGGATAATTTGACATGTAAGAAAACACATGCTAATAAGAGAAACACTACATGCACAATAGTGATGAGTTAAATATTTCCTTTTAAACCATTTTCCCTGGTAAAAAAATTAATATCATACACCCAGACCCCGGAATCTCTCATAATTATGAGCATGTCTAAACTGTCTACAAAGAATTCTCTACTCCTATAGCATCACATCTTTCCAAACAATTGCTCATGAAAATGTTTACCTGAATTGGAATCTTCAATGATCTCAGAACCCTTGAGAATATACTCATCTCCATGAGCTGGAAGTATGAGATCAGTTTCACAGACATCATGCCATACAAACCCGCTTTTGTAGCTTCTGTGTTCATTTTAAGAAACAGAGTGAGTTGAAAGAATCCGACATTGGAACATCTATGTTAAAAAGGAAGCTCAAAAGTTGCTCATACTATGCTAGATGTAATTGATCTTTAGTGACAAATAAAATTCCATCTCCTTTTAAAAGCAATGATTATAAGTTGCTAATATTAAAATTATTTTGACTAATTTCTTCGTTTACACCCTTAAATCGCTTCCTCAAAATGCGTGCAAAACCAACTGTTGCTGGTATTATGTTACGAGGGAGTAGTTAAATTCAAACAAAGCAGTTCTGTTTTCAAACAAGCAACCTGAGGAAAAGTGAGAATGTTATACCTCTTACAAGACCATGAATACATCGAAGCCATACCCCTCCCTCTCAAAACGTTAAGCTTCTCAATCACATCTGCAAAGCAAATATACAAGCACGAATAGATTTCAACATCTTTTTTTACATGGCATTCTGTCTTTCTAATCTATACTATCTAATAGAATAATAATTTAATAAGAAGTACCTCTCAAGTAGAGACCCTCAGGAGAAGAGATAGGAACTTCAATGAAATGAGGATGTTCGAGCTGACGATTCCGACACAGATAGTAAACTACAGGCACTTTACGATTCTGCACGTATTTCGGCGACCTTTCTTTCCACACTTTAGCTCTTTCAGGACTCACTTGCCGGTACTTCTTCATCCTCCCTTCCATTTTTTCACCTCTCCCTAACTTCAAATCCCTAGCAACACTTGCCTGGCTTCCAGCAAAATACGACTCAACTTCGCAAATCTAGCTCACCGCTGAGCTTAAATTCAAATTCAAACACAAAAAATTAGCCAAAATTTTTCCGATTTCCAGCTCGAATCTCTACCTCCACCAAATACAAACTTAATTCTCACACAAAAACTTCACGCTTTCAGCATTAAATAAAAAATAAATAAATAATCAAACAGGAAGCAAATTAACCAAAATCACTCCGAAATTCTCCGAAATTTCAGCTCGAAACTGCATTGCTAAAAACAAAACAAAACAAAAACAGATTCTAAGCCTCATCAGATCAGAAAAATAGCAAAATAATACAAAAAATAAAAAACGAACCAAATCATACAAAAAACAAAAAACAATCAAAAGCAGAAAAATAAGTAATTGAAAAGAAAAGGAGAGAAGAGAAAAGAAGGAACCTAGAGAAGCGAAAAGGAAAGGAGTGGAGGAGAGGAAAAGGATGGACGTCATGAAAAACGAAGGAGTAAATGCGAGAAGGAGGCAGAGGGAAGTGCAGAGGATAGGTGCGTGTGTGCTTGGGGGGTGTTGTCTATTATTGTGTGAAAGGTTCAGCCTGCAGCACAAGAGAAGAGTGAATGTCAATGAGAGTTAATGAGTAGACTTCCACAGGAGAGAAGGGAGGGACCAACGACCAACCACAGAGAATTACAATTCTTGCTACTTGCTACCATTATCACTTTTTAATTTTTAATTTATATATATATATATATATATATATATATATATATATTGCAGGCTTTTGTTTTTGAATTTTCTTCCTTTGAGGTGAGAGAATATGAGATTGAGTTTAACGGAGTACTTTGTTCAGCGATAATGTAAAGTACGACCGACTACTACTGTAAAAGACGTTTATTACAATGATAGGATTTATTAAGCTTCAAAGTACACTTGACCCCATAATTTATTACGAGTAATTTAAACTAGGTACTCAATTTCTCATGTCCAGGATTTATTAAGTTCGAAGTCTGCTTAGCTCAGCTCGTGTTCGTTTAAATTTAGTCGAACTTGAGCCGACCTCGAACTTTGATGAGTCGAGCCATAATCGAGCCGAGATTTGACCAATCGTTGACTGAGCCCTTATCGAACTGTTCATGAACAGTTTCAATTAATATTATTCTCAGCTTTTGAAGATGTTTGTTTTTTTTTTGTTAATATTTAACAATAAGGGCTCGTTTACATTAGTTGAATAGAACTTAACTGAACTGAATTGAATTGAACTTAACTTAACTTAACTTAACTTAACTGAATATAACAACAACAAATAATAATAGGAAAAATTGCTTATAATATTCCCAAGTTTGGGTCATCTTCCATGATTATTCCCAACTTTATTTAATCCATCAATATTCCCAACTTTAACCCTTATCTTCTCTAATTGGTCTCACTAGATTATTAACCTGTTGAGCAGGTTAAATTTTAGCGGGCCCCACATATTTTGTTTAATTTTAAGTTTTAAAAAATCTAACATTAAGTGATTAACCTATAATCTAACTTTAAAAAAAAATTCTTCTATCTTCCATCAACACCATAAAATGCAGCACAAATACTACTAGAATCCATATATGACATTTCAAAAGAAAAAAGATGGAAGAAAAGGTACAATAAATATACTCGGTACTCGGTAGTATGATTATACAAATTTACAAATCCTTTGATAAGAAACCAATATACTAGGAGGGAAAATAAAATCACTCCACCCTCTTTCTCTCTCCTCATCCTCCATCACCACCACCACGGAAACACTCCATCCTTCTTCTCCTCATCCACCACCACAGCACCACTCCATCTCCACCATCGTCGTTCTCTCTCTCTCCCTGCGAATTCGTCTTTCCCTATCACGGTATCACCACCAAGCTCTCCTTTTTTCTTCCATTACCATCGCCGAGTTCGTTTCTCTCTCCACCATCGTCCTTGTCCCTCTTTCTCCCATCACCACCATTGAATTTTTTTTAGTGTTTGGTTTCTTGAATTAGTTAGATTTGAGTTGTTTTGGTTCAATTTGGATGGTGAATGTGGTTGAATTTGTTTTTTTATTTGGTAGATTTGAGTTGTTTTGGTAAATTTGGGTTGTAAAGGGGTCGAATTTGTGTTGTAAAGGTGACTCGTTGTTGTTAATTCACTTTTCACTACGCCAAAAAATGCATTTTATAGCACTTTTTTTATAGCGGTTGTGAGCAAACCGCTATAATAAGGTAAGTTCCGCATCTTTTATAGCGGTTATACCAAAACCGCTATAAAAAGTTAGCCTTTTATAGCGGTTATACTATAACCGCTATTACAAGTCAATCTTTTATAGCGGTTATACCAAAACCGCTATAAAAAGCTAGCCTTTTATAGCGGTTATACTATAGCCGCTATTAAAAGTCTATCTTTTATATTAGGTTATCATCATCACTGAGCTTATAATTCATTCAAACACAACACACAGTTGAAAAGTGAAAACAACAAAATCCAAAACCCTAACATCAATCGCACAACAGCACGACGGCCCTTCGACCACCACTTGCGCACCCCTGCTGGTAGTCGAACGCAGCCCCTGCGAGCATCACTCGCGCGGCCCTGATGGTATTCGAACGGCAGCCCATTCGCGGCCCCTGCTGCTATTCGAGCGACCTTCTCGATCTTTGCTCTCTGCTCTCACGCGGCAGTGTTCGAACGGCACCGTCCGCCGCCCTTGCTCTCTTCTCTCTTTCGACAGCTTCGTCGATCAAAACCACCAGCCCACCACTAGTCACCACTCGTCAAACAGCCAGAAGCCAGGTAATTGTTCTTCTTTTTTAGGATTTTTAGGTTTTAGGATTGAATTATAGTTTTTTAGGGTTTAATTTCATATTTGGGGAGTTTTCAATCAATTGAGTTAGGATTTTGGTCGATTGCTTCATTGCGATTTTACGGAATCTGAATTTTTTTTCTGCCTTATTTTCGCTGTATTTTTAGATAATTTTGGTCACAATTGCTTCCTTGCTTCCTTAAATTATGGAATTTCATTAAATTACTGTTTTTTTTTTGTTTAAATTTAAGAATTTTCTGCAATTACTGTTTTTTTTTTTGTTTAAACAAAGGTATCTGATCCATGTGCAGCACTATGGATTATGATTAAGTTTTTTTTTTTTTTTATGACTTGTGAGAATTTTTTCAACGACTTATGTTTGAAATTGCTGTGAGCCTATGATTGATGATATTAGAGTTCGTTTTGAAATTAGAATTTTGGCCTATGTTTAAGCAGATGTGTAAAAACTTAGTATGATGGGAGCATTGAAGCTTGTACTGGAATTAGATGGTATAATCGAATTCAGATTGGATGAGCTGTTGGTGTTGAACGAGGATTTGTAGTGCTTGTTCAATTAACACCTTAATTAGCTTCAATCATGTTTCTGTCCAATGAAGGAAATATTGGAAACATACAGACTATTGTAGGTTGTGGACTTATGGATTTTGATGTTCAATTTGTTGTTCAGTTTACTTATTTTTATTGTCCAGTTATGTATGATGTGGTAAAGGAGGCTTATTTAATTTTTATGTATATTTGATGTTAAAATGATAGCAACAGGTAGCAAGTTTCATGTATATAATAATTACTTATTTGATGTTGCTGGACATTTCTCATTTGATAGGAAGTCTCAATTGTGGCCAAGCAAGCAGCAACAACAAGGGCAGTAGTACCATAGCAAGTCTCAATTGTGGCAGAAGCAAGAAACAACAACAGCAGCAAGTCTCTTTTGTATAATTAATTATTACTTGTGTGTATATTTTCATATTTGGTTATTAATTGTATATATTTGTGACTGATTTTCGTATTTGGTTATTAAAATTAATGTCTATATTAATCAAAACAAAATCAACAGCCAATTTTAGTTTTTGATTTTGTTTTTTTTATTTTTTATTTTCTTGTAGCAAGTTGGTCACTTGTTGGTTACCGCTCATGCTTCATGTGGACTCATGTAGGTAGGAGGTGCTATGGTGGACTCAATCAGAACTCAAGATTATAATGCCTTGGTGAGTTCTTTCCAACTCCCCTTTAATTTCTTGGTTTGCTTAGTTTTTTAGGTTTAGATATAGGATTGAGACGATAGTTTGAGGATGTTTGCTTTGTTAGGGGCAAGAGGTTCCCGACCTGAGGACACTGGATGGTTGATGGTGTTGTGCCACAACCTTATTTGATGATTTTGGGAATTATGTGCCTAATTTATTTGCCTTGTGGTTTGATTCTCTTGATTTGTTTAGATTTCTTTTGAATTACTCTTGTTTTATTTTATTTTATTTTTTTACTTTGCTTTTGGTTTTGTTCCTTTTGTTTCTCTTGCTTTCCTCTTTTGCTTTGCTTTTGTTCAAATCAATGTTATAGGACATTCAGTTGGATTTCTTCCTTTATGTTTTATTGAAAGTTTTGATTTTGAAAATTATAAGACAAAGAAGTCAAGCAGATTAGTTAAATACTTTTACTTATTGCTGATAACAAAAAATCTCACTGTCGCTTGCGTGGGCCGTCTCAAGGATCTAAATCTAACTATGTCAGTCATGAATGGGGGATTGATGCCCATTTTGCTTGATTGACATGGTAAATGATTAGATTCTTAAACGGGGGCGTAGTTGTGACATGAGATCGCAATCGCATCACTCTAATAATTAATAAACATGTAATCAATCACTTGATTCTAATTTTAAACACTCTTGTATATCGCTTTACACAATCTCACTGTCACTTGCGTGGGCCGTCTCAAGGATCTAAATCTAACTATGTCGATCATGAATGGGGCATGGGTGCCCGTTCTGCTTGATTGACATGGTAAATGATTAGATTCTTAAACGGGGGCGTAGTTGTGGCATGAGATACACAACTTTAGAGATTAATTACAAAATAAACAGTAGGATTGAATTTGTTTGTACTTAGATATACTATCATATTGATATCTTGTTATATTTGGATTACAATATAATGTGTGATGCTAAGTATTCTACCCTGCTTCTATATTGGTATGTAACAACCCCCCCACTGCCTAGCAGCAGCAGACCCCCCCCCCCACTGCCTAGCTGCAGCAGCAGACCCCCCACCCCCCTACTGCCAAGCAGCAGCAGCAAACCCCCCCCCCCCACTGCCCAGCAGCAGAACAACCCCCCCACATCCATGGTGTTAACTAGATAGCTTGTAAATGGAATAAATGGAGTTTTTATAATATTCTTTCAAAGAAGGGTTATTAATTTGCTTTGTAGGATTTTTTGCTTAAAATCATGCGAACGAGTTATAAAATGCTTGAATGAATGAATATAGATTAAAACGACGAAATATTTTCTAAGATGGAAACAATTTCTATGTAACAATCCATATGATCTTAATATATCATTTATTTAACCACGTTTGTTTGTATACTAAGATAACATTTTCATTTTTTGCAGTATTATGTTGATTGTCAATCTTCAAGTTATGATCAAAGCCAACTTGATGACATTAGAGTTTTGCGGGTGCGACATTTTTTCGAAAAATGTAGGTTAGAAGTTATAATTGTTCATTACTATGTATTATTGAATCCATGACGTTTGGGATTTTTTTTTTTTGGATGGAATTGGAGGAATATCCATATTTTGTAATCGGGATGAAATGTATATGGAAATGTCGTATATTATTTTGTTGTAGATATTGTACTATATTTTTGTTAAAAATAGCATTTTCTTTTGGTTTTGGATATATTATATAGGTTCCATTTATTGGATATTTTTAGGGTTTTTTTTTTTTTTTAATAAAAAAAACAGTGCTTTTATAGCGGTTATTTAAAAACCGCTATAAAAGGTTAGCAAAAATGTAGCATATTTTGTGCATCATGAAAGTGGCCTTTTATAGCGGTTATTGAAGAACCGCTATAAAAAGCTACCTTTTAATAGCGGTTAGAAAACCGCTATAAAAGGCTCAATAACCGCTATAAAAAGCTATGTTTTAATAGCGGTTACATAACCGCTATAAAAAGCTCCGCCCACTTTTTATAGCGCTGCGAACTATAGCGGTTAAAAACCGCTATAAAAAGGCTCTTCTAACCGCTATAAAAAGTACTTTTTGGCGTAGTGTTTGTTGCTGTTTTGGGATAATTTTCGGGGCTGAATTGGCGGTAATCCATGGCTGAAATGGTGGGTTTTTGGCTCAGTTGTTGCTACAGATGTGCGATGGTTGTGTGGAGGTAATTGGTGTTGTAATGGTGGCTGAAATGGTGGTTTGATTGGGTGGGATTTGCCCCTCGTGAGGTTTGAATTGAAGTGATGGTTAATGGGGCTTTGGTTTAGCTAGACCTTGTAGTGGGTGAAAGGGTAGTGTTGGTGGTGGTGGAGGAACCGAGGAAGAAGAAAGGGGTACGGTGGTGGTGGAAATCTGGTATGGTGGTGGAATAGGGCCATAGGGGGGTAATTAGGGGGTTGGTATAATATTACTTTTAATTAAATTAATTTAAGTTAAGTTAGATTAATAAGGTTAGCATAATAAGTAATAATTGATTATTGGCTATAAAAAAAAAGGAAAAAAAATGAAGTTGACTGGTTTTATAGGTTGTCTGTCAACCTGGAACAATTAGGGAAGAAGTACAACAAACTTCGGAATATTCATGAATTAAAAGAAGTTCGGAATAATCATGGAAGATTGTCCAAACTTAGGAATATTTTTAGCAATTTTTCCATAATAATAATAATAATAATTATAATTATTTTTACTTTAAAATCATTCATCCAAAAATTAATCCAAAAGTGAGAAATCATTAATCCAAAAGTTGAATAATTATTTTTAAAAAAATAAATTTATTTCAAAAATTAAGGAGAGAAAATTAAAATTTCAAATTAATCATTATTTAAAATCATTAATCCAAAAGTTAAATGTTTTTATTTCAGTTCAGTTCAGCACAATTCAATTCAGTTTTGTTCAGTTGTATTCAGCTAAAGTAAACGATCCCTAAATGGAAGAACAATCTATTACAAGAATGTTGAGGTCAAGTCAAATCTCATCACTACAAAAACTACAAAAACTACCTACCATTTAGCAAGGGCAATGAGTCACCTCATTATATTCATGATAGCAAAAAGAAAAATTAGCATACTAAGGCCCTGTTCTTTAGTACTTTTATTAACTTAATTTAACTTAATTTTATTTAAGTTCAGTTAATTTAATTTAAGTTCAGTTCATTTCATTTAAGTTCAATTAATTTAATTTAAAATTTCATTTCAGTTCAGTTCATTATTATTATTATTATTATTATTATTATTATTATTATTATTATTATTATTGTTTTTCGGCGACGGTTTTCGAGACGACTTTTCCGACGACGGTTTTCGGACGGCAGTTGTCGGTCCGAATTTTCCGGCGATGGATTTTTTGGACCAAATTTTCCACCGAAGGATTTCAGGCCGACTTTTCCGGTGGAATTTTTTCGACCGACTTTTCTGGCGACTTTTTCCGACAGATTTTTACGCCTTTTTTTTTTCAACCGACTTTTCGGTCGGTTTTTTTGAAAGATATTCAAGCATAGTTCACAAAGGACAATGTCACAAAAACATCATTTCGGACGATTTTTACACCGGTGTTGCTGCGGGCTAGGGTTTGCACTTTGCTACTTTGGAATGAAAATGAACATGAGATAGGTTTTGGGGTATACTTTGAAATAAAAATATATATAGATATAGATATAAATATAAATATAAATATAAATATAAATATAAATATAAATATAAATATAAATATAAATATAAATATAAATATAAATATAAATATACATATAAATATAAATATAAATATAAATATAAATATAAATATAAATATAAATATAAATATAAATATAAATATAAATATAAATATAAATATAAATATAAATATAAATATAAATATAAATATAAATATAAATATAAATATAAATATAAATATAAATATAAATATAAATATAAATATAAATATAAATATAAATATAAATATAAATATAAATATAAATATAAATATAAATATAAATATAAATATAAATATAAATATAAATATAAATATAAATATAAATATAAATATAAATATAAATATAAATATAAATATAAATATAAATATAAATATAAATATAAATATAAATATAAATATAAATATAAATATAAATATAAATATAAATATAAATATAAATATAAATATAAATATAAATATAAATATAAATATAAATATAAATATAAATATAAATATAAATATAAATATAAATATAAATATAAATATAAATATAAATATAAATATAAATATAAATATAAATATAAATATAAATATAAATATAAATATAAATATAAATATAAATATAAATATAAATATAAATATAAATATAAATATAAATATAAATATAAATATAAATATAAATAAAATTAAAATTAAAATTAAAAATATAATAACAAATATAAATATTTTTTTCTCAGTTAATTTAAGTTCAGTTAATTTAATTTAAGTTCAATTAATTTAATTTAAGTTCAGTTCATTTCATTTAAGTTCAGTTAATTTAATTTAAGTTCATGTTTTCTCAGTCCTATAGAATGAGGCCTAACAATGTTACTGCTATCCAAGTTGATCAAGATAATACCTTAGCTTAGGCTAAAATGATACTTTTTTTTAATAGTATAAAGAGATTGTTACAAAGAAAGATTAGGTAGCTTTTCTAATCAGGATCATACCTAACCTATCCTCCTCAAAAATAGTATAAATTTGAGAAGGAGGAGTACATTGAATACATATATTACCCGGGATTACATGCCCCACATTTGTAATCCAATCGGCTACTGATGTAACTATAGGGGCTCAAAATATTGTAGCTACAAGTCTACAACTACTGTTGTTGCTGTTGTAACTCATGTGGGCCAAGCTACTTGTGTTGCTGTTGAAGAAACCGTGGAAGTTTTTATCTAAGAGATCTAGGGATAAAAATAAAACCATGAAAGCTCCATATACAGGAAACGAATTTCCGCACCCCAAAAACTGATTTCCGCACGCCATGTTTTTACTGTTAACGTGGGGTGCGAAAATCAATTTTTGGGTGCGGAAATCACCAGCCATATGCACCATCTCAAAATGTGATTGTATTTGACCTCTCAAATTCTGCTCAAATTTTTGAGCCTGATGGGATGATAGGTTGGAGAGTGTTAACCAATTAACTTCATGATTATTGTTAGTTAGAATATTAGAGGTCTAAATGACCCTAACTGTAATGACCCGTTTTTCGAGCATCGACTAAAAGGAATGTTCTACAAACCGAAACAAAATCTAAACAGAAAATAAAAGTCCATTCTAGAGGAACAGGTGCCTAGTACGCCATGCTCATCACACAACCCAACTCTATTCCTCATCTTGCTCACCTGTAAAATAAAAAGGGGTCCACCGTCAGTAGCGAGTAACTAGACTGTTTTACTTAGCAGTAGAACAAAACAATATAGAATAACAGATCAAACACGGGAAGAAAAAACATTACATACAATGATCATAACAACTAAGCGAGATAAAATCAGAAATTGGCAGCGGAAACTTAACATTCAACAACGAAACATAATGAGATAATCAAGTCTTAAACAATTACAAGATGGAATTATAACAACATCACACTTGATACACACGAAAATGGATACAAATCAATAACAGGACTCAACTCGATCTTTACCCGAAGACATGACCCACTCGGTCTATAACCGATAAACATGACCCACTCGGTCTATAACCGATAAACATGACCCGCTCGGTCTATAACCGATAAACATGACCCGCTCGGTCTATAACCGATAAACATGACCCGCTCGGTCTATAACCGATAAACATGATCCGCTTGGTCTTCAACCGATAAACATGACTCGCTCGGTGTATAACTGATAGACATAACCCGCTCGGTCTTTGACCGATGGACATGACCCGCTCGGTCTTCAACCGATAAACATGACTCGCTCGGTCTATAACCGATAGACATGACCCGCTCGGTCTATAACCGATAGACATGACCCGCTCAGTCTTTAACCGATAAACATGACCCGTTCGGTCTTCAACCGATAAACATGACCCGCTCGGTCTAACCGATAACATTATAAGACTTCAACCAAGACAAGTAAATCGTAAAACGAACTCAGTCAACGAACCCAAACACGCATCGTCACATCATCATTCGCACGAACAAAACTCAAGAAAACAGGCCATACAAGAATAGCCAAGTGGGCTAGGATTCAAACTTGGCTCATGAAGCACGAACCACTCGGCTTTCATGGGTCAGGTTCGAATGCCAACAACCAAAAACGATAACCAATAGACTTCAAGAATTCAGGTAAGAACTAAGGCAACCATCATCAGGAATTCATAAATTCAAATAAAGGTTCAAACTTTTCAAGAGATAAATATTTAAGAAGCTCAAGAACTACTAATAAACGCCTAACATTCGACCAATGAGTAAATTCAAGATCAGGATTAAATTCGTTCACTCTTCAAGATTACATTACAAAACTTTATCAATTAAAATGGTAAATAAGATTAAATTCAAGAACAAGTAACAGGTCCAATCTTGGTCATCTAGGACCAAGTTGGAGCAAGGAAACAAAATAAAGATTCAATTTTTATACTATTAAAACTGTCATGGATTCAAGAATCTTAAAGATAAATGCTTTAAACATCAAATAAATATCAAGAATAAAGAAAGACTCATGCTTTACCACAACAAGAAAATAAGCCTCGGCCGACCGCCTTTTCCTGGCCGTTAACGGTCGGTAATCATATTTACCGACCGCCTCCGGTCGGTAAAAAGAGATCGGTGGATAATTAGTCGGTAAAATTTTTTTACCGACCGACTCGCAGTCGGAAAAAAATTACCAACCGTGTACCGACCAAATTAAAAAGTAAAAAAAAAAATCTTGAGCAGGTATTTTCCGACCGCCTAGCGGTCGGTATTATCAACCGCTAGGCGGTCGAAAAATAGGCAACTCCAGCCAATTTTTTTTTTGGCGCTTAATAATTTACCGATCGTGTGTCGGTCAGTATATTAATTTTCACGGTTTTTAAATTTTAATATTTGTCATTAAATTGTATACCGACCGTTTGTCGGTCGTTAAATTATTATGTCTATTTTTTTTTCCTTTCATTAATTAACAAAAAACCTTTACAAAAGAAATTAAATTATTTTTTAATGAAAAACAGATTAAATATACGAAATAATATTTTATATTATTTATATGAATAATTCGTAATACCAAAGAGTATGTAATACATATTACAGTTTCCAAAAACGTAAACTATAATAAACCGAAATCCAAAGAACAACTACACTACGAAGGATCCTGAACCGCGCGGAACCGTCTGTGCGATCGTCGGGGGGTCGTCGGGGAATGGAAGACGGATCGTCGAATTGCCTCATGAAAGCGTCCATCTGCGCGTTCATCTGCTCGAGGTACTCCGCTTGCTTCTTCTGATCCTCCTCCAGACGGCGCTGATGCTCCTCCCGTTGGCGGTCTCGCTCCTCCAGACGGCGCTCTCGCTCCTCTAACTCCGTCCTCGCACGCTCGGACTCCTCCAAACGCTCGGACATCTTTGCCAGTTGAGCGGAAACCGATAGAGAGTACGCAGATCCAACGTGCCGCCGCGAGGTTCTCTCATAATAGAGAGAAGCTCCTTCTTTGCCGAACCCTCGAACCTCTCCCTTCCGGAAGCCACCAGTCGTATCAAAGAAGACCTGATTGGGATCCGTCTCCGAGCCAGTAGCCTGAGACTCCGAAAGGTTCTGGGTATATTATTCCTGCAAATTATGGGCGGAGTTAGTTCAAACAATTCCAAATACAAGATCAATGACACAATGTTATGCTTACTAGGGGCTGATCGGGTTGGTTATAACGACACAACACCATTTTAGGCAAACACTTGTCATTTTAGCCCATTTTAGGTGAATTTTTGGCATTTTTGCTCCTAACTTGTCATTTGTCTATCAATTTCTAGTTTTCAAACCTTAAACACGTCCTATAACACACTGTTATGCTTACTAGGGGCTGATCGCGTTGGTTATAACGACACAACACCATTTTAGGCAAACACTTGTCATTTTAGGCCATTTTAGGTGAATTTTTGGCATTTTCGCTCCTAACTTGTCACTTTTCTATCGATTGCTAGTTTTCAATCCTTACACACGTCCTATAATACAATGTTATGCTTACTAGGGGCAGATCACGTTGGTTATAACGACACAACACCATTTTAGGCAAACACTTGTCATTTTAGGCCATTTTAGGTGAATTTTTGGCATTTTCGCTCCTTACTTGTCACCTGTCTATCGATTGCTAGTTTTTAATCCTTACACACGTCCTATAACACAATGTTATGCAAACTAGACGACACAACACCATTTTAGGCAAACACTTGTCATTTTAGGTGATTTTAGATGAATTTTTGGCATTTTCGCTCATAACTTGTCACTTGTCTATCGATTGCTAGTTTTCAATCCTTACACACGTCCTATAACACAATGTTATGCTTACTAGGGGCTGATCGCGTTGCTAGTTTTCAAACCTTACAAATGTACTATAACACATCAATTGCAAATAATAAAAAATCAATCCTATTCGTACTCTTCGGCTTTGAAGCCGGAATTCCACTCTAAACATCAATTGCAAATAATAAAAAATCAATCCTATTCGTACTCTTCGGCTTTGAAGTCAGAATTCCGCTCTAAACATCAACTGCAAATAATAAAAAAATCAATCCTATTCGTACTCTTCGGCTTTGAAGCCTGAATTCCGCTCTAAAAATCAAATGCATAGTAAAGAAGAAAGCATTACCATCACTTCCTTGGCCTTTTGGCTAATCGGAACCGGATCATTCCTTGGTTGCTTCTTGAAGTGAGTATCAAGGAAGAGATCTGCAGCATCAATCAACTTCCCTCCTTTCGCCTTAGTCAACACAAACAAATATGCGTAAGGGTAGGTGATATAAAAAAATGTTAACGAACGAGCATTTACAATGATTTAATGAAATAGTAAACTAATCAATTGCTTAGCTCGCTAAGTGGTGGAGACAGATCCCGCACAGTGAGAGGTCTGGGCCTTGCCACTAGTGTCGCCGCCTCTCCTGTTTGCCTTCGCTTGAGTCGACCTTTCCTTGAATACCTTGTCATTGAGCCTGCCCTTCATTGCCTGGTACATCTCACCACCAAGCCAATTTGGCCGGTCTTTCCGCTTGTGCACTGTGTCGTTGAATATGTCTTTCAGCCGTAATCCAGCGTTGGTCTCATACGCATCCCGCATAGTGCCCTCGAACTCAGGCCTCTAAGTGTACTGTTTCTGCATTAGACCAAAGACAATCAAATATGTTAATGTAAGATGTAATACCCCGTATTTTTAACCGAGTTTATTAATTTTAATTATGTTTATTAATCTTAAAATATTAATTTCTTTGACGTTTATTTAAAATATTGGCAATTTATTTTCTCAAATAATAATTTATTTTCTCAAATAATAATTTATTAAGTATTTCAATTAATTAAAATATAAAGTCTATTTTCATAAAATTATTAATAAAGATATTATAAACTAATTGTTTTTAAAATCAATGGTACAACTATTTTAGTTTTATACTTGTATCAACTTGCCTAGCACATATATATATCAAGCCCAATTCTATACCCAAGCTAATGACAAAAAAAAAAAAAAAAAAAACAAAAAACAAAAAATTCAGATTTCAAAAAAAAAAGAAAAGAAAAAGAAACCCATCTTCTACCTATCACCTATCCATACCAATGGCAAACTAGCTATGGAACATTTGCAAACACCTCCCTCCCTTGCTCCAAGTGTCCAACATGACATAGCCACCATCTTCAACTTCCTCCACCACTCAGTGTTCGTTTACTTTGATGTAAAACATTTTTGATGTAAAATGATTTTTCATGAAAAATATTTTACGTTGGAAAACTCATTTTCATAGAAGTTTTCCATTGTTTACTTGCACGGAAAATAAGTTTTACTCCCTAATCTGGAGGAAAATGTTTCCAATAGGGTGTAAATCGAGTTTTCACCAAAAGTTTTACATTTTATTTTTTCATCCAAAGTAAACGATGTAAAATAAGAAAACTATTTTAAGGGAAAACATTTTTCGCTCTACTAAACGGACCCTCGATGAAACTTGCCAATCCAAGTTGATGTTCAATTTATTTCTCCACCCAAATTCCTCTATAAATAGAGCTCAATTCCTTCTGATTTCAATCACAAACACATTCTAACATCATTAGCATAAATTCTCATAAAAATCCTATATAAATTTGTTAAAAGAAAAAAAAAAAAACTCAATCCACATTTCCCATTTTTCTCTCCTTTCGGCTCCAAACGACCACCACTACCGTTGCCCCTGCAATTTTCGCCACGACCACCCAGGAGCCACCACCCCTCCTCCAACGCAGCCCTGCTGCTGCCCTGCTTCTCTCCTGCCCTGCTCGTGTCTCTCTCTCTCTCACCCTTCGTTTTCTATCTCTCTCTCAAACTCCGGTGTCGCTGCACCACCGCAGCCCCACTGTGGCACCGCCGTTGACCTCCGCTGCCACGACCCAGAGCCAGCCACCACACACCTCCTTCCATTATTCTCCATGCCTTTTCTGCTCTTGTTAGATGACCAAAAACCAAAACTCTGACATTTGGTTTCTTTGATAAAACTTTGATAATCCAAAAGGCCAAAAATAATTTTATTTGGGCCCATTTAACAAAAGAGTAAGTTTGGACAATTTTACATTGTGGACTTTTATTTTTCAAAATTATAACTAATAATAAAATTAATCATGTTTAAATAAAGTTATAATATTTTTTAGAATGGGTTATAATTAATAATTTTGTTAATATTATTATTGTTATTTTATTTTTAGCTATTGCTATATTATTATTATTATTATTATTATTATTATTATTATTATTATATTTATATTGCTTTATTATTTTTATTATTATTATATTGCTTTTTATTATTTTTATTATTATTATTATTAGGGAAATTTCCAGTGGTATACCCGAGCTTTTTTGAAATCCCACTGGTATACCCGAGTTTATTTTAATCCCAGTGGTATACCTGAAATTATCTCTAATTCCCATCCGTATTTAGAAGTTATATTCCATTAAATGTAAGGGAATATAACTATTTTAAGGTTAGATTTAACTTTAGTTAACAAATTTTTCAATTTTCTTTTAAAAAAATAAATTTTATAACTAATAATATATTAAATTAATGGATTTTTGCAAAAAAAATCCGATTGCCCCCAATTTGCATTCCTGATTCGCATCGATTTGCGCGCATTGATCTACGTGAAATAAAATAGTCCGCTCAAGGTTTTACGGATCATTTTTTTACCCTTAAAGGGTCCGATTTGAGGTCCGATTTTGCAAAAAATGGTTCGATTGCCCCCAATTTACGTTTCCGATTCGCCTCGTTTTGCGCGCAATGATTTACGTGAAAAAATAGTCCGCCCAGGATTTTACGGGTCATTTTTTCCTTAAGGGCTCCAATTTGAGGTCGGATTTTGCAAAAAATGATCTGATTGCCCCCAATTTGTGGTTGTTTTTCCTTTATTTGTTTTTTTTTTGTTTTTTTTTTAATTTATTAACCATGGTTAGTGTTTTTAACAATTTTTAACCAAAAAGGTTACTTTTAGGAATTACGTTTAACATTAGGTACATCACTGGGATTTAAAAAAACTCAGGTATACCAGTGGGATTTCCAAAAAGTTCGGGTATACCACTGGGAATTTCCCATTGATTATTATTATTATTATTATTATTATTATTATTATTATTATTATTATTATTATTATTATTATTATTATTATTATTATTATGGTTATTACTATCTCCATTTATATTATTTATATTATTTCATTAATACTGATATCGTTTTAATTCCCAACTTTAAATTTTATAAAGTTTTAAAGAATACGTATTTAGTTGAATTGATAAAAGGTTAAAATAATTGTTCATGCACAACTAGCCAAGGATTAGTATTAGAATTCTTATATTATAAATCAAAAGTTTGATTAGGATTATTGGTATATTTTAGGAGGATTTTCCAAGTTCGTGATTGGGATTCTAAGCTCGTAATTAGGAGTTTTGTGTTAAGAGCAAGGAACGAGGTACGTACAAGTGGCTAGATCTTTTATAACATGATTTTTCATGTAAATATGTTTAAGTTGTTGAAATATGAAAATGATGTGTGTTATATATTTATGGTTTTTTTATTGTTGTAAAAGTTGTTTATAATTGTATTTAAAATATTATTTATAAAATGTTTCGAAAAGGATTTTGAAAACAATTTACTAACTAATAATCATTTTAAAATGAGTATAAATGTTACCGTTATAAATTGCTAGACATCCTATATACGGGATTTTGGAAGTTTGTTCGTCTAACATTATCTTTGTTAAAATCAATTCTAAATCAATTTGCAAAGTATATTGCAAATAAAAATTTAAACAGGTTACCATCATAGTGAATGAGTTTATGGATATCCCTTATACGGGAATTCAGAAGTCCGTTTCATCGAAAACTTTTGGTTTTTCTTTACTCCCATTATGTGGAGATTGGTTTATTTACTCCCGTTATGTCACAACAAGAAAATCACTCTCGGCCGACCGTCGGTTACCGACCGTGAACGGTCGGGAAACAACTTTTCCGACCGCTCCCGGTCGGTAAATGTCGGTCGGTGGAAATTTAGTCGGTAAATTTTTTATACCGACCGCTAGTCGGTCGGGAACTTTTTTACCGACCGATTACCGACCGATTGGAGGAGAATGAATTAATGGCGCTAAATGCCAATTTTCCGACCGCGGGTCGGTCGGTAATTACCGACCATCGTAACAACGGTCGGTAATTACCGACCGACCCGCGGTCGGAAAATTGGCATTTAGCGCCATTTTTTCAGCATTTTAGCGCCATTGTTCCATTTTTTTGTTTTTTTTCTTTTCACTAAATATGAAAAATGCTTTAAAAAATAAATTAATTTATATATTAATGAAAAACAAATTAAAATTATGAAATTAAATTATATATTTTTTATATAAATAATTCTTAATACACAAGACTAATACATGTTACAATTTGCAAAAAAGTAAGCTATAATAAACCGAAATCTAACAAATAACTACACTTCGCTTGCTTCTTTTGATTATCCTCCAGACGGCGCTGATGGTCCTCCCGATGGCGGTCTCTCTCCTCCAACTCCGCCTTAGCGCGCTCGGACTCCAAAAGGTTCTTGGTTTATTTTTCCTGCAAATCATATAAGTTATTCATTTAAGCTTTTTAGGTCTTGATTCCACACGTTTTGACACAACAAGGTCAATTTGGGGAATGAAACAAACCCACACTAAACTATGATCACAATCGATAATAAGAAGGCCAAAACAACAATATTTGCTAATCTAATTTGTACTAATTTATGCCCGACTTAAATATTAACATTTATGCATGATAAACAACATAAAAACATGAACAAATATTAATTTAATTTTTGTGTCTTTCCTCTTTACCGACATATATACTTCATAGGTTACTAAAAAAAGAAAAATCAAACCATATATTAACCAAATATCAACTAAAGGAACTAGTTGTGTCCTTCCTCTTTACCGTCATATATACTTCGTTACTTCTAATTTCTAAATGCAATAAAATACCACTGTGTCTATCTTGTATGAAAAATTGACAAAAATTACTTCAAACCCATAATTACTTAAATAAAAAAAGTTAAAAAATAAAGAAAATGTAAAATAAATACAGAAAATCTACCAAAAAAAGCTAAAAGAAAATTTAAAATTGCAGAAAAGAAAAAAAATAAAAAAATATGAAAATTACAGAAAATTCGAAAAAAATTGAAAAAACATAAAAAAAAAAACAGAAAAAAACAGAAAAAAAATAGAAAATATGAAAATTACAGAAAAATCGAAAAAAATTGAAAAAACATGAAAAAAAACAAACAGTGAATCTAAAATATAAAAAAACGAAAATTACAAGGGATACAAGAACATAATCAAACCAAATTATATGAATATATAATAAAAAATTAAGAACATAAACTAAATTATGAAAAAATATAATCAAGCAAAGAAATCAAAAGCATAAAACTAAACCAAAAAATCAAGCAAAGAAATGAGAAAAGAGAAGCAGTCATTCGAAAAATAAATTGAACGAAAATTGAACAAAAATCAAGCAAACATTCGAAGTATTTTAATTCAGATTTTTCGAACTGAAAATAATCAAGCAAACAACCAGATTTTGCATTTTTCGAACTGAAAAGTAAAAAAAAATAAAAAAAACTTACCTGCTGCAATTCGAACAACAGATCGAAGAGAAGACGGCGACAGAACTGAAGAGGGGACGGTGGCCGACGGGATGGCTGCAGACGAGGGGACGGCGGCAGACTAGGGGTCGACATGTCTGCTTGGGCTTTAGGGTTTTGAAGTTTGGGGTGAGATTGAGAGAAGTGTTTCAAAATGAAAAGAAGGAGTCGGGTTTTAAAAAAATTAAACGCTCGGCCGACCGCCCCGTCGGTCGGTGGCGGTCGGTAAACACAAAAAATAAAACCAAAAAAAAAACCCAAAAAAAAAGAACGTTTTTCCGACCGACCAGTGGTCGGTATTACCGACCGTCTTCGTGGCGGTCGGTAATACCGACCGCTGGTCGGTCGGAAAAACGGTCGGTAAATTTTTTTCCGACTGTAATGACGGTCGAAAATTTTTTACGACTGTGTACGGTCGGGAACGGTCGGTAGTTGCCGACAATAATATAGTCGGTCGGTAAAAGCGGTCGGCCGAACCAGAATTTCTTGTTGTGTGTGGAGACTGGGTTCTTGGCTCCCATTATGTTGGAGAATATTTGATAAGACTATGGACTTTGTATGATCTAGTTTTTCCCCAAGTATAGGCTATATAAAGGAGTTACTAGCTTGGGGGGGTGTGCACACTTCGGTGGAAAATGAATTATGAAAATGAATTGCATATTATCATTTAATTATATTTTTGTGAGATATTGGTTTGGTTTATATTTCCAAATTATGGAATTCTTATTTATTGATTATTTGAATATTTATGGTTGGCAAAGCATAAATGATTTATGAAAGCATGTTTGCTTAATTAAGTTGATTTTACATATTTAGCATTTGTATGTACTTAGCGTTTTCGCTAACCCATATTTCTCTTTTGTTTTGGCTTCGCCCTACTTATCACTTATGATAAGTAGACAGGTGATGGTGGTCACGGTTTATTCTAAGTGTTGCATTGGGGACAAAGGGCGATAAGCCGATAACTCACCTATTCTAAGTTTAATGTTTTGCATTTGTTTTAATTACTTATTTCAATTATGTTTTAAAACTATTACGCCACTATTTTTATTTAGTGAATAAAAGTATAAGTATGTTTTCCGCTGCAAAACTCTGTTTTGCCTTACGTAATCACATGGCAGTAATACTCCTGAGTTACTCTCTAATCCGTATTTATAATATTTATTAAAGGTGGGTAATTTGGGGGTGTTACATAAGAGATTATATTTATATAAAAAAAAATTGTATCAAATTACGTAGTTCGTCTTACTAACCTTCCACATGTCCCACCAATGTACCTTGGTCGCCTGATCTACCTCAGTGTAGTTCTTCCAAGGCTGATGGAAGTAGGACTTAATGTCGTGTGTTATTGATCGAACAACAACGCCCTTGTCAAACCTTGCACACGAAACATTGTAAGATTAAACAACATATGAATACAACTTAATTTCAATAGTCAAAACATTAAAAAATTACACAAAAACTCACCATAGGCCATCCGGGTCCAATTCTCGAACCCCAGCTGTGGACGTAGAAGCTTCGCCCTGATCCTTGTCGCCATCCTCAAACTCACCAGTTTGTACCTCGGGTTCTCGCGTCGGAGTAGTCTCAGGCGAAGGAGTAGAGTGAGATAAAGGAGTGAGCTGAGGCAGCGATGGAGTAGGTTGAGACGCCGATGTAGTCTCAGACGTAGGAGTAGGATCAAACGGTCGCGACGTAGGCTGAGACATAGCAGCCTGAGACACAGATGGCTGAGGCCAAAGAGAACAATGCCGAGGCCGAAGCTGTGGTACTGGAGGTAACGTAAACTGTGGTGGTGGAGGTAACGTAAACTGAGGCTGAGAAGGAAAGGAAGGTGAAATCACCGACCGTCTCCTAGACAACTCAACATGACGATGAAGGTCACCAGGACGCAATATCGGCGTAGACCCAGTAGGACGAACCGAAGACTGAGAGGGAGAATGCTGGCGGGTCTGGGAGTTCTGGCTCTAAGCCTTCGAATCTGACATGTTCCTGCATAAAGTAATGAGTAAATTATTCGCACGGTTAATAGTTATTGACATAAATCACAATCACAAGTTAAATAATGATGGTATGAAAACGCACTCGTATCTTATTTTAGCCTTTCTTAATTCTTCTTAAAGCTTTCTTATGTAATGCACATGTATATATATATTTAAGTCATATTTACTTCTACTTTAATTGTATTCATTCACAACAATTACAAAGATTCATAATAAATCGAATACAGAGGCAATTTTGTATTTGAAAATAAATACAACTCAACTTTCAACCAAAAATCATATTTCTTGATTTATCACCACATTGAAGTTTATTATCATTATTCTATAAAACTACCATAAGCTAAAAAAATTCAATAAAAATTCAATAAATTGAAAAATTAAAAAAAATTGCATAAAGTCATTTAATCACTACTCAATAATCACAAAGGACTAAGGTTATATCAAATTATCAATTATCAAACAAAAATAAATATAAAATCATATTAAAGTACTAAACTAAAAAAAACAATTCTAATGTTCAAACTAAAAATTCCAGTGACAAACAAACAATTGAACAAACATAAACCATTCCAATGTATAAAATAATAAAAATGACAAACACAAAAAACAAAATTACAGAAAATTAGAAATAAAAATAGCATAAACAAACAAACAAATTATCAATTAAACACATGACAAACAATGCTTATAGACATTCAAAATGGATTGAAGAAAATGAAACTTTCGAAATCTTATACTATAGTAAAAATGTGAAGATTTTGAAAGTGAACTGAACTCCAAAAATCTGCAAATATTCGAATTACAATGAACAAACAACAACAAACAAACTGAAAAAATTACAAAAATTCGAAAAATTCAGACAGAATTTATCCAAAAAAATTAGGATACATTCAAACAAAATCCAGCAAGCTAAAATCCTACAAAAAAAGCTCAAAAAATCTAGAAATTGAACAAACAAAATTGAAGTAACAAATTTCTAGCAAAAAAGGAAAAAAATTATACCTGCAGACTAATAGACTACTGGCTGTGGAGGTTGGAAACACGGCGGATGAAAGTTGCAACCGAAGTTGCAGCGGCGCAGAGGAGGGAGAAAGAAAGAAAGGAGAAAGAGAAAAGGAGAAAGAAAGAGAAGGAGAAAGAGAGAGGCCGGAGAGGCGGCGAATGGTCGGCCGTACGCCGGTCGCCGGATGTTCGAGGGAGAGAGAGAGTTAGGGTTTGGGGTCGCTGGATGTTGAGAGAGAAAGAGAGAGTGGAGAGAGAGTAAGGGTTCGAATGGGTTAAAAATTTTCAAGACTCGTGTTTAAACTGATTTGAAAAATTTTCCGACCGTCCTAACGGTCGGTAACGGTCGGAAGATGCCGACCACGCATAGATGGTCGGTATTTTCCGACCGTTACCGACCGTTAGGACGGTCGGAAATTTATTTACGACCGTCAGTATGGTCGGTAAAAAAGTCCCGACTGTGTTCAGTCGGGAACGGTCTTTATTTTGCGACTACGTAAATGTCGGTCGGAAAAAGCGGTCGGCGAAAGAGATTTTCTTGTTGTGTACTAAACAAATATGGATAAAATGAAACCAAACTTCATGCTTTAGTTAACTCGTTACACGCATAGGGCTAGCAATATTAATCATGCAAGGACACTCACTTTGCAACAAGATTCCAAGTATTTGTTGAATAAATGTTGGTCAAAGCAAGAACATACAAGAATTCATTCGTGACATGCTTTTAATTAAGCAAAAATTCATACTTTGGGTACTCAATTATACACGCATACCACTAGCACATAATAGCACACGAATTTCGTTGATTTACATAACAATAATTCATGATAAATTATCAAGTAAAGATTATATAACTCATTAGCATGAAAAGATCTAACAGTAAAAAAAAAATTGAAAGAAAATACCCTATTCTACATGGCCATACTCGCATAAACACATTCAACAATTGAAATCCATCTAATCTAGCTATCCTATGTTGTTTAGTCCTAATACTAAATAGAAAGCTAGTTACCTAAACCAGGTTAGCAAAGTCCGAAATCTTCTTGTTCCCACTCGTCACCCTTAATCGCCCCAAGCCAAGCCACACGCCCCAAGTATGGTGTCTTGATCAAAGTTGATGGAGGTTGATTGGTTGAAGGTTCTTTAATGGTGTTGTTGATTGATGAGAGGAAAAAGGAATACTTTGGTTTTGGTTGTGAAGATGCCGTGAGGATAGATGGCAAAGGAGAGGGATGAAATTTACTTTGTGTTCTTGATGGGTTTATAGATTAGAATAGGTATAGGCTTTAAGGGGTTTTTATAAGGTAGTAAATAGGCTTTAGATTATTTATGGGCTTAGAAGGGAAGCAATGATATGAGGGGGTAATAAGAAGGGCCTGCTATGATGGGAAGCAAGGGAAAAGTTTGGGGCCCAGTTCACTAATCAAATAAGAGTTTAAGATTGTTGGCCCAATTTTAAGAGAGTTTGGGTTCAATAGCCTTAAAAAAACAATTAAATAAGATAACCTAATTAGGAGGAATTAGTTTTGAAAATATTATAAAATATTAGTAACATAAATTCCCGGAAAAAATAACTTTTAAAAGATTTCTCCTTTATAAAACAGGGAATTTATTAATAATTTTCGAAATAAAATTTTAAGGTGACAGAAGTTACAACCTAAATTCCTAAAATTCTAACCTCGAAAATACGGGGTGTTACACTAACAAAGTGACTGATGTAAAAAGGATTTTGAAAGATCACAATGTAAATATCATAGGTATTCTTGAAACAAAAGTTAAGAAACCAAAACTAGAACTATTCAAAAAAATTTGGTTCTCTTTGGAGCTGGGAAAATAACAATTACTACTCAAACAGAGGGAGGATTTGGGTGGGATGGAAGCATGATACTATCAGACTTGAGGTGTTGCATGTTCATGAACAGTACAATTCATTCATTGTAAAGCTTCCCACATCAACTACTTAGATCAGCTCTTGTGCACTTTTGTGTATGGTCTAAATTCTGTGGAGGCCATATATCCTTTGAGGAATGAAACTAAAAATCTTTCCCACAGCAACGTCCCTTGGATGCTCTTAGGGGATTTCAATACAATTCTCTCAGAAGATGATAGAATAAATGGTAGTAGGGTTGTAACTTCTGCTGGTATAGAGACTTTAATGAGTGGAAAGATGAGATGAACTTAGACATCATTAGAAGTAGAGACAGCTATTTTTCTTAGTCTAATAAATCTAAAGGTGAAGCTAGGATACATAATAGAATTGGTTGGAGTTTTTCAAATGAGGAATGGATTAACACATATCCCCATGTTGAAGCTACTTATCTCAATCTCTCTCTTTCAGGTCACTGGTCTGGCCTATCAAGGTCAATGTGGGCATTGTATGTAGCAGCGGGGAAAGGTAAGCTATTCAGGTTCTTGAACATCATAACATACCATGTTGCCTTCATTCCCATTGTGAAACAACATTGGCAGCAAGCTTGTACACCTACCAAAATGGAGCAAGTTTGGGCTAGCTAAAGTTGGTAAAAAATGGGCTTAAACAAATCAATTCCCTACACTTAGCCAATGCTGAGCTTAGATCCCAAAAGTCTCTGGAGGTGCTAACTAATATCCAAGATCATATTATTTTACAATGACTCACATTTGCATGTGCTAGAAATTGTAGCCATCAAGCAAGTAAAGCATTAGATAGGTGTTCATGAAAGCATTCTCAAGCAAAAGTCAAGTGAAGATTGGGTCAAGCTGGGTGATTCTAACAATAAATATTTCTTTTCTATGATGAAGTAAGACGAAATAGAGACAGAATTGACTCAATTCAAGATAGCCAAGGTAGCATTACTCCTGATCCAAGCAAAATTGAAAATGAAATTGTTAACTTCTATAAGAGTTTCCTAGGTTCGAGAGCTACTTGGCTGCCAGGGATAGATCTTTGCACAATGAGGAGAGGTTGCCAGCTTTCTCACAATGCCCAACAAATGTCGGCCTCTAAAGTAACAAGAAAAGAAATTGATGATGCTCTCCACTATATTAATAGCAATAAATCACCTAGATAGATGGTTTCAATGGTCACTTCTTCAAACAAGTTTGAAGTGAGGTTAAAACTGATATCTATGAGGTTGTGGAAGAATTATTTGAAAATAGGAAGGCTGCTTACCAATGAAATAGTACTTCTATTATCCTCGTCCCCAAAATTAGTTACCCCCAACAAGTGAAGGATTACAGGCCAATTGTCCACTGCACAACCCTCTACAAAATCATTTCTAAGATCCTTACTAAAAGGATAGCCACGATTATAGGGGAGGTAGTGAATGAAGTTCAGACGGGCTTAATCCCAGGTAAGCATATAAGCGACAACATTCTCTTGGCCACTGAACTCATGAAAGGCTACAATCACATGTTCATCTCTCTTAGGTGTATGCTCAAAATTGATCTCAAAAAAAGTCTATGATTCTGTGGAATGGAACTTCCTTAAAATGGTTATGTCTGAGTTGGGGTTCCCTTCTAATTACATTGGATGGGTTATGGGTTGCATTACTTTAGTTTCATACTCTATAATGATCAATGGCTCCCCTTCTCGCCCCTTTAATGCAAAAAAAAGGCTTGAGACAGGGCAACCCAATCTCCTCTTTTTTATTTGCTATAGGAATGGAGTTCCTATCAAGGTCTCTTTCTGAACTCTCCTGCAGTTACTCTTTCAACTATCACCCTATATGTGAGAAACTCCAAATCACCCACCTAATGTTTGCAAATTAATTGCTGCTCCTTGCGAGGGCATATCATAAATTCATTCACTTGATTTTTCAGGCATTATCCAAATTCTCTAAAGCTTCTAGATTGTCCTAATGTAGCAGATCCTTGGTGTTAGTGAAGAAGACTAAGCCCTAATGCAGCAGATCCTTGGTGTAGAAAGAGGGGTCATCCCTTTCAAGTACCTTGGTAATCCCTTGTCTTCGAAAAAGCTCTCCACTAAAGATTGTAATCCTCTGGTTGATAAAGACACTTCTAGAGTGAGATCATGGACGACCAGACATATTTCCTATGCCAGAAGAATCCAAATGATTAAAAGTTTTTTGTTTGGCATCCAAACCGACTGTGCTCAAATTTTTGTTCTTTCAAAGAAGTTCAAGAAA
This sequence comes from Salicornia ramosissima, assembly GCA_951394345.1. Classification (NCBI taxonomy): domain Eukaryota; kingdom Viridiplantae; phylum Streptophyta; class Magnoliopsida; order Caryophyllales; family Amaranthaceae; genus Salicornia; species Salicornia ramosissima. Next base: position 21,508,251 of record OX596236.1, read on the forward strand.
GAGATTGAGTCCATTTTCAAAGTCTTCCTTTGGACTGGCTCAACCAAAAAAAAAAAAGTAAGAAGGCTTTAGTTTCTTGGTCTTTGTTGTGTCTTCCTAAAGCTAATGTAACGACTCGTATTTTAGCAACGTTGATTTCAGAAAAATCAACAAATCGAATTGTTATCGTTCGAAAAACTTAATAAATATAGAAATTATTGAAAAACTCTATTAAACTAGCTTTCATTACTTGAATTCTAATAATCCAAAAACATAAAAATAATTCAAGGTTCTTTAAAACTACTAATCCTTACTACAAATCTAATGGAAATCAAAATAAGGCTAGGACTACTAAAAAGATCAGGTAGCTAAAAGCTGCTACACTTGTAAGCTCACGAATCCCAACCCTCGCAACAACCCAATTAATCTTCATCATTACCTGTAAAAGGGAATGAGGGGTCCACAGTCAGTAAGGAGTAACTAGAATGTTCTACTTAATTGTAGAACGCAATCAAACATATAATAGCCATAACACAGATCAACAATATCAAGGCAAGCTAACAAGTCAATCATAATAATATCAACATTATCAATCAGGTACATAATTCAATCAGACAACACAGCGGAATAAACATATCATAACCAATTCATACTCTCTTGTTAGGGTCACCTCAAGACTCTAGACTCCTTAGACTTTGACTATTCAACTTTCTTAATCAATTCATTATTTCTAATCCGTGACACCGTCATATGCTCGTAAGGGAAATCTTTTGTTCCCCAACTTTCCTTGTCTCACGCCGGGTCAACCACAAAAGATCTACTTCCCGAGCGCTGAGATCCAGAACTGTCGCCATACTATAGTGGGACAATGGCTTCGACTATACTCGTTTTCGTGGCTCATTTGCCACTGGACGAGCGGTCACTTCATAGCTTTCAATTCATTATCTTTCATTGGTCCAACTTCAACGTACATCAAACTTGTACTCCATTGTACCATTAACATTACCATTATCCAATCAATTATCTTTGACACTCAGTCACATTACTTAACATCTTATCAACTTCTAGGTTAAGACTGCAACTTAACTCTAGACTTCTAGACACAACTAATTGGACTAGGCACTTCAAATACTCGGTAGTATAACTCATTAGAACATTCACATGACCACATTCAAGATTCAAAACATTCATTCAAGATCATCAAAAATAATAACAACCATTTAATTCATAAACTCGCATAATTCAACAATTAAATTCCAAACATACAATTATCAAATAAAAATCAAAACTTGGTCTCCAAAATTAACATGACACTCGAAATTTCCATATAAACAAGATAACATTCCAAACTTTCATAAATAAATAATTAAATAATATAATAAAAGCCTTAAAAAAGAACTAATTATAGCAATTCCAGGAAAGGGTTCAAAATCTAATCTTTTTATCAATTGAATAATAAAAATCAAACCTTTAAATAGTCAAATATACGGTTATTTCAAGATTAGATAACAATAATAACAATAATTCAAGATTAATTAATTAATTCGAAATAACAATAAATAAAATAATTAAAATAGACTAACTTTATAAAAATCCAAACTTTAAACATGGATCAAGATTTTCGAACCAAAAACTTCAAGAAAATAATCATCATATTCAACCATCAACGAAAATTATCAAAGGTTAATATTTTAATTCAAGAACTTCATCAGTTAGTAAAATAAATCAAGAAAATCATGAAAGATCGAAAATTGAACAAGATTATAAGAAAAAGATTCAAACTTTAATCACTTGAACTACTCGAAAAATCCAAGAACATTTAAGGGACAAATCGGTTATCATGCTAGCAACAAATCAAACATCAAGATTCATGGCAAGGATTAAAGATTAAACTTAAAATCATGCTAGAATATAAAATAAATCATCATATCATTAAGCATATATTCGGCCATCATAAAAACTCAAGGAATAAGTAGTTTATAATAATTCTAAACAATTCTAACAATATTCAAAACAATCATATGATTAATTAATTCTAAAACTAAGTAAAACATCTAATTACCTAAGATTGATGAACAAAGAATTCGAAATCACCCTTGGGTTTGGCCGTGTGGTTTTCGAACAAGAGGACTTGATTTTCTTGGGTTCTTGCTTCAATCTTTGTGTTGTTTGAATATGGAATTGTGTCGAAGATCCTTTGAAGTTTTTTTTATGATCAATTGTTCTTGAGAAAGTAAACATAATAATTGTTGAATTGTTATGAGGGGGACCGAGAGGAGTAAAAGAAAAGGGGTATGATAAATGTTGTTCCTAATTTGTTATGGAAGAGTTCCTAAATAATAGTTGGCAAGGAAAAATAAAAGTAGGATTTTTCTTGGTTCAAGGATGTTATCAAGTCTTTAATTAATTAGGAATTAATTAATTAGAGAAGAAATAGATGGGGGTGCCATGTAGTTTGTGATGATAAGGGTGGTAACAAGCTTTGGTATATTTATAAAGCGATTAGAAATAAAAAGTGGGTTTTTGGTTTAGGATAGATAATAGAGATTAATTAGGTGGATAATAGTAAAATAAAATAGATATGGTTAAAAGAAGAGTCTTTAATTAAGAGTGGATAATAGGAATAGAATAAAAATATGGGCTCTTGCTTTAATGATTGGGTTAAAGTAAGGAAAACTCATAAGATTAAATAAATGAAAGAAAGGGGAAAGGAATAAGGACAAATATAATTAAAAGAAATTAAAAGGAATAGTTCGAATAAATAAAATGAATAAAATAAAACATGATAAAAGAATTAATGGAAAATGAAAGAAAGTGATGGAGAAATAAGATGAACATGGTCAAATTAATTATAAGGAGGAAAAAAGGGTAAAAACTCAGAGAAAAAAAGGGAATGATATGATTAAAGGATATTATTGGGTTAACAAATAAAAGAAATAAATAGGATAAATGTGTAACCACCTTTAGGAAAATATGGGATATAATAAAATGAAATAAAAAAAATAATATAATTAAAGTGATAGAAAACTGATCAAATGGAAAGAGAGAAAAGAAGTGAGCTTGAATTATTTTGGGCCAAGATAAGAAATATGGTTCAAACACTAAAATAGTTTTTGGGCTTGAAATGAATTCCTGAACTGGATTATTAATCCCAAAGCTAACGTTTAACTTGGGCCAGATGTGACGACCCGACTCGCTTAAACCGGCGCGGAAGAAACCGACGAGTCGAATAGTCTATTCTAACATACTTAAAAAAAATTAAAACAAACCTCAAAATATTACTTTACTAAATCCAAAAGTACAACACCCACAAGATTGTACAAAACTAAATCCAAACATCACTACCACTAAGAACAGTACTAACTCCAAAATAATGTGAGTTAGAAATTACAAAATACTACTAATGTCCATGCTAGAAACATAGAACAAATTAAACAAACAAAAACTATCTCGACGCTCGCCCAACCCTAAAACTAAGCAAGAACCTCATCATCAGTTACCTGAAAAATGAACAAAGTCCACCGTCAGTGGCGAGTAATATAACTGCCCCACCCTAACGGGGATACACATGATCATAGCATAAATCAAACAATCAAATCAAACACTCAATCATACCATCATGTGACATACCTAACATAACCATAACGATAATGACACCATACCAATGGACAACAATATTAACTTGACTAACTTCAGTTATTAGCTTAACATTACTTAATCTTTGGCGCAATCATTTACATATTAGACCGGACTATGCACGTACGAACGCATCTTACGCGAACGAACTTTCTACTATGCCAGGATTGAAAATCTTACTCCCAACCCCATGAAACCCATCCTACGGGAAATCCATATCAAGAGACGACATAGTAGGATCTCCAACTATCCCAATACCGCGGATAGGATAGGGGCAACGTCTTAACCCAATTCTTAGAATCTTACTCTAAGATTACGCGTCTAATAGTAAAATCAAGCTAATCTTTAATCTTTTATTTACATTCTTAGTTAATCTTAAGTTGCATCTTATGCCTTGACTCAAGACTAACATGTAAATCATCATTCTTGGAACCTCATAAATCATTCTTTATACTTTCTTTATCTTTTCTTTGAACCTCTTTCAACTTTCTTTAATCTTAACTAACTTTCTTTAATCAAGACTTGACCAATTAAGAACTCATCATGACTCATAAAGAACTTAACAAGATTCATAAAGAACTCAACAAGATTCATAAAGAACTCAACAAGATTTATAAAGAAATCATAAAGAACTCATCCTCAGAATCATCAAAATCGCGCAAGTCATCAACAAAGTTTAACATCAATTTCATCAACTTATATGCATCAAAACTTCATGAAACTTGAACATGATCATCAGCAAACATGAAATTATCATAAGAATCATAATGTACATAAAATCATGGCAAGATCATCATAAAACAACCACCCAAAATAACCCCTTAATTCGCGCATGAAATGGGTACAAAACATCAATTTCGGTTTAATCTAATCATCTAATCTACCCTATGAATCATAATATACCAACTAGGATTAGGATAGTATGTTACCTTAATGAAGATTAAACAAATTATTACACAAAACTTGCTGCCCAAAAGTCGAAACCACACGGCCCAGATTCACGGCTTCACCACGGCACACACGGCTTCACCACGGCAACCCTCTCGAACCCGTGCAGCACCACGCACACCACCGTGCACGACCACGTCTTCACACGAGCACCACCGTGCACTCTTGATCACCACGCAACACTACCATGTGAGGCACCACCCTTGATCACGCACCACACACGAACCAACTCGTTGCCCACTCGAACTAAACCCAAAACCCGAAGTCTTGATCAAGGCAATGAATGCTAATGTGTTTTTAGTCACTTAAAGATCAATGGATGTTGAATCTTTAAGTTTAGGTTTTGGAATGAAGATGAACAAATGATGGATGATGAGAGGCCCAAAAATGGCGTGTGGCAAGAGTGAATGGAGAGAATTTGGCTTTTAATTGTGGCTAAGGTGATTAAATGGGCAAAATGATCCCATGCCTTACTAATAACTTCTATCTATAGAAGTTAGTTAAGTGTGAACATGAGGCAAGTGGCAAAATCATGCCACATAACAAGGGAAAACCGGCCATGGCTAAGGAAATGGGCCAAATTAATCAATTGGGCCATTAGCACTAAATCATGACTAATCATGACCAAATTCGCACTTGGCCCAAAACTAAATTAATTAATTGGAAAATTAAATAATAAAATTCTAATTAATTAAATAATAATAAAATAAATAATAAACAATAAATCATCAAATAAAACAAATCAGACCAAGCAAATAATCAATAAATAATAGTCCAAATAAATTCGAACTATACATAAAATCACATAAATACACAAATAAATCGACGACAAAAATACCGATAAATCTGGGTCGTTACACCAGAAATCATATGAAAAGACTATTCAAGTCCGGTTACCAAGAAAGTGACTAAAATGACTTCTAACCCCTACTTAGCCAAGTCGTCATTAATTCAACATTAAATTTGAGTAGGTCCATAACCTTGAATTGCTTTAAGGTGAGGATTTAGGAACCTAACAGGTTGAGGCCAGATGTGATAATATAAGATAGCCATCATAAAGAAAATTAGTTTGACACATTATAAAATATTAATAACATAAATTCCCGGAAAATAATTTTTAAAAGATTTTCCATTTATAAAACAGGGAATTCATTAATAGTTTTCGAATTACATTTTAAGACAACAGGAAAGACAATCTAATTACCTAAAATTCTAACCCTAAAAATACGGGGTGTTATAGTCACCCCTCCTTAAATAAGTTTTGTCCTCGAAACTTCAAAATAACACTACAACGAAAAAGAATAACAAATCAAGAACTATTTTGCTTCTGCTTTGAGCTCTGATATAATACGAATATGCAACCAGAGATTCTAAGCGGAGCCATGCATATAAAATTATATTTAGCAACAATTATTCACACCAATAAATATAATACGAAAATAGTCCTAACCCAGGTTACTACCCAAGTTAACACTCTCTAAGTTCCAAGGTTAGGCTAACTATATCAAACTCTCGGAAATTAAAGCACATATTCTCACGAGGTTACTTATGAAGAAGTAATCCTAAGGTTTAACTCTGGTACCAACTGTAACGACCCGTATTTTAGCAACGTTGATTTCAGAGAAATCAACAAATCGAATCGTTATCGTTCAAAAAACTTAATAAACAGGTTATAGAAATTATTGAAAAACTCTGTTAAACTGGCTTTCATTACTTGAATTCTGATAATCCAAAAACATAAAAATACTTCAAGGTTCTTTAAAACTACTAATCCTTACTACCAGTCTAATGGAAATCAAAATAAGGCTAAAACTACTAAAAAGATCAAGTAGCTAAAAGCTGCTACACTTGTAAGCTCACGAATCCCAACCCTCGCAACAACCCAATTAATCTTCATCATTACCTGTAAAAGGGAATGAGGGATCCACAGTCAGTGAGGAGTAATTAGAATGTTCTACTCAATTGTAGAACGCAATCAAACATATAATAGCCAGAACACAAATCAACAATATCAAGGCAGGCTAACAAATCAATCATAATAATATCAACATTATCAATCAGGTACATAATTCAATCAGACAACGCAGCGGAATAAACATATCATAACCAATTCATACTCTCTTGCTAGTGTCACCTCAAGACTCTAGACTACTTAGACTTTGACTATTCAACTCTCTTAATCAATTCATTAGTTCTAATCCGTGACACAGTCATATGCTCGTACGGGAACTCTTTTATTCCCCAACTTTCCTTGTCTCACGCCGGGTCAACCACAAAAGATCTACTTGCCGAGCGCTGGGATCCAGAACTGTCGCCATACTATATTGGGACAGTGGCTTCGACTATACTCGTTTTTGTGGCCCATTTGCCACTAGATGAGCGGTCACTTCATAGCTTTCAATTCATTATCATTCATTGGTTCAACTTCAACTTACATCAAACTTGTATTCCATTGTACCATTAACATTACTATTATCCAATCACTTATCTTTGACTATCAGTCACATTACTTAACATCTTATCAACTTCTAGGTTAAGACTGCAACTTAAATCTAGACTTCTAGACACGACTAATTGGACTAGGCACTTCAAATACTCGGTAGTCTAACTCATTAGAACATTCACACGACCACATTCAAGATTCAAAACATTCATTCAAGATCATCAAAAATAATAAGAACCTTTTAATTCATAAACTTGCATAATTCAACAATTAAATTCCAAACATACAATTATCAAATACAAATCAAAACTTGGTCTCCAAAATTAACATGGCACTCAAAATTTCCATATAAACAAGATAACATTCCAAACTTTCATAAATAAATAATTAAATAATATAATAAAAGCCTTAAAAAAGAATTAATTATAGCAATTCCAGGAAAGGGTTCAAAATCTAATCTTTTTATCAATTGAATAATAAAAATCAAACCTTTAAATAATACTCAAAATGCACGGTTATTTCAAGATTAGATAACAATAATAACAATAATGTAAGATTAATTAATTAATTCGATATAACAATAAATAAAATAATTAAAATAGACTAACTTTATAAAAATCCAAACTTTAAACATGGATCAAGATTTTCGAACCAAAAACTTCAAGAAAATAATCATCATATTCAACCATCAACGAAAATTATCAAAGGTTAATATTTTAATTCAAGAACTTCATCAGTTAGTAAAATAAATCAAGAAAACCATGAAAGATCGAAAATTAAACAAGATTATAAGAAAAAGATTCAAACTTTAATCACTTGAACTACTCGAAAAATCTAAGAAGATGTAAGGGACAAATCGATTTTCATGCTAGCAACAAATCAAACATCAAGGTTCATGGCAAGGATTAAAGATTAAACTTAAAATCATGCTAGAATGTAAAATAAATCATCATATCATTAAGCATACATTTAGCCATCATATAAACTCAAGGAATAAGTAGTTTTCAATAATTCTAAACAATTCTAACAATGTTCAAAACAATCATATGATTAATTAATTCTAAAACTAAGTAAAACATCTAATTACCTAAGATTGATGAACAAAGAATTCGAAATCACCCTTGGGTTTGGCCGTGTGGTTTTTGAACAAGAGGACTTGATTTTCTTGGGTTCTTGCTTCAATCTTTGTGTTGATTGAATATGGAATTGTGTTGAAGATCCTTTGAAGTTTTTTGTGATCAATTGCTCTTGAGAAAGTAAAAATAATAATTGTTGAATTGTTATGAGCGGGGCCGAGAGGAGTAAAGGAAAAGGGGTATGATAAATGCTGTTCCTAGTTTGTTATGGAAGGGTTCCTAAATAATAGTTGGCAAGGAAAAATAAAAGTAGGATTTTTCTTGGTTCAAGGATGTTATCAAGTCTTTAATTAATTAGGAATTAATTAATTAGAGAAGAAATAGATGGGGGTGCCATGTAGTTTGTGATGATAAGGGTGGTAACAAGCTTTGGTATATTTATAAAGCGATTAGAAATAAAAGGGTGTGTTTTTGGTTTAGGATGGATAATAGGAGATTAATTAGGTGGATAATAGTAAAATAAAATAGATATGGTTAAAAGAGTAATCTTTAATTAAGAGTGGATAATAGGAATAGAATAAAAAGATGGGCTCTTGATTTAATGATTGGGCTAAAGTAAGGAAAGCTCATAAGATTAAATAAATAAAAGAACGGGGAAAGGAATAAGGACAAATATGATTAAAAGGAATAGTTCGAATAAATAAAATGAATAAAAGAATTAATGGAAAATGAGAGAAAAGGTAGAGGGAAAGTGATGAAGAAATAAGATGACCTTGGTCAAATTAATTATAAGGAGGAAAAAAGGGTAACAACTTAGAGAAAAATATAGAATGATATGATTAAATGATATTATTGGGTTAACAAATAAAAGAAATAAACAGGATAAATGTGTAACCACGTTTAGGAAAATATGTGGTTACATCCCTTAAAAGATATAATAGAATGAAACAGAAAAATAAGATAATTAAAGAGATAGAAAATTGATCAAATGGAAAGAGGGAAAAAAAGTGGGCTTGAATTATTTTGGGCCAAGATAAGAAATATGGTCCAAACACTGATATAGTTTTTGGGATTGAAATGAATTCCTGAACTGGATTATTAATGCCAAAGCTAATGTTTAACTTGGGTCAGAAATCATATGAAAAGACTATTCAAGTCCGGTTACCAAGAACGGGACTAAAATTACTTCTAACCTCTACTTAGCCAACTCGTCATTAATTCAACATTAAATTTGAGTCGGTCCACAACCTTGAATTGCTTTAAGGTGACGATTTAGGAACCTAACGGGTTGAGGCTAGATGTGATAATATAAGAGAGCCATCATAAAGAAAATTAGTTTGATACATTATAAAATATTAATAACATAAATTCCCGGAAAATAATTTTTAAAAGATTTTCCATTTATAAAACAGGGAATTCATTAATAGTTTTTGAAATAAATTTTAAGACAACAGGAAAGACAATCTAATTACCTAAAATTCTAACCCCAAAAATACGGGGTGTTACAGCTAATGTGGGGGGGGGGTGGAATAACCTTTCGTTGTTTTTTGGAATAAGGCTGCAGTTACTAGGATTTTCTGGGACTTAGTTCCTAAGACTGATAGTCTTTAGGTGAAATGGGTTCATATCTACTATTTCAAGAAGCTAGACAGGTGGAATAAGTTTTTTCCTAAAAACAACTCTTGGATGTTGAAAAAGATATTGAAAAGTAGAGATCAAGTGAATCATGTAGGGGTGGCTTAACATGGGAAAACACGAGAAATTTAGCATTGCTAAGATGTACTTTGCCATTCATCCCCATCATGAGAAGGTACCTTGGAGGAAACTAATTTGTAATAATCAAGCTTCCCCAAAGAGCGGTTTTATCCAGTGGCTTGCAATTCAAGATAGACTTGCTATAAGAAATTGACTAGCTCAATGGAACATGACTTACAGCCCATTGTGTGTTCTTTGTAAGAAAGAAGATGAGAACCTAGCTCACTTGTTTTTTTGAATGTGATTATAGTTCCAAAATCTGGAAAAACATTTTAGATACTTTGCGTATTGATAATGCGGCTCTAAAGTTTCATAGGGAGTGGCATAGTAGACCTTGCCAACAAGCTATGCAACAAAAATACCAAGAGATCTAATCTACTTGTCATGTGAATTGCTGAAGCCATTCACATTATCTGGCTGGAAAGGAATAACAAAGTCTTCATCAACACCTACAGACCGACCTGCTCAGATAGTTTATATGCAAGTGATTTTTAATGTAACTTGTAGAAGTAATGAAACTTGTAGAGCTATGCTCATTAAGTAGGTCTCCATTCTATATTGTAATAGGTCATTTGACTACTTAGATTTCTTGTTTCTCTATTCTCCTTTGTCTTCTGCGACCCTTGTTGTTGCTTTAATCAGTGCCGGCTAGGTTGTTAGCCTATCTGATTGTTGTGAAGCAAAGCTCTTTTGGTTAGCATAGGCTGTATAGTTTACCCTTTTCTTTGGTATAAAATACTAATTTACCAAAAAAAAAATTAACATCCTCAAAGGAACTAGCAATACTAAGAGAATCCTTTACACACAGACACACATTTGAACATAATTTCGCCTAATGCGTTGTTTCTTTAGTGCCTGAATAACCACTGAAGTATTTCAAATTTTCATTGGCTTAAAGTGCAACCTTTTCCACATCCCAATCACATTGGACAGCGCCTCCATAAACGTACCATTTGGTTTAATTTAAAAATTTAAATGATGTTTATTAAACCTCATGGAAATGTTCATTAAAAATTAAACTGATATCCATAATATAAGTATCATTCTATTGGTGCAAATATATTTATCTTCGGATTTGTAGTAATTTATAGTCTATTTTTTTGGATAAATTGTGCTTTGATTTTTTTTTTCCTTTGATAAAAAAATTCAAATGTCCCCCCACAAATAAATTCAAATGTGACTAAAAAAAGGGAGGAGTACTTAGTTTTTCAAGTAACTTAATTTTGTTTAATTTAAACCTACAAAAGTCCTTGGTGCATCTAGTGCACAATAATTTATGAAAAATTATCCAAATTCATTGCAATTTATATTTATCCGAATGTATCAAAATTTATTTAACTAGTTAGAAATCTAGTTTTATTTTATTTTTTATTGAAAGAAAAAAAATTTGTTTGTCGGGTTTTTGGGTCGGACAACCCATTAACTTTGTATCACTTGTCCTTGGCTCCTTTCTTAGAAGCCTAGAACTGAGTTATGTTCCTTTTACCTTTTGCTTTCTTTTGTTTTTAGGGTTGCTTCATTTGGTTCTTTTGTCTTTTTGGTTCAGGGCATGCTTTGCTTTAACTTGACTTTGAATCCAAATTGAAGCAAAGCATGCCCTGAACCAAAAAGACAAGGATAAATGTCTAATTTGACTTTTTGGTTCTTTTGTCTTTTTGGTTCAGGAGAAGGATTCAAATAATTTATTTGTCTTTTTGAAAACATCACTCTCTATTCTTTCATTCTTTTATTAGACTTAGACAAAAAGTCTACCTGTGATGCGATAAATTTTTTTGAGAAGGGTGAGGCTACAATATCCACTTCTTCTAGTTTGTATATACCACGTGTGTAAGAATTATTGTGTCAAGTCAGCGCCTAACACAACTGAGTACTACCCTGTATCGCAATACTCGCTACATAAGTATGCGATACTGAATTCTAAACAAAAAATGGATTTAAAGAATCAAATAGAGTGAAAAGTGAATAATTAATCGGGCCCACAACAAAAGTAAAGTTAAAAAATATACTATAGTAAAAACAAATTTGTTGCAAGTATTGTGTTACAACCTAAAAAAAATGCTAATATTGTGATACAGATGTAGTAGTTTTTTACTCTGTATTTTTTAAAAATAAACATTTTTAAAACTTTTTTTTTGCTGTATATCAAACAATTATTTTGGTCATTCCTTGATCGAATCCAAATAAACTATTCCCTATCCCCCAAATAAGTGCTCCATTTTAATTTTGAGTACTATTCACTTTGTAACTTTGACTTCCTTTAATTTTGTTTATGTAAGGAAAAATTTAGTCATATGAGATTTTATTTGTTTTGTTTCGATACGTACTATTGAAATATCCTAAAATAGGTCGGGCGCGGCCCAGGCCCGTTAAAGTTGCCATGTCCGTCACAGGGGAGTGCAAGTCCACTTTACAAGACTAATGAGGTTCCATGCATCTCAAAACATATGATAACGAGGGGAGTAGCCCCTTAACCTTATAAAGTGAGACAACTTTATTATTTCTTCAATGTGCTATTTTATTACCACAACACTCCCCCTTAATTCCAAACTCTTTTCACACTCACATGTGGACTTTATAGGGGCTCAACACTCCCACACACATATGAATTGTTTATTATCTTGGCACATATCAATCTAAACTCAAACTGGCTCTGATACCATGTTAGACTACAATCTTAAACAAAAAATTAAGCTAATAATTGAGGCCTATGAATATATATTATATACTCTATCAATATCGAACAATTATTTTTGTCATTCCTTATTTGAATCCAAATAAATTATTCCCGGTGTCCTAGGATAAATGTTCCAATTTGACTTTGAGTATTATTCACTTTGTAACTTTAACTTCCTTTAATTTTATATATGCAAGGAAAAACATTGTAATAGCCCCAAATTTAGGGTGGTTGTTAACTAACGTCATCATGCACTAAATCCACCATTCGACCCATAACCCCTGCTTTGCAATCTAAATTCACAACAAAAGCTTGAGGTCACTTACAAGAGTCACGAAATTACACATAATCATCTTGAAAACCACCATGATTTCAAGTAATAATAATCTAAAGCTTCTGTAACATATGCTACATCTAATCAATGTTAATTAAGACTAAATAGAGGATTTTCCGGGAAATTATTATTTTTAAAGATTAAAGTAAACTTAGTTGGCCGATCAATAATTTTTTTTAAGTCAACTAAGAGGTTTAAAATTGGGATAATTTTTAATTAGGATTTTCAGAGTCGGAAGGCAAACGAGAATTATTAGAAATAATTTAATTAATCCTTGATAGCTGCTACTTTGGGTGGATGCTTGAGTCAATGAAACTAACTAAGCTATATTATTTATTTCTATTGTTGAAATAAATAATCCGCAACCATAATATCTACGACACATTAATATCCCAAATATTATTCAATCCGATAGATTACACTTTACAGTTGTCCAGTACATAGAGATTGAAAATATTTGATCAAAGGACTAAAAATTTCCCTTGTGCCTTTTGTGATAAACTTATAGGGACATTACACCTGTATGGGGGCCTACCGGTACACCGGCAGGACCACCCTACTTACGTCCCTGCCAAGATGTCAACCGCCAGCATCTAGCAGTGCCGGCTCACGGAGACTACGACTGTCAGTCTATGAACGACACTACGGGTGCCGTCCTAATGTTGCCGGACCCATAACACTACAAAAAATGTGTTCAAAAAGGACAATTAAAATTGCCCTATTTGATACAAAATTTGTCTTCTTAAGTTATAATGACAATTTTAGTATTACCCTCATGTTGCCCTTGTCATTGTATTAGGTTTCAAAGCCAATTTTAGATGTTTTGCCCTCTTTGATTCAATTCAACAAGGGCAAACAAAATTGCCTTCATTGATCATCAACAAAGGCAATAAATTTTGCTTTCCTTGATTTAAACACTTTATTTATTGTCAAATAGGACAAAGTTTCAAAAGTTTAAGAGGGAAAAATAATCATATTGTCTTCATTATTAATATCAATGAGTGCAAAAATAATTGCCCTTTTAGTCATCATTAAGTAAAACAATACTCATATTGCCTTCATTAATCATGATAAGTTGCCCTCGTTGTGTGAGTTTTTTGTAGTGTAAGCTGCCAGCCCTGGCAGGCGACAACAAGAAGCCAAAAGGAATCTTTTAGCAGTGGGCCCCAATACCCCACGTGGTGCCCATTAAGAGCACCACTCAAGTGCACACGCCCCACTTCCTAACAAACTAACTAACTAAACCTATGAGAGGTCTACACATAGCGCCCCACTCATATAACTAACTTTGAACACACGATACTCGTGACCAGTCCCTGCCGGCCTGTCTTACCATTATAAGGTACACATTACTTCACTCACAAACTCTCTCTCTCTCTCTCTCCTGAATTGAATCCCCTTGCTGACTTAAGCATTAGAGGGTCTTTCCCTTGAAACACCCCGGGATCAGCTCACCGTTTGTGTACTTGTGCAGGTTACCACCGTGCCTAACACCTTGGAGCACCACTTCTTCAGAGGCGCTAAGACTTGTCGGAACAATTGCCGCCGTATGTGGGGACTAGCTTCTTACAAAAAGTTCACATAAAATACTCATAAACTATAATCAAAATCATTCTGACAAAATTCTTGGACAAACACTAACCTCTGAAAAATAGCATCCCAAAGCAATCCAAATGGAGAACAAACCCCAAACAGTGAAAAAACAATAACTGACCAAGAGGTGAAAGGAAACCCAACGGCTTCCTCAACTCTACCTGGATTTGAGATCTTGGCTCAGTTCACTCCTGAGCAATTGGCTAATGCTGCAGCCGTGCTGAGTGCCCTAGCAGGGGCTACCCCAAAAACTGGCCCTGAAGACAGGAAGAAGGGATCCAAGATCCTTAACATAGCCATACCCATCACAAAGATGCAATCTCTCCACATTGAGGAGGTAGAGGAGCTTGAATAGGACAGTTTAAATGTTCATGGGAACCCTCAAACACCACCTGGGTTCAAAGACGTGTTGCCACCACCTGGATTTGAGAACGTTCTACCTAGACCTGAAAATGTGCTAGAGGTGACTAGGAGGAAAAGTTGTCCAGTAGAAAGAGTCCTGCCCCAGGGAACTCCTTTTATCGCTGCCATCAATGAGGAGGAGCTCCCAAAAATCAAAATGCCAACCTGCAAGCATGACGGCCCTACTGATCTAGAGGATCACATTTCAACCTATGAGGGGCACATGCAGTTGTACACGATCGCCAACAGTGCATGGTGTCGGGTGTTTTAGACTACTCTGACCGACATTGCTCATAAGTGGTTCATGTCTCTCCCGTCCTTTACCATCTCCCAGTGGGATGATCTGGAAAGAAGGTTCTTAGCACACTTTGTCAGCAACAAGAGACGTCAAAGGTTGATGAGTGAGTTGATGGGGACGCAGCAAAGACAAGGGGAAAGCCTGTGGGAGTTCTTTGCTCGCTTCACTGCTGAGGCTGTCACCATCCCAGACATGCAACAAGAGGTGGTAGTCCTGGTGTTGATGCCAGGCTTGCGTGATGGTCCTTTCCGTCAACATCTGGGAAGGAAGAATCTGACAACGTTGGTTGGCGTGCTGGGAAAGGCCAACGAATATATAAGGGCTGAAGAGTTTAGCCGAGTTGGTGGCGGTCCATCAGGAGATAGGAAGAATACTGAGGACAAAGAAGTCCGGAAGGAGTACAAACGGGAAGCCCCATTTGAGAGGAAGGAATACTGCAACCGCGACCCTGCCAGGAAGGAGGTCGCAGTCACAGAGAAGAGACAAAGAATTGAGAGATATGGCAGCTATACTGAGCTAGCGGTGCCAAGATCAAGGATTTACTCACTCC
Source organism: Salicornia ramosissima (assembly GCA_951394345.1). NCBI lineage: Eukaryota > Viridiplantae > Streptophyta > Magnoliopsida > Caryophyllales > Amaranthaceae > Salicornia > Salicornia ramosissima. The sequence goes on from OX596236.1 coordinate 21,523,939, forward strand.
ACAAGAATGATGAGAAGTAGAGAAGGCCTCAGAAGATAAGCACGCCCAACCGCGACCCAGAGCGGTGGTGTGAGTACCACAATGACGAGTGTGCCCATTTAAAAGAAAATATTGAGGATTTGGTCCGTCAAGGGAGTTTTGCCCAATACAGGGGGACACGTTGACAGCAAACTAGGAAGGACCTTGTCGTATCACAAAAACGGTAGCTTCAGGGGCCTACCGGCTAGCAACAATGGAAGGAAAGGAGTTAAAAAATACTTGGAATGCTAGGGTACTTAAAAAATACCATGTATAAATTTTTTTCTAAATAGTATGCTAAATTTTACACCTCAAGCACATATGAATAAAAAGTCCATAGAGCCACCTTCCCAGTGTCTTGCTTTTAGTTTTTATCTAAAATTATAGGCTAAGTGACTGAGGCAAAAACCAGTAATGGCAAGTGCTCAATGTCACACTACAGTCTAATTTACTTGGTTGTACAGCCAACGACATGCTTGATGGTTAGTTATAAAAGCTAAGGCCAAAGGTCATTGCCATCTAACAGCCTAGCTGAACCAATGTTAACAGCCAACAGGCTAGATGGTTAGCTGTACAAGCTAAGGCCAAAGGCCATTGCCATCCAAAAGTGTAATACCCCGAAAATTTGGGATATTTTAAAATTTTATTAGTTAATTAAATGTATAATTAATTAACTATTTAATTGATTATTATTTAATTAATTATTATTTTGTGTAGCAATCTAGTTATTTTGAGCCTGGCCCTAACCTTTTTATCTTGCCAAAACCCGAGCCCAATTGTTTCCTTTGACCCATATGTTACGCAGTCCATCCTTTTATTCTTTCTTTGTTCCATTAATATCTTTTATTCAATATTTAACCTTTACCTATTGTTGACTAAGCTTTAAACCTTAACCTTTGTTCATCTATTTTCACTACTAGATTTTAGGAAGGAAACAACCCTTTCCCTTCATTGTTACACTGCTTCCTTAATTAATTTCCTTTTTATTCTTCCATTTAATTTGTTTAACAGATATTATTAATTCTTTATCTATTTTGACCCTATTTCTAAAAATTCTATTTTTATATCCTTGCCCATCTATTTTCCTCCTACTATTAAGGGAGCCTATTGTCCCTTTATTCTTTTTCTTTTCTCCTAATTATTTTATTATTCTAAGTCCAAAAAGGGCCATATATTTGGACTGTTTATTTTATTTCATCAATTTTATCTGGGAACCGGGCTCCGTGACCCGTCCCCTCTAGCTTGGCCGGCCCTGTTATAAGTTGGCCAACAATTATTTCTTTTATTTAATTATTGTTAATTAAATAATTTGAGTAATTATTTAATTAAATTAATTATTTAAAATTAATTAAACCTAGTCTAACCCTCCTAACTAAGTCCTCCCTATTTATCTCACCTCCCCCTATTTCCTCTCTATTACTCACGGCTACCCTACCCCTCTATTATGTTGTTGTTTTTATTTTTATTTTATTTTATTTAAATAAGAACAACAACAATTATTTCTTTTACCTAATTTCAAAATCTCCAAAAACTCTATTATTCTTCCTCCTGGCTGTGTGTTCTTTGATTCCTAAAGGAGTGATTTTTCTTGGAATTTTTAGCGAATTAGGTAACTAGACTTTTCCTCTTAGATTTGGGTTAGTTAATTACATAGTTAATTAGGATTAAATTATGAAAACGGTTAGGAAAATTAAAGGAATTAGTATCATGTTAAGGTTAAGAATTTCGAACCATGTGATGAATTATTATGAAATTTTCTTGATCATTTTATGTAGTTTCTTGAAATCTTTAATTGTTTAATAATTATTTGTATGAATTTATTTCTTAATCAAATCTTATTATTTCTTGATGAATTTTTCATGGTAGTTTCTTTACTGTTTCATTATGAATCATGATTTATTTCGTGGCAAAATTCGTCCTTTTTCTTGCTTGAAATAATTTAATCTTTCAAACCGGTAAAACTGTCCAGATTTAGTTTACGAATTATTCAAGACACTTAATCAATTCGGATGGCTACGAAATTTTAGGTGGAAGTCAGTAATAGTCTTTTAAAGTTTTTGTTAAATTGTCGTAATTTTTAAAGTTCGTTTGCTATGGAAGAAAAATCTGAAACTGATTTCAGCCTAATCTGATTTGTTAGTTATAAAATCCCTTAAAAATAGTAAATGACGTTATTTTCGGACGAAATTTATGCACGTTAAACCTTGAACCTATATCTAGCTTCCATCAAAATTTCCAGATTATTCGAGACCTTTTAACGGTGGTTTTTAATTTAATTCTTTAAAATCAGATTGTGTAAAATAGTGTGATTAAATTATTAAAACATGTTATTATTGAATTCTTGGATTTAATCTTGATAATTTTAATATGCCAGAATGCCGTGTGATATCATGTATATAAAGTGTTGATTTTGATCTGGTTCTTGATAACTTTAATGTTTAAAGTATGATTTTTAATTAATATTATTAAGTTAAAATTGCTAATTATTGATGATTGTATTTAATTAATTGTGTTAATTTTCGGGATTGCTGACATGGAGTTTTCGAGTGGTATAAAATATGAAAAGTAGGAATTTTATCATGTTTTGAGTAATTTATGTTGCTAATTGTATTTTTATATAATTTATTGAATTAATTACATGATGACTGATGAATTTATTTAATTATTATTGTTGTTACTAAAATGCCGTGTGGTCCTTATGTGATTTGATCAATCTTTGTTTAATTTTTGACTTATAATAATGTTAGAAAGTATTTTAGGAATTATTGTAATTATTATAAGTAAAGGAATTATCAGGGATAAGTGACAATATGAAGGAAAGTAATAATATAACAAAAGGGTAAATTATTATTATTATTATTATTTTGTTAGTCATTAAAGAAGTGGATAAGTTGCAATAAGAAGGGAAGTATAATAAGATAATAATAGGGAAGGAAAGGAAACAGAGTAAAAGGATATTGACTTGTTTCGATCTCTGGCTAGGAAAGACTTGGTAATTAAGGTGGCCAACATACGTGCCGCACCTCTCTTTCCTGGGACTTCGAACATTTCAGTTCCAATTACGGTCACCTAGTACTTCCAAGTTTAGGAAAGATAATAAGTATTACGGACGCCCCTTTAATGGCGCAAAGGTCATTAATCGGGTTAAGTCGTTGCCACTGCCAGACTGCGGTATCTGCGCAGTTCTTGATTCTAGGATATGTAGTCGTCTAGGTAGTTCTCGCAAAGGAGGGCTATTTAGGGGTTATGGCCATAGCTTAGGCTTAGTTCTCGCAAAGGAGGGCTACGGGTTGGATACACGAGTCCATCCCGGCATGTTTTAGGAAAGTTGTAGTGCACACGGGATCCACAACGAGCTATAAAGACCGGTCCAATAAAAAGATAAGATAAGATGTTTATGTTACGCTGTGATAAGATAAGTTATGATATGATATGGTAAGATAGGTTATGATAAGTTATGAAGGTATCTAAGATATGTTATGATAAATTATGATATTATGATAAGATAAGACAGGAACGTAATGTACAAAATGATGTTAATGTATATGTATAAGTCTTCCGCTGTGTACGTCTGTATTTGTATTGGTATAAGTATATTGTACGTATGTATCAGTATGTTGTACGTATTTCTAACCATATTTTGCAGGTATTTTTATACGCAATGTATACGTATTTTTGTACATATTTTTTTTATACGTATCCTGTATGTATTTTCGTACGTATTGCTATATGTTTATGTATGGTTTTCATGGTTGATTCTATGCTATTATGTGGTTAGCGGTCCCTCATTTAAGCGGGACAACCTAGTTACTCGCCACTGACAGTGGACCCCCCCCAAGTTTCAGGTGAAGACGCAGATACGTAAGTGGGCTTGCGGTGGTTCGGGATGTCTGAGTGATAGAGAACCCTTAGTTTAGTTTATGTTATTTATTTCTTATTTATTAAGTATTTATCCCAGCCTGTTGGGATTAAACAATATTTCAATATGTACTTTAGAATTTTGAGACTAGTAGTTAATCCTTTAGTTAATAAAAGATCAGTTATACTTAGAATATGTTATTTTTTGTTATGTTTATGTTTAGTAATGATCCATTTGTCGATTTCCTTCGTAAATCGACAGTTCTAAAAAGTCGGGTCGTTACAAAAAGCCTGGCTATCAACAATTAGCAGCCAACATGATAGATGGTTAGTTGTACAGCCAAGGCCAAAGGCTATTGCCATCCAAAAGCCTGGCTGTCAACAATTAGCAGCCAACAGGCTAGATGGTTAGGATGTATTTTAGGTAGGATGTATTTTAGGCGTACTTGTGGAGTGTAATGAAATGAACCATTGTTTTGCACTTTTTTTGATATGTTTGTTTTTATAAAGTGCAAAATTAGTCTATAATATTGGTGTTTGTTGGTGATTCCTAACTTTAATGAATGGAATTTGCATTATGCATAACTACATATACTAATGTACACAATGCATTCATTCAATATCACAAGTGGCTCAAATTGTCTAATGCCACAATTGGATCCAAGCTTCAACCATCCCATACACATGAAGTAAGCCAAAATATAAGGCATAAAATCCATCAACCATTCATTATGTATTCAAGTTTAACATCCAAAATACATTAAGCCTAATCTTAGTAGGCCAAAATACATCCTTAATTGTTCAAACATAAGAACTAAAATTAATTGTTCAACCATAATTAAACTACAGTTAATTGTTCAACCATAATTAAACTACAGTTAATTGTTCAACCAAATAGACTAAAATACATATATATCCAAAATACAAGCAATGATTGAACTAAATTTATAACTTGAAGCTAACTTTGGGCAATGACTGAGCCATCCTCTCCAAATAGTACTCCAACACCTATAGAACCCTGTGTACAAAAAAAAATATTAGTAATTAACATAAAATGTAATGGTGTTTGTGTATTCTAGAAGAATTAATTTTCATACCCTTCCTTTGCCCTTACCCCTTCCCCTGCCCCTACTTGTTAAAGTACCTCCCCTACCCCCTTCAAATGATGAAGTGCCTTGTGTCCTTCCTCTTCTCCTTCCTCTAGAACCTCCAACATTGTCTCCACTCCTTCCACCAGCAGCTCCTCCACCCCTTCCTCCCCTCCGTGTAGAGATCACTCTACCCCCTCTTCTAGTTCTTGATGGCTCTGCAGTTGCTATTGTATGGTCATTGTTGGCTTGAAGTGCTGCAAAAGTTGAACTCACAGTGGAAGACTTTGGTCTACCATGAGGCCTTTTTTATTTGAGGCTCTTGTGCAACAGGTGAGTTGGTGCACCTGCTTTTATTGTGTCCTTTTCTCTTACATCGGGCACATGTCATCTCTATACCATGCTTACTCAATTTTCCTGAACTTTTTTTGGTTTCATGAGGACCTTTTCTACGTTTCTTCCGAGGTCTTCCCGGTCCTACATTGATGGGGGGAGGGTAAATTTTCAAGTCCACCCTAGGCCAATGTCTCATACCTTCAAATGGTGGTATTGAACCAGAATAAGCTTTCAAGTAAGCCTCTTTTTTGAAGCAATCATCCAAAAAATCTTCTGTATTCAAGTGGCAGAAGAAAATTACTGCAACTCCATGACAACGAGGATATCCAGTCATGTTCCACTTTCTGCATGTGCATGTTCTTCCATCTAAGTCCGCAGTCAAGCTGACTAAGTTGTGATTCACTTGGAGCATAGTCCTGCTAGATGGTATAACTGAACACTGAGCAACCTTTTCTTTATTCTCCTCTAGCTTTAAAAAAACTTTGGGGCAGATGTCACCTTTCCACTTCTCAATTTCTTGCTTCTTCTCCACCAACCTTTGCATTAACATTGCTCTTATGTCCTATAACATATATATCAAATGCTTAGTTCTTGCATTGATGATATACCCATTGAAGGTCTTAGCAAGGTTGCTAGTTATGGCATCTGACTTACACCTGTTGGATAAAAATGCTCTGCAGAATAACTTTGGATTATAAGCTTGAAATGCATCTGCTGTAGATTTATTGACTTCTTCAAGTTTTTCTACTACATCATTGTAGTCTGCCATGTTGTATGAGTGAGCTATGTTCCAAAAATGAAGCTTCATCTCATCCCCTTTGAAATCCTTATGCCACAAGACAAAGATATGCCATGCACAATGTCTATGCTCAGCTTTGTGGAGGATGGTTGTGACTGCATTCAATATAGACTGCATATGTATATGGGTATAAAAAAAGCATTAAGTATGAATGCATAATCAGTCAACATGTGTGTATAAAACATAAGCAGTGAGCATGTTTAATAAAATTGAATTTATAAGGGTTAAATTTTACCTGGTGCTCATCAGATATGACAACTATGTATGTGCCATCACCAAGTGTAACGACCCGTATTTTAGCAACGTTGTTTTCGAAGAAAACAACAATGTGAATCGTCGATAACTATAAACATAATCATTTTATTGAATAAAACTTTAAATAATTCCAAACAATGAATTAAAAAAAGTCTCTTATTAACAACAAACTACTAAAGTCTATGAAAATTAATACTAAAAAGGTTAGGACATTCTAATGGGTAGCTAAGCTACTGAACTTGCTTGCTATCAATCCCAACCACGCTTCCCTTGTGAACTCATACTCCAGCTCCATTACCTGAAACGGGGTCCACAATCAGTGGGCAGTAACTAGGCTATTCCACTTAGACGTGGAACCATAAAATACATAACAAGAAAGAACAGAGCGATCATAGCACATTAATCAAGATAACAAGGAATTCCAACTATCATAACAATTCAATTCATAGATCAGAATCATGCAGCGGAAAACATCAACCATTCATGCTTCAATCAAATCATCAAAGACAGCGGAAGACTTAACAGCAAAGACATACTAATATTAACATCATAACATAACATGCTTAACAATATTCGACTGTAATTAATAATCATACAATAATTCAATAATCGAAATCCCAATATTCAACAACTCAATTAAATTATAAACCATTCATTCGACTCAACTATAATCTAATCAATCAATCGCCACGACCGGATTCGATAACACATAATAGCCACGACCGAAGTCGATAACACATAATCGCCATGACCGAAGTCGATAACACATAATCAACACGACCGAAGTCGATAATACATAATCGCCACGACCGAAGTCGATAACACATAATCGCCACAACCGAAGTCGATAACACATAATAGACTCTTGCTTAAATTTAAACACGTAAATCGTTCACTTAAAATATACTGCTTCAGAGACGAATGATAAGTATTCATGAAACTTATCATTCGAACCCATGCAAGGCACATAATTGACTCACCACGTAAATAGTTCAGATATTACTCAAAGCCACATAATAAATCATCTAACAACCATGTAATCACATAATCAACATATAATCATGCTTGGCAATACAGATTACAAATAAAAATCCAACCTTTAAACATAAGAAACACTCGTCCATGCACGAAAAATAAAGCAACAAGAGATCGTACCAGTTCAACAGGAAATCGTTATGCAAATGAAAATCATAACTTTATACGATCATGCAATTAAACTAATAGAATAAAGATTCGATTTTTATACTTAAAACCATAATAAAAATAGAAAATTTAATTCCAAAATCACATCAACTTCACGGTTAATCAAGACTATTCAATAAACAAATTAAAGATTCAAGATTTGCATTCTATCATCAATCAAACAAATAGACATGCTTTAAAACTAAAGAATTAAATCAAGAACTAAATAAAAATCAAAGCTTTTACTATTGACAGGTTCAAAAATCTCAAGAGATGAAGACATCAAAATTCTATGATCGAGAATTAAAGAAACATGCATAATCGAATCATAAATCATAAATTAAATTAAACTAACATCAAAGAATTTACATAGATTCATGTGAAATTATCAAGAATCATCAAGAACAGAATAAAAATTCATACTTCGAACAAGCTTGATAATGTCGAGTGGTTTAAGACCAAAAACAGAAATTTCTATACAATTCTTTTAATCAAAACATGCAACTTAAGATCATAATCATGAAATAAACAATGAACAATTAAATAGATCAAATATAAACAAGTAAATAATTCAAGAAAATATCAAGAACAAGTCCAAGAAATCATACGCATGGTTCGAACATTAGGCTAGCAATTTCATGATTAAAATTCTACAATCAACTTCCTATTCTATCAAAATATGCAAATTAATATTCCTAATTCTAAGTGGTTAGTCTAGTTACCTTGAATTAAGATGAAAAGATTCGAAAACTTTGGCTTAGAACGCACGGTCACACGGCACACACACAACACTAGAATTTTTATTTGAGGTTTAGAGTTTTGAGAGAAAGTTTAATTGTTTAGAGCCCTTGTTCTATTTATAGAACTAAAGGAAAACAAGGAGGAAAAATAATGTAACAAAAGGGAGGGGGACCGTGTGGTTTTAGGAATAATAGGGGTGAGTTAAAATGTCGGAGGTATACTAAGTTGTTAGGAAAAAAATGAGGCTTTTTAGATTAATAGGATGATTAAAATAAATATTAGAATTTTAGATATAGAATATCTAAATAATAATTATAATAAAAAGAAAATATTCCTTGGCCATGATTGAAGAGAGGGCCGGCCAAGGGAAGTGAATCATTGGTCCATTGGGCCCAATTTTAAAGCAAGGGAGAAAATAAGAAAACACAGTCCAATATTCAGGCCTTTTGGACTTAGAATTATGAGTTCACATTAAATAACCGCGAAATTTTCCAACCCAAAAATTGGGGTATTTTTGCACCAAGTTCCAAGCAACTTTGTAAGTGTAGGAAGAACCATTCACAAGAATTGTTGTTCTCCCCTTCAGTTGCAGCCCATGCAATTGGGAAGATTTGGTCATTAACATCTCTCCCAACTGCAGACAGTAATTGCCCTCCTAAGAAAGTCTTTAAGTAATAGGCATCTACACATATCACCTTCCTACACCCCTCTTTCCATCCATTTTATAGTCCCTCAAAGGACATGAAAAATCTTTGAAAAACTGGAGGACTGACAGCTTTCTCTGGGTTAGTTACAACCTCCACACAACTACCAGCTGTAGACACCTAATTCTGGCACCTTAGTTAGCTCCCAACAGTCTATGATGAATGTACCCTGTTGCACAGGTCCGGTCTTGAGCTAGTATGCCAAAATACCACCTCTTTACCCCTCTCATACCATTCACACTATTTATAGGCGTTTTAAAGGTTCACGACTCATTTTGGGATTTTTTGGACATTTTTTAGGATTTTTATTAATTTATTTTTATTATTTTTCATGCATATTTATTTTCTAAGGGAATTTTAGTCATTTTAAATTGCATTAAATAATTTTTCTAAGTTAAATACATTTTTCTAGAATTTTTGCTAATTTTTCCACAATTTTCTGAGTTTTTATCTATTTTCTATGAATTTTTGAAACATTTTCCATTCTTAGGGGTATTTTAGTAATTTTACACCTTCATCGTCAACTTTTTATCCACTTTTCACTCATTTATATTTTTCTATAATTTTTCCATATTTTTTGGCATTTTTAGCGTATTTTTTTAAAATAGTCCGAAAAACCCAAAAACGGTTCGAGAACAGTCTAGAATGGCCCGGATTAATCCGGAACCTCACGGAATCTCCCAAAATCCAAAATATTACGATAATATAACGTAATCATCCAATGATTCCCGTAATCGTATCATATCGCATAATATCTCGGAGAATCACGCGTAAAATAAGCAAAAAAATCGACCCGGATCTCAACTGGACCTACGCCTAGACGCAAGTCCATATTACAATGGACCTACGTCTAGGTGCAGGTCTGGTGTCCTCTGGGGTCGATTTTTTCCTCTGTTTGCCTATAAATACGACCCTTTGTCCGGCTTTTCAACACAACGTTTTGACTTCAATTTCTACTCTCTCTCTACTATACATTCTCTCTCTTAAAAACACTTCAAAAACTCTGTCAAAATCAATTTCAAACACATATAAACACATTTCAAGCATTTGCAATCACTGATCCTGGCATTTGGCGTGCTAATCTCATGGCCGTAATCGATTGCCGCACATTCCGGTACACATTTCTGAGACCCTTTTTTCTATTCAATGTCAATATGCTTTCTTTTCTTTTAATTTTCATTTTAATCTTTGACTTGCGTTAATCATAATGACATGCGTTTTTTGCTTTTTTTTGTTTGTGTTAATCCGTTTTAATTCATGTAACTTCTTTTTATGTGCGAATCGTAATCCATGTCATGCCTTTTTGTTTTGCATTTTTCATGTCATTCCATGTAGCTTTTTTTTATTATTTATTTTGATAATCTAATTGCACGGGATTCGAGGTATCTTCGCACTTTCAATTTCACTTTTTCGTGCCGTTGCTGTGTTGATTTTTTTTATGATATATGTGAATTGAATCTTGAATTCTTTTGGCTTCATTCTAGCGTCATAATATTGACTAATTCCAAAGTGGTCACAAAACAATTTTAGGCTAATTTGTGCATTAATTTGAACCGACTTAATAATTCGCAAATTAGGGCTAAAATTAAGTTATCTCCGTTACTCTAAAATTGAACAATGATCTTACAAAAGAGACCTAGTAGAGACCGCTTGCATGCGGGCGGGCCCAATGCACGATTGGCTCGTAACCTATCCCCGAACCCATACTCTGGTGCACGACCATATGGGGCCGATTGCTCCTGGCTTTCGGTACTTCTTCGGTGTCCATGGACCTTATTAACGCACGGTGGCGACTCCTACTAGTCCGTATTCACGTACGGCGTTAACGAGCATTCAAACCAACTCGTGACGTAGGCGGCCGGGTAAAAACGACCCCTACACCAGGGCTTGACTGCTTGATGGCTTCTACATACCTACCTAGGTTGTGGTAGTGGTCCTTCATTGAACCATGCAACATTCTGTGTGCATAATACTTTACCTTGTACGCAAAGTTCTTCTTCACATTACATCTAAACCTTGTTTTCACTGCCTCTTGTATGTCTTTTGCAGGCCAGTGGGGTCTTGCCGTAAAAACTTCTAGCAATTAACCAGCAAGCCAACTTGAATTCAGTTGCTTGTTTCTCTCCATGTTCCTGGTGCACTTGTGCTCACTCACAAGACTTTTAACCACAAATGTTGCCCTCCTTGTATCCCATGCTGAGTACAATCTAAATGGACAACCTTCAATGCATCTAACTCCAACCCTCTTCCTTCTTCCACTGTTACTGACCACAAAACTCAGATTCTTACCCTGAAGAATAACAAACTTTGACACAACAGTTTTGAAGTCCTCCCTATTGAGTATGTGTGTTTTTATATCATTTTCAAAGTTTGTTTATCTTTTTGTGAGAACAACGATAAATCAGTAAATAAAGAGTAGGGACACAAGGATTTAACGAGGTTCGGCTTCTAAACAAGCCTACGTCCTCCACTCTGATTAATAATAAGGTTACACACTCAATTAAATGCTACAACTCTGTAACACTTAATTCCCCAACTTTTAACTCTAACAGTTCACTAAGTGTTCACAAAACACTCCCCAACCATTTCCCTCTAAGTGGTTCAAAGATTACAATCTTAAATCTCGGTAAGTTTTTCTCTTAAATATGGATATGGAGATAGTTTTGCTCTAAGGATAGACTCTTAGAACATATGACTTGGTTTTCTTTTGGAGAGCAAAAGTCTTACTAGGGTTTTCCAAAAGATTGTATTTATATGCAAGGAAAAACCGTCCCCTAGAAGTGTGCTTGGAGACTTGCTTAAATTGTGCAAACAAGCTCAGCTGACACAAGTACAAAGGTACCTATTTCAGACCTTTTTCTCCTTCCACTACATGTAGTGGAAAGTACACTAGAGTCCAAACAAGTACATTGCAAAGCTGATTTTGTGTATCAATTTGGCAGATTTCCAAAACATAAGTGATACATATTTTTCAAATAAATTTTCAAAAATAATTTTGAACACGAAAATCTGTACGGATCACTTAAGTGCACGTGCGTAATACTGAGGTCTGTTCCTACAGTGGTCTCAGTACTACAAAGTCTACATTTGGCAAAGAGAACTGTTCCAAGCTTGTTCTTTGTCTGTTCTTAGCTTGTTCTTGGCTTGTTCTCTTTACTGGACATAAACTTTAATTCTTTTTTCTCTTTACTTAGAAACACAAGGTATATCTTCCTAAGTCTATTTTACAAGAAGATCCTAGAAGTACAAAAATTAAAAAGGCTTCAAGCTCTTGACTTCTGATCTTCAAGTATCTCAAGGTCTTCAAATTTGCCTTGAAGAGTTGTCACTTGAATTAACCTGTTCAAATCCAAACATGCATAACAATCAAGTATAGAGAACTGGTGTGTCCTCCATCAAATCAAACATGGTTCAACAATTTCCCCCTATTTGATGATGACAAACCATGAATTTTCCCCTGAGAACAGTAACCAATTGTTTTAGGATAAAACAACTGTTTAGAGGAACTGGTCTTGCACTGTGCCTGCATTCAGATTCATAATCTCAGAGAATTAAAAACACACAGCAGATCAAAGAATAATTAGACTGATTACAAGTTCAGTCAACTCATCACATTACTCAATAAATTATTGAGTTTTAGCATTAGACCTGTAACCTGCAAGACTTATCAATGTCAATTATAGCAAGAGAATTCTAAATTCACTTGGAATAGTTTCTTCCAGTTGGGATGGATGGGAGCATTTGATCTGAATTCAAAATACTCCTAGGCATGAAGCTGGGCCATCTCTAACAAGGTCTGAACCTTGTTCAAGTTGCTACACTTGACACTAGGAACTTCACCTGTCCTATTCCCCCTTTTGGCATCATCAAATGACAAAATAATCACAGCATAATAATTAGGAGTGGGCCACAGGTAAAGTCAATCACAAGCATAATATAAACACAACATTCTAGAGATGTTGTCCCAAAAGTGAGTACCTGCAACTCAAAAATCCCAAATGTCAAAGTGCACACAAGTTAATTAATTATACAGACCAGGAGACCATTCTGCAGAGAAATTGTTTGGCAGAAATGGTTAAAAACTAAGAATAGTTAATTGTTCATGGAAACCAGAGAGATGATAGTTTTAAAGATATGTTAGTAGGGTAGGGGGTAAGCTAAGAAGAGTCAGAGTTAGCATCATCATCAGAATCCTCAGTAGAATCCTCATCTTCCTGTTCTGCACTCTCTTCTTGCTGCTTCTTCTTAACTTGGGCAATGATGGGAACTGGTCTCTTAGTGGTCTTGGGCTTGATGTTGGATGAGGAGGCAAGCTTGTTTTCATGGGAGTCCAACCGTGCTGATATGTTCTTGATTAATCCATCTAGAGAAGTACACAGGGCATTCACACTAGCCATCATCTGTTGCAGTAGTTCTCCATGTGTTTGCACCTGTTTGGACAGTGAATCAGTAGCTTCCTCAGACCTTGAGCTGCTTGTTCTCCTGAACCCAGTGGTCGGTCCTCTCTTCATCCCTCATTTTCAGTATACCACCTTCAAAGGTCATTCCCTTCTGACCTAGGATCTGGTTGGTGAGGACAGACATTTTCTTGACCTCACCACTCAAATGTACCTTCCTACTTTGGAAAACCAGAGTAAGCCAGGCACCATAGGGTAGAGAGTGGTTTGACCTTTCCAGAATGCTAACCATGTGAGCTAGCATAAGACCAGGGAGACTCAACTTGATCTTTTCATACAGGCAGTAGATTATCACAGCATCCATTTTTCTCACATCCATTCTGCCCTGAGCCCTAGGGAGTACTATCTTAGAGGCTACTGTATGGAACAGCCTCATCACTGATTCCCTTAGTTGGCTAATTACATAGCCAGACCCATCAGTAGGCGAACCAGTAAAGAGAGTGGTCTGTATGTGTTCTGTACTGACCTCAGGAATAGTAGGCCAGTTGTCCTTTGAGTAGTCATAGAACCCACCTCTTGGTACATCCAGTACCTCCCCTAGACTCTTCCTTGACAGAGTGATGTCTACCCCTTCGACCTCACTCCAGACCTTTCCTTTGTCTAACTTCCTAAATTTTGAATAAAATTCCTCAACACAGGACTAAAAAACATCCAACCTTTTGTCAAACAGCCCCTCCCAACCATGGAAATCTATAGCCTCCTTAAACTCCTCTAGAAAAGGTTGACTCATCCAAGACTTAGGGCATGCAAAACCAAATAAAACACCCCTACCACTTAATTCAAATAGTGGTTTAGAAATGGTCTTACCTTTCTTCTTAGCTGAGGCCTTTTCAGGAGCAGATTCAGCCTTCCTCTTCTTTTCAGTTGGTAGCTTAGTTGCAGGTTTGGGGCTCTCAGAAGCTTTGCCCTTCTTTGCTACACTTTTCACTTGTTTCTTCTTTTCCTCCTTCTTTCCCACTGAAGCCTCCTCAGCAGGCTCCTTGTTCTCTTCCCAGTTTCCTTTACCCCCTGAACTACTCCAGTAATTTCAACATCCATGTCCTCTGCATGTGTGTCTTCAGCCTTCTCTTTTGTTTCTTCCTTCTCTACCTCTTCCTCCTCAGTGCTTGGCACTGGTTTCTCTGTGATCTGAGGGGTTGGTGAAGGTGTCTTTCACTACTAGATAAAAGAGCAAGTGCAACGCTCTTTAGCAACGAGTTTTTAGTAACAGTTGCAAAAGATGGGAAAAGGCAATGGGTTCAGTAAAACTTATGGAAAGGAATAGAATAGGCAACATGCTCAGCAAAACTTGTTGCAATAGATTAGAATAGGCGACGGGCTCAATAAAGCCGTTGCAAAATATTAGAATAGGCAACGAGCTCAGCAAAACCCGTTGCAATAGATTAGAATAGGCAACGGGGACAACAAAGCCATTGCAAAAGATTTTGTGAAATTTTTTAAGGAAATTTTGTCAGAAAAGACCTTTTAAAACATTCATTTTGTGAGAAAAGATCTTATAAAAAATTTGTTGTGATCAGGGACCTAAAATAAAAAAAAAGTTGCAAATAGGGACCTTACCTCTATTTTCCAACATTGATTGTGAATCTCCGGCGTTAACTCACTATTTCCCTCCAATTTTGCACGAATCCTTTCGTATTTAAGGGGGTAAGAGATGAGGAAACTCAAATTCAGAAGAATAGAATTTTAGATGCTAGAAGGAAATGTTAATGTATGGTTTATGTAGATGAGGAAAAATGAATTTATAGTGAAAAGAAAAGGAAAGGTTAAATAGAGAAGAAAGAATTCATCGAAAATTGGAGGGAAATAGCGAGTTAACGCCGGAAATTCACAGTCAACGTCGGAAAATAGAGGTAAGGTCCCTCCTTACAACTTTTTTTGTTTTAAGTCCCTGTTCACAACAAATTTTTTATAAGGTATTTTCTTACAAAAAGATTGTTTTATAAGGATTTTATGACAAATTTTCCATCTTTTAAAAAACTTTAGGCGCACAAAATTTTCAATTCCCATTCCTATTTTTGTACTGCTGCTTTCAAACTAGGGGGAAAAATCAAAACAAAAGCTCAATCTTCTTCCAATTGAATCTGCGATTTCCCACTGCGAAAACAAGGGCTTCTTCTTCCAATTGAATATGCCATTATTAAGGTAAATTTCTACTCCTTTTTTTCTTCTTCTGAATTTTGTTCTCCCAATTGAATGTTATTACTTAGGTTTTTTACTTGGGCTTCTTCTTCCAATTGAATATGTCATTATCAAGGTAAATGTCTACTCTTTTTCTTCTGAATTTTGTTCTCCTAATTGATTGTCACTTAGGTTTTTATTTTTTATTTTCTCTTCCTCAGTGGTCACTCGTTCATAATCCAGTCCTCGTTGCTCATAATCTCAAGCAATGTTTTAGACCTCAACGGCTTGCTGGATGGCGACAACGAAGGTGATGACGACGGTGAGTGTTGCTTGTTACTGTTTTATGTTTTTGGGTGCTCGTTTGAATATGTTTCAGTAATTGGTCTAAACTTTTCAACTTCCACCGCCCTATCCTCCATGGGATTTAGATTAATATAGGTTCTATTAGACTCTTTCAATAATAAGTAGCCCCAATTCAGGAATCACTTGGCTACATGAAAGACTTCATTAAATTACTCACTGTCTCCCAGTTGGCTTGGAAGAATTGGGGATGCATTCCATCTAGTCTAGGTGAGTTGTTGGGTTGAGGAGCAAACGCTGCCTCCTTGACTTCCTCCACTGAGAATTCTTTCTATAACCAAACTATATGCCCAGCATTCAACTTAGGAGCCTCAGTATACAATTCCAGCATTCAATATGGCACTAATAATGGCAGTAGTAGATCATGTAATATATTTATGTTAGATATATATTGTCTTATCTTCGACATATACCTTAACTCGGTATATGATAGAAGAAAATATGAAACTAATAATATATATCATATCCTAGACATATTTTTTAAGTCTGTATATCCTTTGATTTAATTTGATGCTCATAATAGGGCCGAGGTAGTAGATATCACTTATAACATGTGTATTGCTAAGCTATTTAGTTAATTATGGTAGTAGATATAATATTGTACTACATCCTGTCGAAAAACAATCGCACTGCATTAGTCAATTGCATTAGACATGATATGTATATTGTTTATTTGATTTTGATTTTGATGGTCTAATAGAGGCAGTAGATATGGCAAATAACAATCGGTCAATGTTATAATTAAATATATGATGCATTAGATTTTGAATGAAACAGTCTGTCAGCAGTATTAATCCTAATGCTAGGTATTAAAAATGATTTAGGTTTTGTTTGATTTGATGCTCATAATAGCAGTAGTCAATGTTATATGCATTGTTCAGATTTTAGAATGTATGAATCATGTATCCATGTTGTTGGAAAATAGTCATAGACTAATAAGCAAGTTTGGTGCTCACCTTTCTACTTTTGCATTACTAAATCATTGCTTGAAATAAAATTTTATTGCCCCAACAACACCCCCTCCCAGTCCCCAACAGCCCCCGCACCCCCTGAATCATTGCTTGAAAACTGTCATCACATGTATTATTAACAAGTTTGGAAGAAGGGCTACAAGGAATAATAATGTAATGGGAATGTGGGATACATAAATTCATATATCTCTGGCCTCTAGGTTGATGGATGGCAGTCTTTTTGTTGTTTTGTTTAGTCAGTTGTATCTTTGTAGTTAAAAAGAGCTATAAGCACTGGAAAAAAATGCATTATCAGACTTTATTATTCATTGGCCCTTGCTGAATGACTCTGTTGCACCTGTACATGTCTACTATCTAGTTGAATGATTTTTTACTTGTAACATTCACACGAATATATCCCTTAAACACATGTAGTGCCAACTTATCACCTTTGATGTCTTAAATTGTTAGTCCATGTTTTGCTTACCTTGTTTTTACTGAACTTGTTATGGTTATGGTTATGCTACAACCTTGGCATTTAAGCTGTGTCAGGTTGCCCGTCTATAGTTTAAAAGATGTATTACGGGCCTCTTTTCTCTTGAGTATGACTTTCATTTTTGTACTTCTATTGATCTATTCTACAGTGGCCCCTACTGCCCCCTAATTCCCATCCCTTTCCAGTTTCTAGCCAGCCCCTTCCCGCCCTCCTGTCAGCCAAAATGTTATTTTTAGTTGGACTCGACACAGACCCAATCCATTGTCAATCTATCCTAGTTGTATATAAGATATTAAAACAAATAACTCTATTCGAACTTTAATTATATTATTGAATCTTTATATAGTTGCTTTTAGTAAATTTTTAATACTAGATTGTCCTTTTTTATATGTAGTTTTGTGTTGAAGCAAGTGACGGAAAGTAGCCGGAGAATGATATTGAGCTTACATAGCAAAATTGGTGCGACTTTGGAAACATTTGGCGATATTTAGTTGGTTCTGTATCTTTTTGGACATAATCATATTTAATTTGTATATATATAAGATGTATGGTGATGAATATTTTTGGTTGTACTAGTAGATAGAAGTTAGACTGTAAATTTTTAGTATTTTGGTATAACGAAACATGGGAATTTCAAATTATGAATATTACATTTGTAATATATATAATTATTATTGTTGCTAATGAAATTAATTAGTTGCTATTATTCTTATATTTGTTTTAATATTATCAAGAATATGTTAATGTTTTTTTTATAAAAAAAAGGATTATTCCCATTGGTATACCTGAGAATTTGCGTATTCCCACTGGTATACCTAAATTTAAAAAATCCCAGTGGTATACCTAAATAAATAATGAAATTCAATAACCACTTTTAAAGGCTGTTTTAGGCCATTAAACACCACTAATTCGACCATAAACATACTTAGGTTAACTATAGTTAGTTTTTCCGGATAACCACCGTTGACTAAATAAAAAGAAAAAACCTATTTTATGGTTGTTAATGTCCTAAAACAACCTTTAAAAGTGGTTATTGAATTCCATTAATAATGTAGGTATACCACTGGGATTTTTTAAAACTCAAGTATACCACTGGGAATACGCAAATTCTCAGGTATACCAATGGGAATAATCCTAAAAAAAATTTAGAAATGACCAAATTATAAAAGGCGTTGCAAAAGGTAGGAAAAGTGGAAACCCCATGTTATGTAAGAGATGCTTTTTAGCAACGGGTATTATTAGCCGTTGCAAAAGATGGCAAACCTGGTTGCCATAAGCTTTAGCATAGAATTCAGTAGCCCGTTGCAAAAAGTTACCTTTTGGCAACGAGCATGCTATGCCTTTTGCAAAAGGTCAAAAACCCGTTGCTAAAAACCTTTTGCAACGCCAGAGAATACAACGGGCTCTGGCCGTTGCAAAAGGTTTATAGCAATTGGTTTTTGGGCCTTTAGTAACGGGTTTAGGGGGTTGCAAAATGTCTTTTATGTAGTAGTGTTTTGTGGTTGGGGAGAAGGTGATGGGGTTTTTTCTTTTTGTGGTGAAGAGGGTGGTGGTGTTTTGGACTTTGGTGGTGAAGGTAGAGGAGGAGTTTTGGCTTTTAAGGGTGATGGTGATTTCCGTGGAGGTGAAGAAATAGTAGGCTGTGGAGAGGGTTGTTTAGGTGATGGAGAGGGTGATTTCTTTGATGTGGATGGTGATGGCTTAGATGGGGATGGAGTTTTCTGAGGTTGAGGTGGTGGAGATTTTGGTGAAGATGGTGGTGGTGATTCAGGGCTTGGTGGTGGAGTAGTTTTCTCTTTAGGCTTACATACATCCTTGGATTCCATAACTGTTTCTACAGTGGCTTGGTCCTTGACCTCTTTCTGCTTCTCTTCTGCTTTGTGGTGTTCAGCAACCGTAGCAGTACTTGATTCCTTCTCGATTTTAGAAGGTGTGAAACTAGGTGATTGACTCAGTCCCTTGCTTTTCATCTTTGATGTTTTGTTCTTCTTTCTTCCCATTTTCGATTGATTCAGTAGATTGATGAGAGAGAGAGAGCGTGTTTGAGAATTCTTGTAGAGAGTTTCTTTTGATGATGCTTAGTGTTTGAGAGAGAAAAGCAATTAGAGACGGTTAGAGAGAGATATCAATGTGAAAGTGTGAATTAAAATGAAGAAAATTGGCAGTTATTACAAGAGATAAGAGGAAGTTATTTTACACTGTTCATCCGTCCCACAACGGTCATATGTCAGAACAATTAAGTTCTTAATTTTAAAATTGAATGTTCGGTAATAAACTAATATACCGTTGTAAGGGACTGGTCTGACGCTGATCTGTATTCATTAAAATTTGAGGCATCTTTTAGTTAGGCAACTTAGAGATACCACACATTAGAACAACATCAACATAAGAACTTTGAGACCACTTGCATATATGATATTTAAAAGTTAACCAACCCTGCTTATGTACACTAAGGATCAAAAAGTCAAACATAACCAAAAAGGGAAAGATAAGTCCTAAGGAACTAGGATCTAATACTTACCATACCAAGTAATGTGCGAAGTTTGATAAACACTTCCCTGCTTAGGGGCTTAGTGAAAATATCAGCCAATTGTTCTTCAGATCTGCAAAATTCAAGATTCACATTTCCTTTTTCAACATTGTCTCTGAGAAAATGATGTCTGATTTCAATATGTTTGGTTTTAGAATGCTGGACAGGATTTTTAGAAATGTTTATGGCACTGGTGTTATCACACAATATGGGAACACTTCCGGAACAAACCCCAAAATCCTTTAGTTATGTCTTTATCCAAAGCAATTGAGCACAGCACAAAGCAGCAGCTATGTACTCTGACTCAGCTGTGGATAAGGCCACTGAATTTTGTTTCTTAGATCCCCATGATATGAGACAAGAACCTAAGAAGTGAGTCATTCCTGAAGTGCTCTTCCTGTCAACACTAAAACCAGCATAGTCAGCATCAGTATATCCTAAAAGATCAAAATTACTTCCCTTTGGATACCATAAGCACATGTCCTCTGTACCACTCAAGTACCTAAAAATTCTCTTAACAGCTTTTAGATGAGACTCTTTTGGGTTGCTTTGAAATCTAGCACACAACCCAACTGAGAACACTATGTCTGGTCTACTAGTTGTTAAGTAGAGAAGTGAGCCAATCACACCTCAGTATAGCTTATCCTCAACATCCTTTCCTTTCTCACCTAGGCTCAGTTTAGAAAGAGGTAGGAATAGGTGTGTCATAGGGCTTGCTATCTTGCAGACCATATCTCTTGAGCAGCTCCTTGATATACTTTTGTTGGTGGATCATGATTCCATCATCCACTTGCTTGATTTGGAGCCCTAGGAAAAAGCCAAGTTCTCCCATCATACTCATCTCAAATTCACTTTTCATTAGGTCTGCAAACTCATAACACAAAACAGAATTAGTAGCCCCAAACAAAATATCATCAACATATACCTGGACCACTAACAGATTTGTTCCCCTTTTCTTTAAGAATAGAGTTTTGTCCACTGAACCTCTCTCATAATGATTTTCAATTAGCAAACTAGAGAGTCTCTCATACCAAGCACAAGGAGCTTGCTTGAGGCCATAAAGAGCTTTATCTAACTTGTAGACATGATCAAGACAATCTCTATCCTCAAAGCCAGGGGGCTGTTCCACATACACATCTTCTTTCAAATAGCCATTTAGAAAAGCAGTTTTAACATCCATTTGAAAGAGTTTAAAGTTCATGTGGGCAGCAAAGGCAATTAAGATTCTTATTGCCTCAAGCCTGGCTACTGGAGCAAAGGTTTCATCATAATCTATTCCCTCTTGTTGGTTAAACCCTTGAACCACTAGCCTGACCTTGTTTCTGACTATAGTACCTGAGTCATCCATTTTCTTTCTGAAGACCCATTTGATTCCAATAACTGACATCTCATTGGTTCTTGGTTCAAGATGCCAAACCTAATTTCTCTCAAACTGGTTCAACTCATCTTGCATGGCCAAGATCCAATCAGGATCAGTTAGTGCAATCTTATAGTCAGTTGGTTCTATGTGAGATAAGAAAGAGAAGTAAGCACAGAAATTCTTCCAAATAGAATTTCTAGTTTGGACTCCTTTTGATAAATCACTAATGATTTGATCAGATGGGTGAGAGTTTCTTTGCTTAAACATACTATTTCTTACAGCATTTGAGTCACCTAAGTTAGAACCAAAGTCTGTACTGGTTCCCCCTATTTCATTTTCATTTTGAGAGGGTGGACCAGTTTCTTCAGTGTTCTCTCCCACTTCATCTTCAGCTGGATGAGCAGGAGAGTCACTGAGTACAACAACCTGTTTAGCATTTGCCTCTGCTGCACTAGACCCATTGTTGTTTTCAGGAGGAGTTGGAGGGTCTGGTTCAGCAGTGTTATCTGGTTCAGCTCTAGTGAAATTTGTCATCCCAATATCAAAACCTTCATCATCATCTACCTGCACAGGCTTGTTGATCATGTTAGTTTCATCAAATAGCACATGGATACTCTCTTCAACACACAAGGTTCTTTTGTTGAAAACTTTATATGCCTTGCTGTGAGGAGAATACCCAATAAAAATAGCTTCATCACTCCTGGGGTCGAACTTGTCCAAACTGGTCTTACCATTGTTGTGTACAAAACACTTGCAACCAAATATTCTTAAATGTTCAATGTTTGGTTTTTTATCCCTTAGAAGTTCATAAGGTGTTTTTCTTAGTATTGGTCTTATCATAACTCTATTGAGTATGTAGCATGATGTATTCACAGCATCAGCCCAAAATTTCATGGACAGACCACTCTCTAGAAGCATGGTTCTAGCCATTTCTTCTAGAGTGCGATTCTTTCTTTCAACTACTCCATTTTGTTGTGGAGTTCTAGGGGCTGAAAAATTGTGAGAAACACCATGCTCCATACAATAAGTTATGAAGCTAGCATTATCAAACTCTGATCCATGATCAGATCTGATAGATGTCAACTGATGATTGATCTTGTTCTGGACTTGTTTCACTAAGATTTCAAATTCATCAAAAGTTTCATCTTTGTATTTCAAAAATATTGTCCAAGTGAAACGAGAGTAATCATCAACTAAGACAAATACATAACTAAAGCCATTTCTACTGTGTACACGCATTGGTCCACATAAATCCATGTGTACAAGTTCAAATGGTTTAGAGGAACTAACCACTTTCTTTGGTTTAAAAGATGATCTCATATGTTTGCACTTTGCACACTCTTGACAGAGCTGGTCTGTAACGACCCGACTTTTCTAGACTGTCGATTTACGAAGGAAATCGACAAATGAATAATATTTTAATAATTAACCAAACTAAATAAATAATATCCTCAAAGTCCAAAAACAAATACTAGAATACGTAATAATAATACTGTTCCATCCCAACAGGCTGGGATATACTACTTAATAAATAAAAGAAGGCATAAACTAGACTCCGGGTTCACTATACCGCTCTCATCAACACACAACCCGAACCATATAGGAGCCCACTTATGCGTCTGCATCATCACCTGAAATGGGGGGGGGTCCACCGTTAGTGGCGAGTAACTAGGCTGTCCCGCTTAAATGAGGGACCGCTAACCATATAATAGCATAGAATCAACCAGGAAAATCATGCAAAAACACATGGAAATACGTACGAAAATACATACGGAATACGTATAGAAATACGTAGAAAAATACGTAGAAAAATACGTATACAAATACGTATACAAATACGTATAAAATACGATTACAATACGTATAAAATACCTGCAAAATACGGTTAGAAATACATACAATACGTATAAAATACGAATACAATACGTATAAAATACCTGCAAAATACGATTAGGAATACATACCATATACGTATAAATTACAAATGCAAATACGTACAAATATACATACAAAATACGTCTAGAAATACAGACCAAATCACTTATACATAATACATGTAAATACACGTACAACATACACTCAAATACATGTAAATACAGATTTACCAAACGTACGCAGCGGAAGACTTAATATTACAAAATTAATACATAAACACACGATAATTCACATATATACACATATAACAGAATCATTCCCGTGAAATACTTATCTTATCACATTTTACCCATAAACCCTTCTTTTAACCATCTTATTGGACCGATCATTATGCTCGTTGAGGATCCCGTGTGCACCTCAACTTTCCTAAAACATGCCGGGGTGAACTCGTTTATTCAACCCGTAGCCCTCCTTTGCAAGAACTAAGCCTAAGTTATGGCCATAACCCCTAAATAGCAGCTCGTGTACTACTACTTAGACGACTACATATCTTAAGATCCAGAACTGCCCAGAGACCGCAGTAGGGCAGTGGCTTCGACTTAACCCGATCTGATGACTCGTGTATCATCAAATGGGCGTCCGTATCGTATCTTGTCTTTTCTAAAGGCCATCGTGATACCACTAATTCACAACATTTTTCTAAAGGCCATCTTGAGACCACTAGTTCATATCATCTTTTCTAAAGGCCATCTTGAGACCACTAGTTCATATCATCTTTTCTAAAGGCCATCTTGAGATCCCCTAGTTCATATCATCTTATAACTTTCCTTTTAATCATATTGTTACTTTCTTTCATATTACAACTTATCCCTATTAATTTCTTTTAATTCCTTTAATTATATTAATTCCTAAAATTACCTTCTAATATTATTACAAGTCAAAAATTAAACTAAAATTGATCAAACATCACTAGGACCACACGACATTTTCATCAACATCATAATAATTAAATTAATTCATTAAACAATCATATAAACAATTAAATAAATCTTTTAAATTAACATTTAGCAACCAATATAACTTAAAACATGGTAAAAATCCTATTTTTCCTATTCTAACCTACTCGACACTTTTAGTGAAAAATACCAAGATTTATACTTTAAATTAAATAAATACAATTATCAATAATTAATTATACATAAACTTAATAATAACCAATAAAATCATACTTTAAACATCATATCATCAAGATTGGACTAAAACAAAATTAAAATCAATTCTTTTTATACATAAAACCACACGACTTCTTAGGGCAAATAATATATCAAGAACAATTCCAAGATTCAATAATAACATACTTAAATTAAAGATTAAGTTAAAGATTAGTCATAACAATTCAAGATCAATCAAGATTAATCATAAAAATCAGATTTTTAATTCTTTAAATTACTATGAACCACTCGACATACATATAACATGAACAAAATTAATTCTTTTAAATTTAAGACTTTAATTAGAAATTAAACATTCAAGATCAACATATTAATTCAAGAAAAATAACATAAAAATAATCATGAGATACCATATACTACTCGACATTCATAGAACAAATCAAGAACAAGATTAGACAATTTATCATGCAATAATTCAATACAACATGTAATTAAATAAATTATTTCATGCATAGAATTTATTAAAACAATTAAAGATTCATAAAGATTACATAATAATATCAAGAAAATAACATGTACAAATATCATCATATGGTTCGAAAATATTAATCTTAACATGATACTAATCCTAACAATTTTCCTAGCTTAATCCTAATTAACTATACAATTAACTTGTACCAAAATTAAGAGGAAAGTCTAGTTACCTTAGATTAGGAAAGAAAACAAGAAAATCTCCTTTGGAGCTTTGAAAACACACGGCCAATGCTAGAGAGAAATTTAGGGTTTCTTTTGTGTGAGTTTAGAGTTATCTTGAGATTAGGGTAAAAGAAAAATACAAGTGCTGTTCTTATTCAAATATAAGGAACAAAAGAAAAAAAAATAAAAATAAAAATAAAAGAAAAGAAAAGAGAGGGGAGCCGCGAGAATGGAGAAATAGTAGGGAGTAAGGAGTGAAGTTAGGAAGACTTAGTATAGGTAGTTTAAATTGGGTTTTTACAAATTCAAATCATATTTAAAATATGATTAATTAAATAAATAATAAAATTACTTAATTAATTAATAATAAATTAAAAAGGAAAAATAACCTTGGCCATTCATAAGGAGTCGGCCAAGAGGATCAAATACGGGTTATGGGACCCGGTTCCCGGATAAAATTGACGAAATAAAAGTAAACAGTCCAAATATGCGGGCCCTTTTGACTTAGAATATTAAAATAGCAATAATTAACCACGAAATTTTCTGGCCCTAAATTTCGGGTTATTACATGGTCTGCCACATATTTGATGTTAGGTAAACCTATCACCAAATCTTGTGTTCTCAACTTGTTGAGCAAAGTGAAACTAACATATCCTAATCTTTTATGCCAAAGCCATTGGTCATCCTCTACAACACTAAGGCAGAGGGCACTTTTCTGTGGAATTGGACTTAAGTATGTAATATACACATTGTTATGCCTTGTTCCTTCACAAACCAGTTCCCCTATCTTAGGGTTCACTATGTGACAAGTGTTTGATTCAAAATTCACTTTATTTTCCTTGTCACATAGTTGAGATATGCTCAAAAGGTTATGTTTCAAACCTTCTACATAGTAAACATTGTCAATTGCTTGGGAGAGTGACTTACCAACCTTACCTACTCCTTTGATAAGTCCTTTGCTATTGTCACCAAATGTCACGTGCCCTCCCTCGAATGCAGTGAGTGAAAGGAATTCTTCTTTATCCCTGGACATATGTCTTGAACAACCACTGTCCAAATACCAATATGGCTTTCCTTTCATTCGTACCTGCACAAGCAAATCAAAGGTTAGTTTTAGGAACCCAGACCAGCTTGGGTTCCTTGTTCTTTGAAACATTCTCAATCTTGACCTTCCTAACCCACACTTGTTGGGTGTAGGTTTTGTTCTTCTCATCATGTTTCTATTTGGTGAAACATTTGTTAGTAACATGACCACTTTTACCACGGTAAGTACAAACATGCATATCCTTGGCAAATATATACTTGCCTTTCTTGAATTCATCCAACCATGTGTTGTCTCTGCCTAGAACAGTTGTAGAATTAGATCCAGAATACCCTAAACCAAACCTTTGAGAATTTCCAGTTTGGGATGTAAGGATGTTTAGGGTTTTCTGAGCATCTAACATTTTGTTTAATTGGTTCATGCAAATTGTTAGCTCATTCTCCTTGTTTTCAAGCCTCTTAAGTTGAACTTCATTTTGTTTTTCAAATGATTTCAGATCAAGTCTAGTTTTCTGAAGTTCATCTTGTAGTCTTGAAACCAGGAAGAGATCTGGTTCATCACTGGTCTTCTTGATGTTTTCTTGTTTTAACAGGATGAGTTCAGCCTCAAGATCACATATCTTAGCTATGCACTCATCATGTAAATCATCCAAAACCTCATCAAAGGCAGTGGGAGAACCAGTTTCTTTATAAACCTTAAGATCACCATGTTCTTTGTATAAATCTTCAAGTTTTTCAATTAGGTGTTCATATGCAAGTATGACATCAGATTTACCAAAGGTACATGTATCTTTTAACAGTTCAAAGTTTGAATTATGTGTGAGCAGTTTCTTGAGCTCATTAAACCCCATTTCAATTTTTTCAAAAAACTCATCCTCTCAGGGAATTGATTTGAGGTTTAATGTCTCAAGCTCTATTTTCTGCTGATCTTCTGTTATCTCAAGCTCAGAAATTTTTTCTTTAAGCTCCTCACATATGAGCTCAAGCTCAGTAGATTTAGCTCCACATATTTCATAATCTCGAACTGTTTCTTTAAGTTTCTTTTTATTGTTCTGGTAAGCAGACCCAACACTAATGCATTAATCAATAGTGATAGTCAAGTAATTCATCTATATCTAGATTATGCATATTTGCCTTTATATCATAAAAACATACATGGCTGTCATCTGAAGTGCTTCCACCAGCCATGAGACAGAGAACCTCTTCTTCTTCCGAACAGACCTCAGACTGGTCTGTGCATGTGAAAGCACTAAGACAGAGATTTGCTTCTTCTTCATCTTCCTCATTCTCTGATTCTGAATCTCCCCAAACTGCAGCCAGCATAGCTCTTTTGAAGACCTTCTTCTCAGCCTGGACTCCAGGATTTCCCTTGGGATTTTTCCATGTTGGACACTCCTTGATTCTGTGCCCCACTTCACCACATTTAAAGCAACCAGCATTGGAACTGGTTTTCCTGAACTGTCCAGAACTGTTTATTCCTTTTGCAAACTTACCTTTGGACTTTGTCTAAAGATATTTTCCAAACCTTCTGGCCATAAGTGTAATAACCCGAAATTTTGGGCTATTTTAAATTTTTATTTATTATTTAATTACTTAATTTGATGGGCAAAAGATTATAACCCGAACTAAAAATTGAGCCCAAACTCTTTATGTAATACCCCGAAATTTTGGGATATTTTAAAATTTTTATTTATTAATTAAATGTATAATTAATTAACTATTTAATTGATTATTATTTAATTAATTATTATTTTGTGTAGCAATCTATTTATTTTGAGCCTAGCCTTAACCTTTGATTTTATCTTGCCAAAACCCGAGCCCAATTATTTCCTTAGAATCGGTGTTGCACGACCCCTTTATTCTTTTTCTTTTTCTCCTAATTATTTATTTAAAAGTCCAAAGGGCCCATTATATTTAGACTGTTTTATTTTAATCTGTCCTCTGTTTCCTCAAATTGGGCCAAGTGACCCAATTCTCCCTCCTTTTTAATGCTTGGCCGGTTGTCCTTGCTTGTTTGGGCCAAGTATTATTTTCATTTGATTATTTTGATTGATTATTTAAATTGATTAATTAAATAAATTAATTTAATTAAATTAGATTTTAAAGTCCTAAACCTATTCAAACCTAGCCAAAATAATCTAACTAATTCACTCAACTTGCCCCTATTTTTCCTCTACACTCACGGCAGCCCTAAGGGGATTGTGAGGGTTTATTTGTTTTTTTTTCTTTCTTTCTTTCTTATTCTATATATACTAGCATAAAAATTGTTATTTGTCCCTATTTGCAAATTAGCTTTGAACTCCAAAAAAAAATATATACTATTTTCCCTTTCTTTTCCTCTCAAACCGTGAGCCCCTATCACCCAAGTGGTGATTTTCCTTGGAATTTAGCGATTCGAGGTAACTTCGCTATTCCGTTTAATTTTGGTACAAACTATTCACATAGTTAATTAGGATTAAAAGCATGAAAATTGTAAAAGAATTAGTATCATGATTAGGTTTAAATAATTCGAACCATATGAATTTTATGAATATGATATTTCTTGATTGTAGTATGAACCTTTATTATTTTAAGGTATTCTATGCATAAATTAATTTATTTACTTATGTATTTTTGTATGAATAATTGCATGAATATTTTTTTCCTTGTTGTGCTAATGTGTCGAGTGACTTAGAACAATTTTTAGGAGTTTCTTTACTGTTTGATCTTTAATCAGGATTTATTTCATGGCGAAATTCGTCCATCTCTTTCTTGAAATAATTTAATCTTTCAAACCGGTAAAACTGTCCAGAATCGGTTTACGAATTTATTAGGATACTTAATCAACTTGGAATGCTATGAAATTTTAGGTGGAAGTCATTAATAGTGTTTTACAGCTTGTGTAAAATTTTCGTAATTTTTAAAGAACGTTTGCTATGGCAGAAAAATCTGAAACTGAATTCATCCTAATCTGATTTGATAATTATAAAATTCCTTAAAAATAGTAAAAGATGATATTTTTGGGCGAACTTTCTGCACGTTAGACCTTTAACTTATATTTAACTTCCATAAAAATTCAAAGATTATTCGGGACCTTTAAATGGTTGATCATAATTTAATTCATTAAAAATCAGATTGTGTAAAATAGGGTGATTGAATTATTAAAATATGTTATAATTAATTCTTGAATTTTTCGAGTGACCTAGGTATTAAAAGGGTTTTAAAAAAAATATAATTTTTATGTTGAATCTTGATAATTCTTGAATTAGTATTATTAATCTTTAATTAATCTTTAATTTAGTCATGTAATTATGAAATCTTGAATTTAATCTTGATATTATTATTCTCCCTAAAAGCCGTGTGGTTTATGTCGTAAAAAGGATTGATTTTGATCTTGTTTTGATTCATGTTGTATGATTTATTGTTCAAAGCATGATTTATTTGTTTAAATTAAGTTTATATGATTAACTATTGATAATTATATTTATTTAATTAATTGTGTAATTTCGGTATGTTCATACAAAATGTTTTCGAGTGGAATAAAATATGAAAAGTAGGATTTTTATCATGTTTTAGGTAATTTATGTAATTAATGGTGATTTTTATATAAATTATTAAATTGATTATATGATGATTGAATGAATTTATCTAATTATTGCTATTTTCACGAAAATGTCGAGTGGCCTATTTTATTTTTAGTTAATTTAGTTTAATTTAGACCTACCATATTGTTGGGATAATTTTAGGAATTATAATTATTAGTTTAATTAATAAAGAACTGTCAGGGATAAGTTGTAACAAGAAGGGTAGATAATAATGTAATTATTATTATTAGTATTCAGATATTTTAATAATATCATTATTATTACGGTTATTATTAGTATTGTTATTAATACTAGGAATCAGTAGGGTTAAGATATTAATAGGGAAAGAAAGGAAACAGAGTAGGAGGAATACGAATCGTTTCGATTTCTGGCTAGGAAAGACTTGATATTTAAGGTGGCCAATATACGTGCCGCACCTCTCTTTCCTGGGACTTCGAACGGTTCATTTCCGAATACGGTCACCTAGTATTTCCCGATATAAGATAAGGTATAAGATTTGAAAGATATAAGATAAGATAAGGACGCCCACCTGATGACTCGAGTAGTCAGACTGGGTTAAGTCGAGGCCACTGCTCAATGGGACGAACACACGAGTTCCCCCGAGTAGTTCTGGGTCTTAGGATATGTAGTCGTCTAAGTAGTAGTACACGAGCTGCTATTTAGGGGTTATGGCCATAGCTTAGGCTTAGTGGTGCACACGGGATCCACTACGGGTTGAATACACGAGTTCACCCCGGCATGTTCTAGGAAAGTTGTGGTGCACACGGGATCCACAACGAGCTATAGTGACCGGTCCGTTAAGAAGTAAAAATGATAAGATATGATATGATTATGGAATGGATAATAATATGAAGTATATTACGATAATCAAGGTATAAGATGTATGATAGTATAAGTTAAGTAATATTTGTATAAGTCTTCCGCTGTGTATGTATGTTGTACGTATTTGTATTCGTATGTTGTACGTATTTGTATTCGTATGTGGTACGTATTTGTATCTGTATTGTATACGTATTTTGCATGTATTCCTGACCGTATTTTGCAGGTATAATTATACGTATGGTATACGTACCTTTATACGTATTTTGTACGTATTTCTAACCGTATTTCTGCAGGTATTTTTATACGTATTTTATACGTATTTGTATACGTATTTTTGTACGTATTTTTATACGCATCTCGTATAATTTTTGTATACATTGTACTATGTTTTATGTGTGTTTTCATGTGAAATTCTATGATATTATGTGTTTAGCGGTCCCTCAATTAAGCGGGACAGCCTAGTTACTCGCCACTGACGGTGGACCCCCCCCCCTCAGTTGCAGGTGATGATGCGGCAGATTAGAACGGGCTTCCGATGGTTGGGCTTAAGCGTGGCAGTATTTAGACTTACCTTAGTTTTATTAGAGTTTTAAGACAATATTATGTTATTTACATTTGATCCCAGCCTGTTGGGAAGACAGTATTTCTTTTCAGTTTATGTAATACTTTAGGTATTTTTGCCTTATTTGACTTTGGGGATATTTTTCAGACTTTTTAGATAATAAAAGATGTTCTATTTTTAAATATATCTATCTAATGTTTAATTAAATGCTTAAGTAATGATCCGTTTGTCGAATTCCCTTCGTAATTCGACAAGTCCAAAAAGTCGGGTCGTTACACTTTACCTTGGTTTGTCAATCTAGGACCAAAGCCCCAATTAGCCATTAACCCCTTAGCCCCACACAGCCCAAATCCTTTTTATTTAACCCTTTTAATTAATTTTTTTATTTCTATAAATCTAAAAACATATCTAAGTAAAGATCCTACTTTTATATTTTTCTCTCCTAAATTTTTGGAGTTCACCCAACCATCCAAGCATCTATAAAAATCCTCCCTTGTTATTCAAAACTCACGGCACCATCAAACACCAAACATCAATATTGTTCTATTCCTTCTTTTCTCTTCTACAAATAAAAACTTCACATTAAATCTTGAAACTCACAACAAACCATCCTAAAAAGATTGAAGCAAGAGAACAACACCAACTTTATTCGAGTATCATACACGGCCAAAACATCCACCACCTTCGAATCTTGACCCATCAATTGAGGTAATTAGATGTTTTACTTAGTTTTAGAACAAGATTAAATATATAATTGTTAGAACATGTCTAGAATTGCTAAAGATTGTATTTTTATGTTGTTGAGTGTATGAATTTATTTCTTGATCAAATCTTTTTATTTGTTGATGAATTTTTTGTGAGAGTTTCTTTATTGGTTTATTATGTATCAAGATTTATTTCATGGCAAAATTTGTTCTTTTCTTTCTTATAACAATTTAATCTGTCAAACCGGTAAAATTGTCCAGATTTGATATACGAATTTATTTTAATAATTATTCAAATTGGATGGCTATGAAAATTTAGGTGAAAGTACATATTAGTGTTTTACAGCTTTTTCTAATATTTCGTAATTTTTAGAGTTCGTTTGATATGGCAGAAAATTCAGAAACTGGTTATAGTCTAATCTGATCGGTTAGTTATGAAATTCCTTAAAATTAGTAAATGATATTATTTTTGGACGAAACTTATGCAAGTTAAACCTTGAACATAGATTTAACTTTTATCAAAATTTCCAGAATGGTAGAGACCTTTAAATGGTTGTTCTTTAATTTAAATCGGTAAAATCAGATTGTGTAAAATAGTGTGATTAAATTACTAAAATATTTTTAAAGTATATCTTGTCAAATCTCTTGTTCAAATTATGATTCTTTATGACTTTCTTTATTTATTTTTACTAAGTAAATAAGTTCTTGAATTAAATTGTTAACCTTGTTATTAATTAAAGATTTGGTTTTTATTTAATTATTAGATGATTCGAAATCTAATTGTTGAATTATGTTATTCTCATGAATTATTGCTTAATTGTTATTTTATGAATATTTTTATTTATTATTGTTCAATTATGATTGAGTTCGGATTGTTGAGTTGGGAAATTGAAGTGTTTGGATTGATGAGAATTTGAAGTGCCTAATTGTTTGTCGAGTCTAGAGTCAAAGTTAAGATGAGGATAGACCTAGAGTTGACTAGTTGTTAAGTCCAGTTGACAAAAGAGTCAAAGTTATGGAATTAAATAAAATAATAATAATTTAAAACATCGAAGGATCGGAAACAGAGTAAGAGGATATTGTTTTGTTTCGATCTCTGGCTAGGAAAGGCTTGGTATTTAAGGTGACCAACATACGTGCCGCACCTCCCTTTCCTGGGATTTCGAACATCTCAGTTTCGATTACGGTCACCTAGTACTTTCAATTATGGTATACTCTACCGGGTTTAAGGAATTGACGGCCGGCATATACTGATAAATTGGGAATTGACGGCCGATATGAGCACCAATATAAAATACAAAACAAATTAATAAGATAATATGGTGATGAGGATAAGATAATGAAAAATGAATAAATTGAATGGTAAAAGTAATATTAATAATGGAAAGGGAACAATGGAGTACAAATATTGTATGTTGGATGTCAAACCAATGGAATGATGGAGTATGACTATTGTATGTTGGATGTCAAACCAATGGGATGATGGAGTACGACTGTTGTATGTTGGATGCCGAAAGGTGGAGTACAACAGTTGTATGTTGGATGTCGGAACATTGGGGCGATGAAGTACAATAGTTGTATGTTGGATGTCGGAACATTGGGGCGATGGAGTACAATAGATGTATGTTGGATGTTGAATCCATGAAAGATAATACGATAACCCATGGAATGATCGATGGAGTACAACTGTCGTATGTTGGATGCCGAAAGGTGGAGTACTTCAATTGTATGTTGGATGCCGAAAGGTGGAGTACTTCAGTTGTATGTTGGATGTCGGACCATTGGGCCAATAATGAATAAATGTAATTCGTAAGTTTGAATGGATATAACGTAAAGAATTGAGTATTGGAAGTTGAGTTACTCAGATCTATAGAGTCTAAAGTCTAGAGGTGACCCTAGCTAGTGAGTCAATGTTGGTTATGTCATGTATTTCCGCTGCGTTATCTGATTGAGTGATTTTTTTTTTATAATTTATGAATCTGAATGTATTAATTAACCATGTTGATATTATGAAATAAGTGTGTTATATTCTGTCTATTATATATTTGATTGCGTTCTACGATTAAGTAGAACATTCTAATTACTCCCCACCGACTGTGGACCCCCCATTCCCTTTTCAGGTAATGAAGCAGAGTAATCTAGGTTATAACGTTGGTTGGGTCTCATGAGCGAGCAAGCGTTGCAGTATTAGCTACCCATTTTAGTAGACTTAGCCTTGTTAATGAATTCTAGTAGCTTGTAGCAGAACTTTAGTATTTTAAAGAGGTTTTTGGACAATTTCCTTATTTTGTTTAATTAATTTTGATTAATAAAAGAATTCAGTGTTAGAGCTTCCGCTGTTATTTTAGGATTTGTGATATAAGTTTTCATTCATTAATGATCCGTATTGTTGTTTTCTTTGAAAACAACATTGCTAAAATACGGGTCGTTACAATAAAACTGATATCATCTTCATCTTCCTCACATTTCTTTGCTTTGAGAACCATCTCCTTGTTTTTTGAACTAGATTCTGCCTTTGAATCTACCAACATCTCATGAGTCATCAAAGAACCAATAAGTTGTTCTAGAGATAGTGTGGTCAGATCCTTTGCTTCTTGTATGGCTGTAACTTTGGGTATCCACTTCCCTGACAGGCTTCTCAACATTTTCCTCACCAACTCTTCACTTGAGAAAGTCTTCCCTAATGACTTAAGTTCATTTACAATGGTCATGAACCTTGTAATCATGTCCTTTATGTTTTCTTCCTTAGTCATCTCAAAGACCTCATACTTTGACATGAACATGTCAATTTTTGACCTTCTCACTTCAGAGTTGCCTTCATATGCAAGCTCTAGTATATCCCATATTTCCTTTGCAGAAGAACAAGCTAGAATTCGATTTACCTCACATTCTACAATTCCTTGTTTAACAAGTGACATTGCCTTTGCATTTTTCTCTAGCTTCTTGTAATCTTCACGTGTATACTCTTCTTCTGACTTTGGAACAATGAGCCCTTCCTGATTCTTCTTGTGGATGAACGTGGGTCCATTTTTAACAATCATCCAGCATTCATAATCTATCCCAATGATAAGATTTTTCATGCAGTTCTTCCACCAGGAGTAGTTAGTGCCATTGAACTTGGGGAGTCTGGAACTGTTTGATTCTTGAGTAGACATCTTCTTGCTCCTCTAGGTAGTTAACCTTTTGAGAAGTTAGGCTTTGATACCAATTGTAAGTTCAATGTATACTCAAGAAGGAGGGGTTGAATTGAGTATGTGTGTTTTTATATCGTTTTCAAAGTTTGTTTATCTTTTTGTGAGAACAACGATAGATCAGTAAATAAAGAGTAGGGACAAAAGGATTTAACGAGGTTTGGCTTCTAAACAAGCCTACGTCCTCCACGCTCTCACCAATATTATTAATCAACTCTGAATAATAACAAGATTACACACTCAATTAAATGCTACAACTCTGTAACACTTAATTCCCCAACTGTTCACTCTAACAGTTCACTCAGTGTTCACAGAACACTCCCCAACCACTTCCCTCTAAGTGGTTCAAAGATTACAATCTTAAATCTCCGTAAGTTTTTCTCTTAGATATGGATATGGAGATAGTTTTGCTCTAAGGATAGACTCTCAGAAAATATGACTTGGTTTTCTTTTGGAGAGCAAAAGTCTTACTAGGGTTTTCTAAAAGATTGTATTTATATGCAAGGAAAAATCGCCCCCTAGAAGTGTGCTTGGAGACTTGCCTAAATTGTGCAAACAATCTCAGCTAACACAAGTGCAAAGGTACCTATTTCAGACCTTTGCCTCCTTCCACTACATGTAGTGGAAAGTAAAGTAGAGTCCAAACAAGTACATTACAAAGCTGATTTTGTGTATCAATTTGGCAGATTTCCAAAACATAAGTGATCCAGATTTTTCAAATAAATTTTCAAAAATAATTTTGAACACTAAAATCTGTACGTATCACTTAAGTGCACGTGCGTAATACTGAGGTCTGTTCCTACAGTGGTCTCAATACTACAAAGTCTACATCTGGAAAAGAGAACTGTTCCAAGCTTGTTCTTTGTCTGTTCTTAGCTTGTTCATGGCTTGTTCTCTTTACTGGACATAAACTTTAATTCTTTTTTCTCTTTACTTAGAAACACAAGGTATATCTTCCTAATTCTATATTACAAGAAGATCCTAGAAGTACAAAAATTAAAAAGGCTTCAAGCTCTTGACTTCTGATCTTCAAGTATCTCAAGGTCTTCAAATTTGCCTTGAAGAGTTCTCACTTGAATTAACCTGTTCAAATCCAAACATGCATAACAATCAAGTATAGAGAACTGGTTTGTCATCCATCAAATCAAACATGGTTCAACAGCTTCTTGTTTGTTTCTAGGAATTTTCCTTAAGGGCACAACATCTGGATTTTTTCTTCTAGGGGTGAGTTTTTTTCTAATTTTTTGTTCGGCCACTTGTTTGAGGGGGGCCACTTTTGGTTGGGGTAAGAAAGGGTGGGGAATCAAATTGAGAAATTAATTCTGACTTATCAACACCATGTGCTACATACAAACACACAAACCTTTTCTCCAATGCAAACTTACCCATTTCTCTTACCTCATTATCATCATACACTCTTGTCAAACCCTCCTCAAAGCCCTGACTTCCATTATGATAATAAATATTGGCCACATTATTATAAGTCCCACACTTCTTCAATAAGCCCAACAAATACCACCAACACAATTCATCAACATCAAAAGTCCTACTTTCTCTACCAATGTAACTCAAAACCCCAAGTGAATCCATTTTAAAAAGCCCACCATGGCAGAACTTCAAAGTAACAATAGTTCCCATTCAATCTTCTACAAACCCTAAACACCAACAATTCATCCAAACAACCACAAATTAAACAATTAAAACACAACAGACACAACACAACATCGTAATTAAACCCTAATCAAGACACAGTTCAATTCACCATTTTTACCCAAAAAAACTTCAATTTCACCCCCAAAAACAAGCGTACTAACATTTCTCAAAAAAGGTATAATGTAACTGCAAACTAATCATTAAATAAACCAACTTACATCAAAATTCTAACAAAATTCGAACAAAAATCAACCAACATATCATACAAATATAAGCCTAATTACTTCAAAAACCAAAGTAAAATTTTAGGGTCCAAAATAATCTAACCTTTACTTCGTCAGATACAAATTCTTCAGCAAGGATGAACGATTTTCTTCACAAGATTTGAACAGCTACAATGGATAAATTTTATCATAAATTGGAGAGAGAGAGAGAGAGAGAGATGTTTGAGCAGTTAAGTTTGGAGGAGGGAAAAATAAATGTTGAGGAAAGAGAAGGACGATAACCTTGAGTGTAGGAGAGAGAAGATCATTAAGGAGGGAAAGTGACCTCCTCAACCAGTAACCAGCTACGCGGACCAAAATGAGAAGAGAAAGGTAAAAGGTGGGATTTTTATGAGATTTTTAACAGGTGGGATTTGTAACGCCCCAGATTTTTGATTTATTTGTTTTTATTATATTGCTTGTATTTGTATTTTATTTTGGTGCATGGTCTAAATTTATTTGGACTATTTTTATTGCTTGAGTGTGATCATTTTATGATAATGGTTTTATTATTTATTTTATTTTATTTTAATTTTCTAATTAATTAATTTTGGGCCAAGTGTGAATTTAATCATAATTAATCATGCTTAAGTGCATTCAGCCCATTAGCTTTTGATGGCCTATTTAGGCTTGCCCATAACTGGCCCCCTTCCCTTTGTTTGGCTCATTTTGCTACCTGTCTTGTGTTCACACCTTATCTAACTTCTATAAATAAAAGGTGTTAGTAAGGCTTAAGGATCATTTGCCCACTTAAACACCATCTGCTCACAATCAAAAACAAAACCCCCTTCTTCTATTTCCCTCCATTCCACATGCCTACTTTGGCATATTTTCCACCAATTTGTTCATCCAATTCCTTCAACCTAAAAACTTAAAGATTCATCTCCTATTGATCTTTAAGTGAATAAACACAATAACCTTCATTACCATTGATCAAGACTTCGAGTTTTGTTCGGGTTTTGGTTTGGGTTTGGTTCAAGTGGTTCGAAGAGAGAGCTCGTGTTCGTGTGGGTTGAAGATCGTGTTCGAGTGGTGGTTCGTGGCTGGCCGTGCGTGGGAGCCGTGTTCAAGGGGTTGCAGTCGTGCGTGTTCGTGGTGGCTGTGCGTTGAAGCACCGTGTGGTGGCGGTGGTCCGTGTAGTTGGGCCGTGTATAACGAATTCTGGGCAACAATTTTTTCGTGTTTTAGTGATCGATCTTTAATAAGGTAACATGCCTTTTCATCCTAATTTGAATACCATGATTCATAGGGTAGATTTGATGACCAAATTAGACCAAAAGTTTGATGAATCTAACCTATTTGATGCGTGGATTATGGGCTGATTTGGGTGATTATTTTGTAATGTTTTTGCTTGGTTTTCATGCATGTTATGATTGAATATGATAAGTTCATGTGTTATTATGTTTATGTACAATTTTCATGAAGTTTATGTGGAGTTTTTAAGCATAAATTGATGAATATGTGGCTGGAATTTTCATGTAATATGCATGTAATATAGTCTTGATTTTGATGATGGTTCTTGATAGTCTTGGTGGGTTTTCTTTTAATCTTGAATTGATGATTGATGAATTAAAGTTAAAGATTGTGTTCTTGATTTATATTTGATGATTCTTGAGGTTTCTTGAGTTTCTTGATAAATTCTATGTTGAATCTTGAATTTCTTTATTATGATCACTTTTCTTTAAGTGTAGATTAATTAAAGATAAAGAAAGTTAAAGAAAAATATAAAGATTGACTAAAGAGGTTCCAAGATTGTAATGTACATAGTTAGTCTCAAGTAAAGACGTAAGATGTGGACTTCAGAATAACCAAGGTGTAAAGAACGTAAAGATTAGCTTGATTTTGCATAATAGACGCCTAACCTTAGAGTAAGATTCTAAGACTTGGGTTAAGACGCGGCCACTATCCTAACCGTGATATTGGGATAGTTAGTACTTACTATGTCGTCTTTATGATATGGATTCCGTAAGATGGGTTCATGGGTATGGGAGTAAGATTCTCATTCTTGGCATAGTAGGAAAGTTCGATCACGTAAGATGTGTTCGTACGAGCATAGTCCGGTCTAATATGTGAATGATAGCGACAAAGATTATGAAAAGATTAAGTTAAGTATAAGTAAGTCGAGCGAGTTCTATGTTTTGGTGTTATTATTGTTATCTAACGTTGCATGTTTATAAGTATGAGTGCTTGATTTGTTTATTTGGTTTCTTCTATGCTCATATGTATCCACTTTAGGGTGGGACTGTTATGTTACTCGCCACTGATGGTGGATTTAGGTTTTCAGGTAACTCTGATGATGACGGTGTTGCTTAGCTTTGGGATTGGGCGAGCGCCGTTGACTGTTTACTTCTATAGTTTGTTTTCCGTTATTAGTACTCAGACTCTTAGTAATTGTAGTGTGTACGTTCTAACTCTGACTACAGGTTTGGAGTTAATTCTTTAGTAATGACTATTTGAGGTTTAGTTTAGTACAACTTGTGGTTTTGTACGTTTTGGGATTTATAATAATATAATTTGAGGTTTTGATTTAGATTTTAAGTATGTTTGTATGTTAGTTTGACAATTCGACTCGTCGGTCTCTTCCGCGCCGATTTATACGAATTGGGTCGTCACAGGATTAATATCAGAAGACATGTGAAAGGTGGGATTATTCCTGTGAATTTTTCCTACTAATAATTGGAAATTAATATGAAAAATAGAACTTTACATGATACTAAAAAGAAATAAAAAAAACCTATCATGATGCTAAAATTTTAAATAAAAAATTGTATTTTTATTTAAAGTGGGGCTTCGTATGAGATATTTGGCATGCGACGATCGATTACAACTATTTTATGCCATAAATTCAATGTCTTTGATCCCGAACTTTTGATATTATTATAGCTTTTTGTGTTTGATTATGTTTTTGATTATTCTATTATTATTAAAAACTATATTGTTGTAGAAAAAAAGGGGGAGAAGAGAAGAAGTAAGAGAGAAAAGAGAAAATTTGGGGTATTTAGAGAGTGATTATACAGAGAGAAGTATTACTTGTACCCCATACTTTTTTCAGCTTTCTGAAGGCCTCTATTTATAGAGGAGATGTGTAACAGAACCGGGGGGAAGTTTGTGTACAAAACGCGTCACTAGGCTCATGCAAGTACTCGCACGACCCAGGTCTAAGTTTTCGTACGCGGATTCCACTATATTCTCCCCTAGTCTGTTAGCATCCATTTGTAGGGTTTTCTAGGGTTTTGCTGCAACACCCTAGAAATTCCTTATTTTCTATGCCTCTAACTTACTAACTAAAATATTTTCTAAACAAAAAAAAAAAACCAAAGTGTTATTGCCATCGTGTTCAAACGACTATGACATTTTACCAAAGATACATAACGGAAATCTAATTTCAAATAATTTAAATGGTCTCACTTTAAATAAAACTCCTAATTCTTTTCAACCGAAATTAGAGTTAAGGTTAAGGAAACCAATTGAAATACTTTGTACATATTGGAACCATAAAGGTCCACCAAAACCAACGGAATTGAAAAATAAGTGTTAGTCCAAAGCAAATCAATATCAGATAAACAAATGAACAATAACCAAACAACTACGGATCGAAGAAGACTACAAAACTCTCCACACTCAACCCAACCAACGACATGCTTTGATACTTATAACTTCTTTTTATTTCTTCCTTACTACTCACCATTAAAAATGGGTCGTTATAGGTCCGAGATAAAGACAAGGCCAAATGCACACACAAACATAGAATAATCAACAAAAGTTGAGTACATACATACAATGAGAAATGCACACTCTAACATGAAATCCTAGCAAATGTGGAATTAAACACACACCATATAAGTGGACTTACATTGTCCTTTCCTGTTTACCATTTTAATCAAAATATGTTAACTTTGGATACTGCATGGAACGAGCTAATAAAAGTTTTCCACTACGACGCCTCCTTGGGCGCATTACTCGGTAGCAATCGAGTAGCAAAAAGCCACCATAAGGTGGTTGAGATCCCAAAATAAAAACAAAAGGGTGTACAACGTCTTGTACCCCTTATAGGAGTTTAGTTTCCAATCTTCCTTTTTTATTTTTAATTTAAAGAAACTTACGAACATCAAGGGGGAAGGGCGACAACAATGACGAGGGCGAGGCACGACAGAAACAAAGAGGGTCTGGCGGGGCACGTCGGCATGCCTGGTTGCTGCTGCAGTGGGGAGAAGAGGAAGATTTTTTTTCTTGAATCTTACGTGAAAGAGCCAATAGACATAAAAACTTTACCCTTTTCAACTAGAATATTTTATAGTATGAATGATATTAAAATATAATTAAAATCTTCAATATTAATTTAGGGTTAGGACGTAAGAGGCAATTTAATCAAGCTAGGGTATTTATATAGCTTGGGTCAATTTGAGTTTCACTACTAGGTTGGGCTTATAACAATAGACATAAAAACTTTACCCTTTTCAACCAGAATATTTTATAGTATGAATGATATTAAAATACAATTAAAATCTTCAATATTAATTTCAAATATGAATTTATAAAATAGCTTTAAAATAAAACACGAGTACCAGTGTATAAAATACGTATAAAATATATGTATTAATGTATAAAAATATGGGTATTACACTTGCTACTTCTGGACTTTGGACTTTTCTATTTGCAGATGAGGTTTAGCCTATCAGGACCTTTCTTATTCGTTTTATTCTTTTTAATTTTATTATTTTAGTGTTGGATAATTAATTTTGAGAAAAGATAATTTAAATACTAACTTTTAAGAAATAAGTCAATTATCTCCTAAAAATTACTAATTAGGAAAACCAAACTATTATTTCCAAAATAAAATTATTCAGAAAATAAATTATTTTATTTTACTAAATAAAACCATTTATACAAACCTTTAGAAAATTAATTAAAATGTTTTAGTTGAAAAATTAATTAGTCAAAGTTTGAGAGGCATATCATTAAGTCGGCATAATTATTTAGAAATGGAACTATGCAAAGTGGTACGATTCAATCATTGCCCTATTGGGATGAGACAAAACTAGGTATCTACAGACATATGCTTTAGACAGTGTCACGTGGACCAATGACATAACACAATAATTTGGCGCCTGCATAACATAATACAGTTAGTGTAACGCCTTTTAATATATTGTATAGATAGATTATAGATAGATACTTAATTGACACCAATAAATCAAATAAAAAGTGGTATAGTACTATAGTGTGAGTTGAGATCCTCTAGAGTTTAGCATTGGTAGATTTGGTAGAGTTGTGAGAGTGAGAGTTTTTAAATATTTTTTGTTTGACTTTTGCAGAAATTATCTTAGCCATTGATTATTTTTCAAGGGTCCAAATTCTAAAAATCTACCAAATCTACCAAAATTGAAATCTAGAGGATCTGAACCCCTATAGTGTACGTCCCTTCAAAATTTTGCATCTACTTTGACACACAGCCGGTAGTAGACATTTTACAATGCAAGTCGAGTTAAACTCAAGTAGTCAAAAGAGTGGAGAGTGGTGTTTCAACTTTGACACATAGCCGGTAGTAGACGCATGTTGGTACGTCTACGGCCTACTTCCCGCCATTTTTACACACTCTCTCCCCCAACATCAACATTTGTTCGTCAACCTCATTGTTGTGGCATGTTCAGAATCTCTTCTTCTTCTTCCTCCTCTTGCTATCTTAATCTTCATTCTCTTAACACCTCCAACTCCTCTCTTCTCAAATCCTTCTCTTTCTCCGTCCATTTCTCTGCAAATTTGAAGCTTCGAGCTATGTCTTCTCGCCCTTCTGCTTTCGATGCACTCATGTCAGGTGCTCGTCAAGCTGCAAAGAAGAAACCCCAAACTCCAAATACCAACAATAACAAAAACAACAACACTTCTTCTCCTAAAAAACGAAAGACCCAAGAAAACCCTAACCCTACTACTACTGTTTCGGCTGAAAAACCCCTAGAGTCCAATTCAGCGGTCGAATCGGGCACCCAAAAGGACCAATTGCAAAACCCATTTGCCAAGAAAGCTAAGGTGACTGTTAATGTGGATGATTTTGTTGTCAATTTGAAGAAAAAGCCGTCAAATTTTGACCCTAATTTGGCGTGTTGGTGGAATGAAGGTGATAGAGTTCCTTTTCTTTTTCTTGCGAAGGCTTTTGATATGATTAAAGGTGAATCTGGTAGGATTGTGATTACTGATATTACTTGTAACTTGTTGAGGACTGTGATTGCAAAGGCTCCTGATGATCTTTTGGCCGTTGTTTATCTTTTGGCCAATAAGGTTGCGCCTGCACATCAGGGTTTGGAGCTTGGAATTGGTGATGCTTCTCTTATTAAGGCACTTGCAGAGACGTGTGGAGCTACTGAAGGCGCTGTTAAGAAGTTGTATAGGGTAATGGTGTTTGTTTACATTTGTAATGTAGTTTTTGTTTTTTTGTTGTATGGGAATGCTGTATCATAATTTCAAATTTATGATGATGTGCTGGAGAGAAGTATAATCATTCCTTTTATGAGAAATATCTAATTGGGTGTTACTTGGTCTTTATGCCAATGCTTGTACCTTAAATTGTTTATCCTAAGGTGATATGAGCATCCTTTTTGTGATACTTTGTTGACTTAATGGTACCAAGATTATTGGGAAGAATGGGTTCCATGAACGGTATAAGTTGCATACATTGGTGTTTGTTCGTCTTTGAAACATTTCCAACAAATATATTTGCTGCATTTTGTCTATTTACCTGTCATTGATATCTTTGTTGTACTTATTGAACTGACAGGATTTAGGTGATCTAGGAGATGTAGCAAAAGAAATGCGTTCGAAGCAAAGAATGATGATTCAGCCTCTTCC
This sequence comes from Salicornia ramosissima, assembly GCA_951394345.1. Classification (NCBI taxonomy): domain Eukaryota; kingdom Viridiplantae; phylum Streptophyta; class Magnoliopsida; order Caryophyllales; family Amaranthaceae; genus Salicornia; species Salicornia ramosissima. The sequence goes on from OX596236.1 coordinate 21,567,600, forward strand.
ACTAAGCATTGATAAAGTTTTCGTTACATTCAAGCTCATTGCTCAGGTAGTCAGGTGGAGTTTACATTGCTTATGTTTTAGCTGCATTCTTGTGTTCATTGACAGTAGAAGTACAATTCTTTTTTTTTTTTTTACCTCATTTTTTCTGTTGTGGTTTTGACTTTTGATATTGTTTCTCAAAGCTGGTAAACTAAATCAAAGAAATAATTGCAAATGAAGGACATGTGAGCGTGTGTATCCCTTTCATTGATGGTATTGCTCTCATTTTGTTGACATCTATTGTTCATTTGTTTTTTATTTTTAAGGCATCTGGCAAGGACAGTCAAGAAAGGAAAAAGAACTTTATCAAGTCACTTATTGTGGCTGCCAAAGACTGTGAACCTCTATATTTGATGCGGCTGCTTCAGGTTTTCATTAGGATTTTAAGCTCTTTTTGTATTATAATTCTATCTTTCCCTTTCCTTTACATTATTATGTTTGTTTTGCAGTCGAAATTGCGAATTAGTTTGGCAGAGAAAACACTTCTTACTGCCCTGGGACAAGCTGCAGTGTATTCCGAAGAGCATTCAAAGCCCCCTTCAGATATTGAATCTCCTTTAGAAGAGGTAAGTGGTGATTGGATGAGATCTTTGTTGCTCTTTGAATCTGTTGATGGCCTTGCTTTTGTGTTTTCTTAGACTCTCTTAGATGATCAGCTGGTATGAACTGTTTGTAAACAAAGTTGTAATTGAGCAATAATCTGTATTTCTGCTATTCAAAGGTATGGTATCTGTTATGCTAGTGGAGATAAGCTTGTATTGTTTCTTGAAAAAACTCAATGGCTGTCAGAAAGTACTGCCACTTACTTTTAAAAAGAGTATATTATTTGTCAACAAGAGTGCTCCACAAGTTGCAAATTGCATTTTAGGGTTGATTGTTCATTGTGTGCTGTCTCCATTTTCTCCACATTCACCCAAGTAAAGAGTTTGAGTTACTAGGAGCTTTAGCAGTTAGGTTGAGTTGTATTGTTTTCATGTTAAGTTAGTTTTTATCCATGGTTGAACTACCTAGGTCTAACCTGACTCTTTATTAAAATAGGTCATGTTGCATCGGTGTTACATATTTCGCTTTTTATTTCACTTCTATAGTTCGCGGCTAGTGCAAAATGGGCCAAAAATAGCCCAAAAAGGACCATAATTTGCTTTTATCGGTTTGCAATTTCCAAGGATTTTAGGGAAGTATGTAACATTGTTGTATCGATCCGCTTACTAAATGTGCCAATTTCATCTCAAGTGTATGCTGTGTTAGTTTTATGCCATTATACAAGCAAATGCTACAATCAATTTTAGTCTAATTATGATGCACTTACCTTCTAAGAACTTGTTCTTTTAGATTCATTTTCATTCTATTTCAGTCCAGTTTAGTTCAGTTCAATTCAATTCTAAAATCCAAAAGAACGGGGCTTGAGCTCAAATTTGACCAAATATGTATTTCCTCGGTTATTTAGATGCAACATTTTATCTTTCCAAATATGTATTTCCTCGGTTATTTAGATGCAACATTTTATCTTTCACACTAGTTGTGACAAAGTTTGATCGTAAATATCTTCAACATTTGATTTTATATGTTGCTTCCGTTTCATATTAGTTGTAATAATTGGACATTGTTTGTGAAGTATAGAATATTCAATTGTTGCAATGAAATTGAGATAACATTAGTGATTAATTTTTTTTTTCAAATAATACGAGTAGTGCTAAAAATAAAGTGTTGCATCCTAGAAAAAGGAAGCATTTCAAAATTAGTTGCAGTGGAATTATGTTCAGTTACTGCGATTCAGTGAATGTTGGTGAAAGCAGAAAACAATAGAGAATGAATGTGATTGTGAGTTGGACTTTTCTTTTACAATCTTCCCTTAAGTCTTTGTTGGGATGATATGGTCGATCACTAGATTAATGGTGTCCTTTAGCTATGTTTTACCTTAAGAAGGATTTGAAAGCTGATATATAATGACTGGAAAATTGGAGCGAGTGCAGGGTTACCTAGTTCCCTCCTCAGCCCTGCGAATTGAAATTTGAAATGGTCATAATGACTTTCCAGGCCATTAGACAACGTCTTCTGTTCATTCATGAAGGTTTGATTGCAAGAAAAATGTTAAAAATTAATGCAACTATCAGACTGAGTTTTAAAAGGCGCAAGGCGCAAGGCGAAGGCGCACACCTTTAGGTGGTGAGGCGCACTAAATTTTCTAAAACCTTAATTTTTTAAAACTAGATCATATATTTTACACAAATAACATTATACTCGTTATAAATGCATAAATGACATAACAAAGTTTTTCATATTAAAAAAACGGTATTAAAAGTCTAAAACATTACATGATGAAAAGAAAAAAGGGAAGGAAAAGCAAACTTGGTTGTCCGAGCTCATTTTCGAAGAGACGAAGACAGTCGAAGATGAAGAAAAGAAAAAAGAACAAAAGAGAGAAACTTCTCGATGACCGGCAGTGACGATGGTGGCTCCGGCGGTGGGTGGGTGATGATGTTAGCAACAGTTAGGGACGGCCAGCAGTGAAGATGGTAGCTCCGGCGGTGGGTGGGTGATGATGGTAGCAACAGTTAGGGACCTAGGATTTGCTTCTATACTTCTCTCTCTTCTTTCAAAATGTTGATCCTTTTCTTCTACTTATTCTCTCTTCTTTTTTTTATATATAAATGCTTCAAATGACCTAATAAAAAACCTATTTGTAATTTAAAAAAACCTGATGTGCGCCTTACCCCCAAAAGGCGCGCCTTTCCTGGGCCTTGCGCCTCCCAAAAAGGCGCGCCTTTCCAGCGCCTCCAAGGGGTCCTTGTGCCTCGCCTTAAAAAAGCCCAAACGCTAGCGCCTTGAAGAGCCTTAGCGCCAGAGGCGCGCCTTTTAAAACTAAGCTATCAGATCTATGGTTTGAATGTCAAACCCTAAATCTGAAATCTTTGAACCCTAGATCTGTCAATTACATGTGAATTTTTGCGAATCTTGATGTGATATATTGGGGGTTTTTCTTTTGGAAGTCAAGGCAAGCATATTGATGTCATTGCCTTAATCTGTAGAAATCTCCGGCCATTGTCTCTGGCATGGTGTTGTTTTCCTATCTGCTTCTGCCTGCTTTGCTTTCTCTGTTTTTTTTTATCCTCCTCTTTCTTGAGTGGTTAGACTTGGGATTTTGGGATATCACATCCCTGTTAATGGGTATGATGACTAGTGGCTTCTGAAGAACTACATTATAGTTGTAAAGTACTTTGTACTTGCATTTCTTATTTTTTTTTTTTTATTGTTTTCATTCTTAGTTCAGGCTACCCTACTTTCAAGTTTCACGTCTCTTATATTATGAAGTAAAATTAAGTCCCTTGATATGTATAGAATATTAAATGGAGAATCATTCATTCAAAAATAGCACTGATGAACTAAGCAATTTCCAAAAGCAAACCAATACCTAAAACATCTATTAAAAAAAATACCCTTTGCATATAATCTTATTAAAAAGTAAGAACACTATTAATAAAAATAAAATATTAGCGAACCAAAAAACTATGGAGAATTATGACCCAAAGTATCAAACCAAAGATTAACCCCCCCCCTTCCCCGGTCCCAATTCCAGCCAACTAGCGAATTGCGATCCAATACTAGGTAACCCGAGCGAGTGTGCCAAACAATACAAATAATCGCTATTTCCTAAAGAATTTAGGAAATTGGATGGCCAAACACTTCAACGTCTCTTGAAATATTTCCAGAGAATTGTTTTTCTAGAGTAGAAGTTTTCCATAAGCTTCTTCAAACAGACTTTTAGATTTCTGTTGTAATTTGTGAGGATTCTATCAACTATGACTTTTTTTGTGATATGAATGGGCATTTCTTTGCCTTTATACAGTTATGCTATTTCCTTAGTATGTGTGATCAGTGGTCAGAAATCTTTATTTATTTATTTATTTTGATTGTGGTGTCTAAAATTCTTTTTTGGACTCATGAGCTTAAGTGATTCTTGGCACCGAGTAATTTTTTTTCATCTTGCATCTTATAACTCATATTTTTTCCTTCGTCTTCTGCATGCCTTCATAAGCTTTCCTTTTTTCTCTTATTTTTCTTATTGTCAGTTGGGGTTCTACTAATCAATTAAGATTACTCTTAGGCGAAATAGTCTTGTTTTTTGATAATTTCACTTCAACTAATTTTCTATTTAATGTTTTGGATATTAAGATGCACATTATATTTGTGTTAAAGCCAGACTTTTGATTTTTTTTTTTAAACTTTTTTTTTGATTTTTTTTATAATTAAAACACGTGCAATATAAAAATATCTTAATTAGCGTACTAGTATTCTCTACTTTTGAAATGACATTTTTTTCATACTCATTTTGTTTCCATCCCTATGCATGTATTCGTTTTTTATTCAATCTAGAGTCCTACTAATCCAACAATACCCTTTTTACGTTATGTATTATTCAGAAAGCTACATCTGCCTTGACATATTTTATAGTTTGAGTATATAAAATGTAATTAACCTAGGAAGAGTCTAGTTTATCATTTTGATACTAGTTTGACTGTTTGAGGACAAGTAAGAATTTGAGGATGGAGGGAATTTAGAATTTTTGTTGTCTAGAAGACTAAATTATAAATGGTTTACACTTTAGTGTGAATTATGGTCATTTATCTTAAATCTTTAAATGTGATATGGTTGAAACTAGTGCTTCCTATAGGTCAAGACATAAGAGCTTGATTTTGTTATTGTACTACATCTTGGTTTCAGCGATTTTGACCTTGGTAGTCTTTGGGAACACCATTTGACCATTTTTTACTTTCAGGATAGGATTTTTTCTTTAGTGTCTTTTGTTTTCCTCATTTTGAGGTACTTTTTTTTTAATTTTACCACATTTTAGGAACCAAAACTTAAAGTCTCACCACTAATTGATAGATTCCGTCCAATAATTTATTTTGTGCGGTCCTTTAAAATGTTGTGATAAAGGGGAAAAAAGTAACTATGGCAATGTGCTTCAACCAGGATTGGGTAGTTGGTATGTTACAACATCAAAATTCTTCAAAATCTCAATTACTATTGAAATCAGATCTCACCAGGGCCACTTGCCACAATTGGGCACACAATATACTCCCTCCGTAACGCTTTAACTGCAACAATTCTAAATATGGGTGTAACAAAATAACTTCAACAATTTCTTAACTTTCTATATTTGGTATAAATTTGAACATGAAATGTCTATACTGACCCTAACTTTAAAACATAAAACAAAATTACCTACCTATGTGCTTTTCTCTCTCATACTTTATATCTAACTTTACATATACATTTGATCTCCTCTCTCTTACTTTATCTTAACAACTATCCAAATCCATACTTAACATATTCTCTCTTGGAGTCCGTGTTAACCCATTTGTTGTAGTTAAAGTGTTACGGAGGGAGTACAATTTTGGTGTGTTTCTAGCCTCATGGGAAAATTGTGCTGATTGACACGATGCAAACATGGTTTTGAGAATAGCATTTTGCCCAATTTGGTAACTTCGTCTGACCGGGCTAATTGCATGCTTTCTCTTTTGACCATTGGTTTGCTTATTTATTCTTTCTTGTTCTGGAAAGTTCCACCTTTTTTGGAGTTACAACATATTTCAGGATTCATTTTCCCGTCATCAATTTTCTAATTATGTTAAAATTTTAGTTCCAAATATCATGAAATTTGCTGTTGAAAAAAATTCTGTGTACATGTTTGATTGTACTCTTTCTCTAAATAGCTAAACAAATTCCTCCTCTTCTGTTTGGACATAAGTTTATGCATGCAAAACTCATGATCATGATTGTACTTGATTGTGGAGTGTCGTGTAAACCTTGTCAATGGATATGATTTTGCACTAAGGTTTCATTGAACATCGTTTTGTCACTTTTCAAGACATTTTTTTTTCTTTTCGCGAACCATCTAATTCTTATGTTCTCTTGTTTGTCGTTGAACAATTTGTTCATACACGTTTCCTTGTGTAGCATTTGAAGATACCTTATATTCCAACGTAAACAACTTATTTATTGAAATACCCCAATTTCCTCCTCTGTCCATGATTTGGCTATTAAAGTCAACCAATTTTGTCTTTCATCCTCTAATTTCAAGCACAAACCCAATTCTGAAGAAAAAAGTAGAATCAAGTATTAATCTTTAGAAGTTTGGTTTGTTGAAATATGTTACAATCAAAGACTTTGAGCTGTGTGGAGGATTTGAATTTTACCTTTCATTTTTTTGAAGTTAAGGTTCACCATCCAATTTGAAGTTTCCCCATAAGAATGTATATTTGAAAGTTTTACCTAATTTGAAGTATATTAACTGTTGAAGTGTGGTAAACTCCTTAACCTTGTTCTCCATTCATCATTCAAATATATAGAATATAAGCCTAGAATTTGCATACCTAACTCTCCTAAATAATAGGGTACAATAATATTTTCCAAAAATATTTACATAAATTAATATTTAATATTTCCTGTATCACTCCCCCGCAGTCTGAGCAGGAGGAGGACAAACGCTAAGACTGGACTTAAAATCCAAAAATAGCAGTCGAGGGAGCTCTTTTGTGGGGGATATGAAGCACCCGAATCTGTCACAATATTGATAGGGTGCAAGGATAAAGTATAATAAAAAAATATAAAAAAAAACAGCTGGCAACAACTTTAACTTAAACCACACATTTAGTTACTATCCTCTTTTATATTACTTTATTTATATTTATATTCTCTCTCTACCCACCCTCCTTCCTCAATACGAATATACGGTGGTCTGAATTCTGAAATATCTCAATCTGTTCATCTCATCTTCAAGGTTTTCAACCATGGCGACACCCTGCAAACTGAATAAAAATCTACAGCAAATACACTAAATGACTCGTCTTTACCCCTTGAGTAAAAGCCTCATATCAATTTTGGCGTCCGATTAACTAAGAATGCTTCTTCGCTTTCTAGTTCTTCCTTCTAAAAAGTTGTATGGGTTAACTTGGATGACTTGGCCAGTACGGTCTAAAAATTGCTCCATTTTAACACAACGTGACAAACCGGACAATATCGTTTTGGTAAAATTGGAACCCGTTACAAATCGGGCGCATCGCATTGATGCGGGAGCATTTTTGAACCATGGTCCCAAGGTGACTTTTTCACAGACGAAGTGAATGTCAAGTTCGACGTGTTTGGTGCTTTGATGTTGAACGGGATTACTAGATAAGTAAATCGCACTGACATTGTCACAGTACACAATAGATGCTTGGCGAAGGGGAAACTGAAGCTCAAGAAGGAGGTTTCGCAACCAACATGTTTCAGCAACAACGTTTGCAATGCCATGATATTCAGCTTCGGCACTGGAACGAGACAAAGTGGGTTGTCTTTTAGTGGACCAAGATATGAGATTGTCACCAAGAAAATAACGATATCTTGAGGTCGACCGACGAGTGTCGGGATAGCTTGCCCAATTAGCATCAGAGTAAGTGATGAGACTCTTTGGAGCCGAAGGATAGAGGTGTAGACCATGATCTATTGTACCCTGTACATAATGCAAAATGCGCTTTAGGGCATGAAGATGAGATTCTTTGGGGTCATGCATAAAAAGGCAGATTTGTTGAACAACATACGCAATGTTAGGGCGAGTGAAAGTGAGATATTGTAGAGCTCCAGCTAAACTACACTATAGAGTAGGATCAACGATTGGTGGGCCGGACTCTCAGCACTGAGTTTAGATTTTGTGTCAATTGGAGTGGCTAAAGGTTTACAACTGTCAGTCCAGCACGTTCAAGAATGTCTTGTGCATACATATTTGAGGCAAAAACAAGTAGGAGGGAGTGCGAGTGGCACTAATGCCTAGAAAGTAACTTAAGGACCCCAAATCGGTCATTAGGAACTCACGTTGCATTGTAGATATGAGATGATGTCGGATAGCATTAGTAGAGGTGACAAGAACGGTTCCAAGTCTCTTGAGCCGTGGCACCCTTATGATGAGTGGTTTGAAGGAGGGCGGGTGAGATGGTGCCGTAAAGCCACTTCTTGACGACAGAATCAAGTCGTTTCCATAATTCAGGAGAAACATCATTAGGTTTGGGAGTCTTTGGATCAATGTGATCAAGGACGTTATATGCATGGCAATGAGTTTCGAATAACTCGACCCATGTTGAATATTGAGCGTTTTCTCGGTCGAGTGTAATGGGAATATCATTACAGATATTAGTCACAGAAAGGGCGGGGTGGTAATATGGTTTAGAGGAGTCTTGGTTTGCCATGGTGATGGTGATGGGAAGAAGACGGAGACAGGAAGCAGAGCAAATAATAAGAAGAAAAAAGAAGGAAAAAGAAAGTGTTTTTCGTTTTTTTATTCCTCTCTTTAACCTAGTTGTTATACCATGTTGAATTGTGGTAAACTCCTTGACCTTGTTCTCCATTCATCATTCAAATATATAGAATACAAGACTAGGATTTGCATACCTAACTCTCCTAAATAATAGGGTACAAGAATAATTTCCAAAAATATTTACATCAATTAATATTTAATATTTCCTCTATCATTAACAACCAATTCCAATATGTTGAATAACTAAATTAAAAATTGGATCAAAATTTGCTTATTCTTAATAATTCCCACATATGGCACTTAGGGCTTGTTTACTTCAGTAGTTCAGCTTAAATTAGGTTCAGCTCAGTTCTATTAAGTTAAGTTTAGTTCAGTTTAGCTCTCAATTTCCTTCTCTTATAAAATATTACTTTCAGCTGTATTCAGATCAATTAAGTTCAGTTCAGCTGTATTCAGCTAAAGTAAACGAGCCCTTATAGCCTTGTTGAATATTGGTTATTGGTTTCAAATAAAGGTGATTTGAATAAATTTGTATAGCATTTTAAAAAGAAAATATGATGAATATGTCAATGAGAATGTATTCTCATTCATAGCTATATGATTTTCTATTTAGAGTTCGTTTGGTAGGATGTATATGTTTTCTATGAAAATTAAAAGAATAGTGATAGGAATGATAGCTCCATCCTCCACCTTTGATATGTCAGTGGTTCGATTCGTCTTACATGTAAATATGTCAGGGGCTCATGTATTTTTCAATAAATTCAATTGATAATTCGTTCTCATTACCAACATTTGGTTTCAATAACCAAATGGGTTGTTAGAGTTTACTTGAAATCAGTAGATTTCTTACAAATTTGATAAAAAGGATAAATTCCATAATTAATTGCAGAATGTACTAATACGTTCCTAATTTCCTATAGTTGATGTTTAATGCTTAGTTTAAAATGAGTGCCTCGCTCTTAGTGGAGTTCAAATTCACTATCCCACTTTTTGTATATCATTTGTGTGCTACTCATTTTCATTGGTCGGGAAACACTTTTTTTAAATAATAAATTAATAATTAGTGGGCCCTTGCTTTAAAAATAACCAATGAGAATGATTGGCACACAAATGGTACACATAAATTGGGACATAGGATTTGGACCCCTCTTATGCTGCACATTGACTTTTACTAGAATTAATTAGACAAGTCTAGAAGCATTATTACTTATTAGTGAATAATAATCTTTTTCCTCTTTAATTTTCTGTTAGGCTTGTTACTGTTTTCTATTAGGTTTGTTACTGTTCTATTAGGTTTGTTACTGTTCTATTAGGTTTGTTACCGTTTTCTGTTAGGTTATGTTTAGTTGTCAAGTGTAGTCTATAAATAATAACTGTAATGAAGTTTATAGGAGGAATGAAAAAATATCAGTTTTCTTTGGCTTGTTAGTTTGGGAGAGTGCTTACCTCTCGAAAGCAAGCAAAGTTATCATCTACTTTTCTATTAATTTTTCCAGTGTGCAGCAAACTTGGTATCAGAGCCACCGGTCTAAGGCAGCGAGATGGTGGGTTCATCTAATTCGCGGCGTTTTGAGGCTTTGGAGGCAGAGCTGGCTACTCTTAAAATTGCGGTGATAGACCCGACTGAAGCTACGAAATCTGTGCAGAAGTCTCTTCAACGAATTGCAGTGGGCTTGGAGCAAGTATCCACCATGTTAGCTGAGGAGTTACGTTCGACTTCACAGAAGGTGGACCAAAATCGCACCAACCATGAGTAGGCCCTGGTGCAGCTTCGCGGGGAACAAGTGCAATTTCGTGAGGAACTTGGCTCGCAGATCGCCTCCTTGCACCCACACCAACAACACTCTCTGAATTATTTCCAGAGCTATGGCAGCGGAGGAGGACGACCACCTGATGGGGCAATGGGTCCATGGCGGTTCAAGAAATTGGATCATCCTACCTTTGAGGGCTCGAATCCTGATGGATGGATCTTGAGGGTGGAAAGATTCTTCCAATTTTACAATATGACGGAGGAGGAAAAGTTGGAAGGGGCAGTGGTGGCTCTCGACAGCAAGGCTCTATAATTCTACCAATGGGAGGATAACCGGCGGCAAGTGAAATCTTGGGATGATTTAAAGAAGCTACTGTTGCGACGATTTAGATTGGCGGCCGCCGGAGCCACCCTTCATGCTCAATGGCTGGCTGTGAAACAAGAAGGGACGGTGGATAATTATGTTGATAGATTCATCGAGTTAATGGCCCCTTTGATTGGAATTCCTGAAGAAACATCTTGTGGGCAATTCCTTAATGGGCTTAAGGAGGACATTAGACATGAAGTTATGGTGCTAGAGCCCACTTCCTTGGACCATGTCATGGAACTAGCCCTAAAGGTGGAATGGAAAATGATTTGTGGGGGTAATAAAAGAATTGGGCATGGGCCCAAGAATTCAAAGCTTCTCACACTCAACCAAAACCCTAACACATCCAACCCCCCATATTCTTCACATAACCGAACCCCATTCAACTCCACATATTTCAGCCCAACCCAAGAATCTAACCCACCTCCTTTTAACCCTTATAACCTGATTTCCCATCCCACTAACCATACCCTTCCTCAACATTTGACTCCCACAGCATCAAAGACATCCACCCACACTACCCACTCCACTTCTTCCATCAATCGCCCATCCAACTTACGCTTGAGCTTTAAGGAGCTGCAACATCAACGGGACAAGGGGCTGTGTTTTCGCTGTGAGGAAAAGTGGTCACAGGGTCACCGCTGCAAAAATCGCGAGCTGAGCGTGCTAATTTGCGAGGAGGAGGTCGACGTGGTTGCTGAGGAGGACGAGGAGCCACCCACGTTCCCACCTTGAGGGCAAGGTGGTTCTTCGGGAGGAGGGAATTGCTGCACATTGACTTTTATTAGAATTAATTAGATAATTCTAGAAGCATTATTATTATTAGTGAATAATAATCTTTTTCCTCTTTAATTTTCTGTTAGGCTTGTTACTGCCTTCTGTTAGGTTTGTTACTGTTTTCTGTTAGTTTAAGTTTAGTTGTCAAGTGTAGTCTATAAATAATAAGTGTAATGAAGTTCAGAGGAGGAATGAAAAAATATCAGTTTTCTTTGGCTTGTTAGTTTGGGAGAGTGCTTACCTCTTGAAAGTATGCAAAGTCATCATCTACTTTTCTGTTAATTTCCAGTGTGCAGCATCTTAGTGAGGCACAACCATCTTAAAGCGGCGTGCTAAGAGTGCCTTTATTGAGACGTGCCTTTGCGCCGTAAGGAAAATATCTTAGATTAGAGTTATGAATTCAAGAATTATCGAAACTTATCTTGCCTGAGATGGGTAGTATGCCAGAGATAACAGAACGTAACAACTAGACTCTGAGATATTGATGGTAATCCACTAATTTTAGTCTAAATTATAGTGTTCTTTGAGTTAGTTTCCTGTCTTATCTATCAACTGTAAATTTTCCCTTCTTGATTCGGTGGGTAATACTCCTGTTTTCTTTAATTTCTTCTCAGTGGTTTTGTTTGCTATTTTTTCTTCAAAGAAAATAAGTTTCTCTCTTTGATATGTCTGTTGCAATCTTCACTCCATGTGTTGGTGCTTTTTCTTTATATAAATGTTTGCATGCTATTTGGTACCTTAGAAGAATGGTAACCAGTTCTTTAAAATTCTGTATTGATTTTGATTAAATGAGAATCACATATAGGCTGCTGAATCACTGAAGTCTGATGTTCTTGTAACCAGTTGTGGGTTTAAAATAGCCAATGTTTTGCTTAGTTTTTTAGATTATACTTTTGTACAAAGAGCTTGCTGGTTATGTTTGTGTTAATCTTGTTATTTTTTTTTTCTGTAATCTTTTTTTAGCTGTTTTTTTTCCATCTTCATAATTTTATCTCATCCTTTTTAAATTTTCTATATCAGGCTGGAAAGATTGTCAAACAAGTATATTCTCTGGTTCCCGTGTATGATAAAATAATCCCTGCCCTTCTCAGTGATGGTGTATGGAATCTATCAAAGAGCTGTGTCTTTACACCAGGCATTCCTATTGGACCTATGCTAGCAAAACCAACAAATGGAGTTTCAGAAATTGTAGATAAATTTCAGGATATGGTATTTACTTGTGAGTACAAGTATGATGGAGAGCGCGCTCAAGTAATTTTTCTACCTTTTTTATTTTCTGAGTATTTTAGGTATATGCTGCTTTCATTTCCTTTCTCTGTCTAGGGGCTGAAACATCAAGTCTTCTGGAATGAATTTTTTGTACTTACCTTGGCTGTTAAATTCAGATTCATTTCATGGAGGGTGGTGCAGTTGAAATATATAGCCGAAATGCGGAACGGAACACAGGAAAGTTTCCTGATGTTGTAGCTTCTCTCCCAAGGTACTATCTAACAGAGTTTGTACATGTGAATGCCCCTAGTTTCTGAAGTATTTTGAACTTTGAAGAAATCTTAAGAGGCTGTCTGCTACAATGATTTTCAGTGTTGGTTTTATAGGACACAGATTTAAACTTTATGTTGTAATGATTAATGGAGCAGGTAATGTTGGTATTACTGCAAAAACTAGATTTGTTTTTCAATAACTCAATAAGCGTTAGGGAAAATGAAGAAAGGGTATGGGCATGGGTTTTTGACTGTAGGAATTATTAGAGTAACTAAGAAATTCTTGCATTCTTTTGTCAAATTTGTGGAAACAATTCAGGCTGCAAGTTCTTTACACATAAGCCTCCATCTGTTAGCACTGCTCTGTGCCAAAGTTTTTTCTTTTTAATTATTCTGATAATCAAATCTGTATGGCTATTGTAGCATTTGGTGCTTGAAAGGCTTCTCATGTTTTATTAATTCCATGATTTATTAGGAGCTACTATAAGACAAAAATAACTGGTTAGGCGTTAGTTGTATTTGATTATATGTATTTGGAAACGATGGGCCACACTAGCATCACCTATAGTTTAGGTGCATCACACAACAGGACCACTTATGGGTGTGGAATGCTTTACCACCTATGAGCCTGGTGCAGCACCAATTAAGCTGGAGGACTGTAGGATGGAGATTCCACCGGAAAAGGGAATCTTAAATGAATTTATTCCTTTTCCTCTTATTTTTTTTTTTTTTAATTCAAATAATGTTCCTTGTTTTCCTCCAAAAGCTCAGGTGATCTCCTAATTATTCCTCTCTTCTACCCAATTGCACCTTTCCTTTGAAAGTCCCCAATCCAATTTCCCCAAACTGAAGTATGAAAATGTCTAATTGCATGATATGGAATAAACTAGTCAAAATCTTTCACTACAGTGCATGATTACCATATCCATGTGAAGTTCATTGTAATCAGCATTGGTAAACATATTGTTGTTGCCGCACATGTAGTTACTATCTGACTACCCCATTTGAGATATAATTTATACCTATATGCTCTAATTACCTTACGAAATGCAAATTGCATTTGATAGTACTATATAAGCGGTGCTTAACAGGCTCTATCTACCTGTTCTCAACCCCGTGTCCCGTCATGATATATTGAGGATCCTCTGGTGAGTGGTGACAGGGATTTGAGAGTTGTCTGATCTTCTCTTTTCCATGTGACTCTCTGCTTCCCTTAATCTGATTTATTATTCTATTGCTACATTGTATTTTCTACTCTTTATCTAATAAAGCAGAAAATTTAGGTATGATTCACCTGAGCCTGTTCACTCGTTTCAAGTTTGTTCAATTGTTTTTGTAGGAATATGATTTTTTGTTTGTTTTAAAAAATTTCAAATTGTTTATTATCTGTCTTTTTACACATGGCTGCAATAAAAAAGATGAAAATGGCAGGGAAGGAGAATTAAAAATCCCATGGACAACAAAGAAAGGAAAATTAAAAGGAGATTTTTTCTTAATATAATTGGTATATTAAAAATTCTTGGGAAATTCTCAATAGTAATACTGTACTTTGCATATTTCCTATGGTTAACCCTAATTTTTTTTAATTCTCATTGGTGACCCTAAAGTTATTGTCCTACTTTCAAAAGTGACATAATAAGAACAAAGTCATTAATTCCATTAGAATTAAGGACTACTTTGATTATTGAGTGCAAAAATAACTAGCAAAAGCTAGAACGTGTAATTTTCTCGTTACAAAAACCGAGATACGTAAATCAAGCAGCTACAAGCAACACACATTGTTTTAAAACTCAGTCGTATCATCACGTATCGGACGAATCGTAACAGAATTTTGAGTTGCCGATGCTGCACACTGAGAAAATAAGACAGAAATAGTAGATGATAGTGTTGCTTACTTTCGAGAGGTAAGCACTCTCCCAAACTAACAAACCCAAAGAAACTGATATTTTTTCATTCATAAACTGCACCTCTTCTTTATTTATAGACTACACATAACAACTAAACTTAACTAAAAAGACTCAATTACCTCTAACAAACCAACTAACAGAAAACAGTAACAAACCTAATAGAAAACACTAACAAACTAACAGAAAAAACAGTAACAAACTAACAGAAAAGTAAAGAAGAAAAAGATTATTATTCTAGAATTATCTAATTAATTCTAGTAAAAGTCAATGCATAGCAATTCCCTCTCCCCGAAGAACCACCTTGCCCTCAAGGTGGGAACGTGGATGACTCCTCGTTCTCCTCAGCAACTGCGTCAGCCTCCTCCTCGCAAATCAGCACGCTCAGCTCGTGATTTTTGCAGCGGTGGCCCTGTGACCACGTTTCCTCACAGCGAAAACACAGCCCCTTATACCGTCGATGTTGCAGCTCCTTATCACTCAAGCGTAAGGTGGATGGGATGTTGATGGAGTTGGCTGATTGATGGGTAAAACTTGGGTGGGCCGGGTTCGAATCTGGGGGGCCGGTTTTTGGGTGGTAATTGGAATGGGTAAAAGATGGTGGGGCCAAATTTTTTTGAGACATGTTTGGGGAGTTAGAGTGAATTGGAAATGGGGTAGAATTTTAGGGTTTTGAAAGAATAAGCCCAGGCCCATTTTTCTTTTGTCCCCCATAAGTAATCTTCCCCTCTACCTTTAGGGCCAACTCCATGGCATGGTCCAAAGAGGTGGGCTCCAGCACATTAATTTCATGTTTAATATCTTCCCTTAGCCCATTAAGAAACTGCCCAGTTGCAATTTCTTCAGGAACACCAGTTAAGGGTGCCATCAATTCAATAAATCTATCAATGTAGTCATCCACTGTGCCTTGCTGTTTAACTACCAGCCATTGGGCGTGAAGGGTAGCTTTGGCAGCCGCGAGCCTGAACCGCCGCAAGAGAAGCGCCTTTAAGTCATCCCAAGATGTGACCCTTCACCTGTTGTCTTCCCATTGAAAGAACTACAAGGCTTTTCCATCAAGAGCCACCACTGCTCCCTCCAACTTCTCTTCCTCCGTCATTTTATAGAATTGAAAGAATCTTTCCACCCGTCCGGGATTGCACCATTAAAGGTAGGGAGGTCCATTTTCTTGAATCACCAAGGCCCCATGTTCCCTCCGTCCGATGGTCGACCACCTCCTCCGATCACCCCACGATGGTCTTTGTCATGACCCCGTGGATTAATCTAGGCAATTTGAGAGCAAATCTCCACTCTCCATCGCTCCTGATTTTCTTGATTTTTTTCTACCTTATGAGAAGTAGCTTTGAGTTCCTCCGAAAGGGTATTTGATACATGTTCTAACCCAGCCATGATTTGTTCCAAGGAATTCTGGACGCGTGTTGATTGATTGGCAATGGTGGTTTTTAGGGCAGCCAACTCAGATTCGAGTGTCTCCATGCGTTGTGACTGGGTGGTTCCCCCCATCTCGCTGCTAGGAAAGGGTGGCTCTGATACCAAGTTGATGCACACTGAGAAAATGAGACAGATATAGTAGGTGATAGTGTTGCTTACTTTCGAGAGGTAAGCACTCTCCCAAACTAACAAACCCAAAGAAACTGATATTTTTTCCATTCATAAACTGAACCTCAATGCATTCTTTATTTATAGACTACACTTAACCAAAAAGACTTAATTACCCCTAACAAATCAACTAACGGAAAACAGTAACAAACCTAACAGAAAACACTAACAAACTAATAGAAAAACAGTAACAAACTAATTGAAAAGTAAAGAAGAAAAAGATTATTATTCTAGAATTATCTAATTAATTCTAGTAAAAGTCAATGCATAGCAGCCGAATCGAGTTTTAGTGATTCAACAAGTAGTATCAAAGTGCAGCGCATTTTCAGGACGCAGAGGCCACTGCAACCGCATTTCCAACCTTATTGGCCGCTACAACTGCATTTTCAGGCCTTATCGGCCGATTAAAGGAGGAAGGTTGTGGTAGGCTTGTAACAGCCAGCATAAAAATATGTCACATCCAAGCGCATTGTTGGACAAGAATAGTACTAGGATGGGTGACCTCCTGGGAAGTCCTTGTGTTGCCATGCCGCTGACCCCACTGACCCCGTGGTTGGCCGAGAATAGTACTAGGATGGATGACCTCTTAGGAAGTACTCGTGCCATCGCTTTGGAATTAAGGTGCAGCGTAGCGTATCAGCCGATTAAACCTCTTCTTTGTGCAATTCGTGGAGAGGGAGAGGGTGAGTGGGAGCTCTAAGCACCAAAAGAAAAAAGAAAAAAAAAGAGGAATACAAGAGCTAACATACAAATTGGTGCACTAGCCACCATCTTAGGACAATTGCATCTTTCTTCAATCTCTGCTACTCTGTCCTTTGATCTCTCTGATCACTCTCTTTGTTCTGCTCCTTTTTCTCTTCAACTCTTTTATTTTAGTCTCATTATATGTCTTTGTTTTTCAAGAAGCATGAGACTGAATTCCTTTTTTCAAGGGGAAAAATGAAGTCTCATACGTATTCTTTTCTTATTCCCCCTTGGCCCCACTAACTCCCTTTTCCGTCCTTTTATTTTACCTTTTCAAGCAGCAGGACGAAGTATACAGAAGCTCACTACTGCACTATTCTTAATACCATTTTAAAAGTTTTTCACTAATAATAATGATAAAATAATCGAAAAATTAATAATTTTCATAATAAAGAAAAGGAATTGAAAAAAAAACCAACTATGACAACCGTGATGTGATCCTCGACTACCTCATGAGTTCTGTTACCTTATCGTCATGATTGTTTTCGTGATCGCGACCGAAACCACATTCTCGAACAATGTACACGTATACCCATAGGTGGTGCTGGCCCTTTGAACACAATGCAAATCCAACAATGACATTACTTAGGCCCTGTTCTTTTGGACTGAAATACTCCGAACTTTACTCATTTCGAGCTGAGCTAAACTAAAATTTCAGAAATTAAGTCCAAAAGAACACGACCTTATTGTTATTGTGGTTATTTTTCTTTTATTATTTGGTTCTCTTCACATGGATGCCCAAGTTGTGAATCTTCAGTTTTTGACTAGGAAGTAGGGGGACGAAATTTTGGGTGCCGTATCCGTACCGGGGACGGGGTGGGGACAGGGACGGTGCGGGGACGGCCTAAAAACGTACCGGGGACGGCTGTTCTGATTTGGGGACGGCATGGGTGGGTCGGGGACGGCCGGTTTTGGAGTTGGGGACGGTTTGGGGACGGGAAATGGAAGAAGTAGCCGTCCCCAAACCCTTCATCACCACCATTCCCACCTCCATTGGAAGGAAAGAGATGAGTAACGGAACAAAAATTGAAAATTAGATCAATCTACAGAAAAGAGGAGGAAAATTAGGGTTTGTAGAAATCTCCTCCAGCACCAAAATTTGAATTTCTTCTCTACCAGCCACCATCTTCAACTCGCCGTCCACCACTAGCCGTCGTCGTCGACTCGCCGTCTAACACCAGCCACCCTCGCCGGCTAGGTTCTTCTCTCTCTTCTTTTCTCCTCTGCTCGAAGCCTCAAACTTCTCTGGTTTTTTTTACTTTCCCTTTCTTCTCTCCTTCGAACTTCTTCAAAGTATGTGTTTTTCTTTTCTTTTTTTCCTTTTTCCTTCAATTCCCTATTTTTATGCCACTATCGGCCTACCAAAGTGCCACATGCGAGGGTTTTATTTTCTTTCTTTTTCCTTGTTATTATCCACCCCTACCCCACTAGCACTAGTGTTATGAGCTAGTACTCCATAAAACTTTATTTTTGTATTTTTTTAATTTGCTTATTTTATTTTTTATTTTTTAAGACATAAATAATTAATTTTAAATGGTGTATTTGTGACTTTTTTTATGAATTTATTTTATATATATATTTTTCCTGCCGTCCCCGTTTTTAGAATTTTTAATTTTGCCGTTTTCCGTCCCCGTACCCGTACCCGTTTTTGACCCCGAATCCGACTCCGTGCAACCTAGGTTTTTGAGATGGGTATATTAAGTTGAATTTTCAGAAACGCACACGCACGCACGTAATCAAGAGGCTTCAATTTACTTGTAAGCTTAATAGCTTATAATTGTTGGTTATGCGGGTGTAGTGATCCCAATATATGCTGTTTAATAGCCTATACTATTCTTTGATTTGTGCTCACGTTTCAGGTTCAAGAAGTCATCTGTAAGTTCTTTTATTCTGGATTGTGAAATTGTTGCCTATGATCGTGAGAAGCAGAAGATTCTTCCTTTTCAGGTATTGTTTACGTGGTTGAATCTCTTGCTTTTGTTCTACTCTCTTCTTCGTCAAAATTTGAAGCAAAAAAATGTTGGAAACTACAGCTGACAAACTTAGATCTTGAATCTATTTGATTCATGCTTAAAGAATTTTAGCAGCTTGTGCTCTTCCAGGTTCTCTCATTATATATCATTGCTTTTATTTCCATTGTTAAGAACTAATATTTTAGAAAAAGGGCATTTTAGGCAATGCATAATAAATTAGTTGAAGGAAGAATCTAGAGAGTGCCTTAGAAGAGAACTTTGTCTATAGAGCGCGATTGTAAAATACTCTTCCCCCCTTTAATATTAATTCATAGCATCATTCTGTCCTTCTTACAAGGGGCTGTTTGGTTCATTTAGTTGGACTGGAATGGTATGGATATCCATACTAGGGTGGTATGGATTCAATATAGGAATGGATTCTATATCCATTCCTGCTGTTTGGTCCACTTTTAGAATGGATTATGTAAGTTTTGTTTTTTATTATTAAATTACAATTTTAATCAATTGAAATAATACCCAAAATCCAATACAAAAGAAAAAAAATAGAAATCAATTTGGATTAAATATACAATTTTAAAAATTAAAACAACAGTAAAAAAAATGACTGAATTTTGCAAAACAGATTCAAAAAAAAAAAGAAACATGTAAAAATTGAATGAACAAACCATAACTTTACTGTATACATATTAACATATTTACAAACAAACCATGAGAAATGAAGAAAAAATTTTAAAATGTAAAAAACAAAAAAGATAAGGCAATTGTGAATCGTCACTTGCTGCATACATGTGATACAATCAAATTAAAAATTAATTAACAATCCATACCATACAAATAGCAAATATCAATGGAAACTTTAGATGTTGATTGCTGAATACCTCCATGTGATACAATCAAATTAAAAATTAATTAACAATCCATACCATACAAATAGCAAATATCAATGGAAACTTTAGATGTTGATTGCTGAATACCTCCACGGCTGCAATGAAGCGTCAGTGAAGAAGAAGACGACCCAACTTTTTTTTTTTTTGCAGCTTTTCTCCTTTCAGTTTTTCTCTCCTCACAGATTAGGGTTTGTAAGTGGAGGGAATGGATTTAAAAACTTGGGGTATGAGGGGGGTATGGAATTGAAGGGGGGTGGGGTGGAGTTAGGAACCCATGGGTTTCATATTCTGCACAAAAAAAACCCAACCAAACAATGGATTGGTAACAAATCCATTCCAATCCATTAAAAAAGAGCCAACCAAACACACCCTAAGTTCTTTTTGTATATGTTTGATTGTAATGCAATATTGGTGGTAATGTCAGGTACTCAGCACCCGAGCCCGCAAAAATGTCGTAATGAGTGAGATAAAGGTTGATGTTTGTGTTTTTGCTTTCGACATATTGTATTTAAATGGAAAGCCACTTCTCCAAGAGCAGCTTGATGTCCGTAGAAAGGTAATCTCATGATGTATGCTTCTTGTTCTCCATTCATTGTCCCTTTTCCTCTGTTCTTAGACATCTTACTGTTTAGATGCTTTGTTTAGATTTTTTTTTTTTTTTTTTAATTTGGTAAAATTATGTTCAAAGTTTTTAGATATCCTTAAGGTCTTAATATGGCTGTCAACTTTTTGGAGAAAAGTTAGAAACCAAATACCCACTTTGCTTTATGATCACTTGACTATTTGACTCTGTACAGAAATTAATCTTTGTTTACTTCAAATTGCTTTATGATCACTTAAGGGTTAAAAATTAATTGCTGTTGTCAACTTTTTGAAGAAAAGGTAGCAACCAAGGACTTGCTTTGATTTAAAATAACATCACTATTTGACTTCTGTAAAATTAATATGATCTTCCTTTATTTCAAAGTGCCCAAAGTGATCCTGATGTCAACAATTAATTGCTATAGGATTTTGATTGAAGAAGAAAATATCAATCGATTCAAATTTTCTCCCTCAGTCCATTGGTTTGTCTAAAATTTCTGTTGAGGTGCCCAAAACTGACAAATCATAGAACTTCAAATAGGTCACATGAGAAAATAGCTTGCAGGTGGTGATATTCCTTATGTAGGATATGCCAAAAATTAGATGAGCAAGTTATAACTATCTCTATTCTTTAAAGTTCCTCTCTTAGAGGACACCAAATTGCCAATGGTACATCAAGTGAGAAATGTCAAATCTGAATTTTGTTTCAGCTACAGTTCTTGGAAGCTACTTTACATGTCCTCCTGAATCTATTCCTCCTTACAGAAGTATCCTTTCCCTTGCTTCCGCGCGGGGGTTGGTGGAGGGGGTTGTGTGTGTTTTGGGCTGGAGGGTTTGATATAGACGCTTTCCTGTGATTCATCAAAGTTTGTCCATATCTCATTTTATCTGAGCAGTTTCACTTACAAAATGCCTGGTTTTTTGGTATTAATATCCTTGTTCCTGTTTTCAGTTTTAAGAGCTATGAGCTTAAAATAATATTTTTTTAGGTCTTCTAGTATATGTGTTCCTGTTCTGATTCTATCCTTGCTTGTTGTTTGGCCTGCTCCAGCATCTTTATGATTCATTTGAGGAAGAAGTTGGGTTTTTCCAATTTGCTACAGTACTCACATCTAATGATATTGAAGAAATACAAAAATTTCTTGAAGCTGCTGTGAATGCTAGGTAATCCTTCCGGTCAATTTCATAGACTTTTATAAATGAAAAGATTGAACTTTGGCTCTTGGTCATGCCAAATGATTAAATAGAAGATCTAGATTTCCTTTGATAAAAAAGTAGAGGTATTATATCCTGATATAGAGCTCTTGTTTGACCCATGGTTCCATTTACTAGCGTGAACTTTTTGTTTCATTCTTTCTGTGTATATAATACTCATTGAAAAGGCTATTCTTGCTAAAGTTGATGGCCTGAAAACAATACCACCCCCTATCCGCCTCACTTGTTAGAATATTGTAGTTATACTTATTTATGGTTCCCCATTTTTTTTTTCAATCTGTGTTGGTATATTAATATAATTTTAATCTTTTTTATTGTTCTTTTAATTATGAACTGCTGATTATTCAGGGTATTGTTTCTTATTCTCTTTTGCTGTAGATTAAGCCTATCTAGCGTTATTTGTTTTGCTTCAAAAGTGACTGTAAAATTTGTGGTTCTAGATTCCAATTTTTGTTTCTTGCCTTCTGATACATTGGATTTTCTCTATTGCAGTTGTGAGGGATTGATTATCAAAACTTTGGAAAAAGAGGCCACCTATGAGCCTTCAAAGCGCTCTAATAACTGGCTTAAATTGAAGAAGGATTACATGGACAGGTAGGACCATGGCATGTTGCTTGATAATTCCTGCTCCATTAAACATCCTTGATTCCTCAATGACTTTCTACATATTTAACAAATGGTATGCAAGCTCATTTCAGTCGCGTGAAACCTGAAATGGAGAATATAAAACTTTATGAAAGTAGTCTAGTTATTTCGAATCATTCCCTCTGTTCGTAAATGATAGTTGTTACTGTAGCAACACAAGTCAAGTAAAGGAGGAAAGAGTGATGTTTTTGCAATAAAAAAAGAGAGCATTTTATTCAGGTTAGGATAAGTTGGGATTTTTTCTTTTCAATAAAAGTATAACCAATTAAAAGGGATAGACAAATCAAGAATGTGTAAACTACAAAAAGGGTTGGAGCCTTGGAGGAAATATTTTGTAAATTAGATGAACAATTTAGCCAGTTAGGTTGCTAATACAAGTTGAAGTGTGAATTTACTTAGAGTAGTACCCTTCTTTTACCTTTAGAAAAGTTAATCTTCTAAATTTCTCTTTATATTTAAGATAAAGCCATGTGAGGTGTAATTTGATTCGTCTCAATGAGTAATTTATTATATACTTTCACCATCCCAATACCTTTGCTACAATTTCCTTACATGTCTCAAAAAATTTGCCCCATTTCTTTATGGAAAAAATGTAAAAAATAAGTCAACCTTTAGCTGGTCTTCTCAAATTAATGCAACCTTTTGATTAACTCAAAATAAGTCAACCTAATATACATGTCTTCCCAAATTAAGTTTTTTTCACTATGTATGTGTTAATTAAATTAACATTTTCAATGAAAAACCATATAAACAATGATATATTAATGCACCACTTTAATTTTTCATTGAAATTGTTAACTTTTTCCACTGGTAAATTGTACAAAAAACTTAATTTGAGCGAATATGTGTAATAGGTTGACTTATTTTGAGTTAATCAAAAGGTTGACTTTTTTTTTACAATTTTTCCTTTCTTTATTTGGTAAGCCTTTTTTCTCTCTTACCCACCTAAACTACCCCACATAAAATTATTTTTTTCTAAATAAACATTAGTTTGTCTTCAAAAGGTGAATGTAGTAAAGAATAGGGGCTTGAGGGAGAATTTAGTTTTTATAATTTTTGATAATGCACAATGAAAGATATAAATGGTCAAAGTCTTGAATTGGCAAAATTGCATAGTCAAAATGAGAACAACAAAAAGGAAGAAGGGAGTAGTATGTTACCATCTTATTTGTTGCATCTCATATTTTGTTTTGTCATTTTCTGCAACTTATAAATATAGTTTGTGTTGTAGGTTGCATCATTCATAGTTGGTGTCTACTAGCCAAATTTTCTTGTACTAAAATGTAATTTTATAGATTTTGCAATAATGATGATGATAATAATAATAATAATAATAATAATAATTATTATTATTATAATAATAATGATGTATTCCTTCTGTTTTTTAAAAGCTCTCCTAATTTAGAGCATGTTTGGTATTGTTATTTTTTGGTATTGAAAATGGAATCAATAAGCATTTCCGTTACCTATTGTTCGATATGAGATATTGATAACAATTAACTCATGACCTTTTCTAATGGAAACAATTGCCACCATTTTGTTATCTTCTCAACCTTGTGAAAACAAAATCCTTTCTCCTCTAATTTATTTCCATTCCATTTTTTTAATTACATCAAACAAGTAATAGTATCATTTAATATTACCCGTTTTCTTTCTAATTTGTTTCCATTCCTAAATTTATACCAAACACCCCCCTAGAATCTTGACACTATTCGTAATAAGAGAGAATCTTCTATATTAGTGCTAATACATAGGAAAGTATATAGCGATGTGGGGGTCTTTGGAGCTGTCTCAACGAGCACTATTAAAATATCAAATTTATAATTAAAACAGTGGACTTGCAAATGGAAAATGGGCAGAACTTTTAGAAACGGTGAGTGTATCAGTTAAGATGAATATCCTTCAATGTTGTTTTACTCTTTTTCACCAATTTGTGTAATTAATTTACTGAGCCTTTATTAACTCGATGCAGTTGATTAGCCCCACCCCCCCCCCCCCCACCCCCCCCCCCCCCACCCCCACACACACACCAAACACAAACCAAAAAAAAAATATATGTTCCCTTTTTAAAAATAAATTTCATTTCTTTTGGCAGTGTTGGAGACTCTCTGGATCTAGTGCCTATTGGAGCATTCCATGGCCGAGGGAAACGAACAGGTTGAGACTACATTCCTACCTTGTGTTTGTTTGAAACTAAGTTCTATTTACCTGCGCTACTTATGTTATCCAGAAAAAGGTCTCTACCTTTATGTTTTATTCTTTTCAGCTCCAGGCTTTATATTACCATTATTCTTAACATCTATGTGTCTCACCTAGATGACTCTATTAATTATTACTGTGTCTTAATATCTGTTTAGTAAGGATTTATTTGTTCATGTATATTTTCTCGAATATTTTTCTTTGCTGTTCGCCCATCTGGAAAAATTCATTTTGTAATTATTAGCCTGGAATTATGCTTTTGCATAGTTTGTTAATTTCTAGATGTCTTTGGAAATCCGTGAGTTCTAGGTCAGGGCCTTCCATCTAATGTGACTTATATTATTTGCAGGAGTTTATGGTGCTTTTCTCCTTGC
Source organism: Salicornia ramosissima (assembly GCA_951394345.1). Lineage (NCBI taxonomy): Eukaryota > Viridiplantae > Streptophyta > Magnoliopsida > Caryophyllales > Amaranthaceae > Salicornia > Salicornia ramosissima. The sequence goes on from OX596236.1 coordinate 21,592,429, forward strand.
TTGTTACGACGGTAGCAATGAAGAATTCCAGAGTATATGCAAAATTGGTAATGTGCTGGTGTTCATAGCTAGGTCGCTTCTTTTTGTTGTTACTGTTTATTCCATTGTCTTGTTGTTTGTTTTTGCTGAACAATTTTCTTCCACAGGTACTGGTTTTTCGGAGGCAGTACTTGAAGAACGTTCTTCCAGTCTTCGTTCTAAAGTGATTCCCACTCCAAAGGTCCTCATTTCTCCCTTTTTCATGTCTAGGATTCCAAATTTTGAGTATCTTGTAATTTCACATGTTAATTTTATGAATTTGAACAGTCATACTATCGATTTGGAGATACCCTTAAACCTGATGTGTGGTTTGAACCCTCTGAGGTAAATGTTTAATCGTTTTGACAATTCTGTTATTTGTTTTTTAGATGTGTGATTCAGTGCTTGAGTCATACTATCGATATGGAAATTAATAAATTGTGTCCCCTCTCCAAATCTTTTTTTTTTTTGGCAAAGTCTCTCCAAATCTGTACAACAAGGTTCTTTATAGAGATGGCCTCCTTTTGGTTTAAGTGACAAGAAATCACTGAACACAATTTTATTATTTCCATTACTGCCTTTTCCCCTCAATTCTAGATTTCTTATAAGTCAAAAGCCAAATTGCTGGTTCCAAAATTTGTATCTGAAGCTTAGTGTGGTAATTTGACAAACTGGAATTAATTAGGCCGTTCTACTACAAAGATTTAGTAGCTCTACAAATAAAAGCTCACATTTAACCAACACCTTAAGTCCCTAATCTTAATCAGGGCATCTCTTCTAGTTATGCTAAAATAGGTCCACATAGGCACATACAATGCCCGATACGTATAAATTCTTGAATTTAAATTGTAACTGGCATAGTTTGTTCGTTGCAGGTGTGGGAGGTGAAAGCAGCTGACTTAACAATTAGTCCAGTTCACCGAGCTGCAGTTGGTATAGTGGACGATCACAAGGTTTGCAATTGTTTTCTTCTCATCTTCCTTACTCTTTGCATGTTGTGCAAAGTAGAACGCAATACTTAATTCCTCTCCCACTTTTGTTATGTCATCCTTGATGTGCTGTAAACAGGGAATATCACTTCGGTTTCCACGTTTGGTTCGTCTTAGAGAGGACAAAGCTGCAGAGGACGCCACATCATCAGATCAGGTATAGTATTTGATATTTATCAATATGTGCTAGCTCTGTTTTTCTGCTCCTTGAGTATATTTGACTTGGGTTTTGAAAGTATGAAAGAACCTTCATGTTTGCCCTGATTGTTGTTGCTTCAACCATTCTTTCAGGTGGCAGACTTGTACCGCGCACAAGCAAACAATCCTAGCCGCAAAAAAGATGATGTGGAAGAAGAGGACTGATAAACTGTCCCGTCCCTGCAGTGGAACGAGTCATCTGTTTGAGATTCTTGTTGATCCACAGTAAGCTTGAACATCAATTTGATCCGATGCTGATGATGTTTGTTTTTCATTATGCAAAAATTGTAATCGATGAGGGAATGTACATATTATTGATTTGATTAGGATTTGACTGTGACTGCTTTCTTGGTCATTGCTGTCACAGAACTGTAATGACATTTTTTTCCCAGCTCAACCGGGCATTTTAATTTTGTCCCTAGATTAGGCTCATTTTGACCTTTTGTTTAACTGTTTGTGGGAGTGGGGGTGTTTATTTCTTTCCCCCAGTTTGAAAGCATGCTCCCTCCAGAAGCACAAGCATGTGCAGATTCACAATAGTCAAATTAAGTTAGATGTTGATTTGTATTTTCTGCTCAGACCATTTAATTAGTCTTTGTAATGTCTGCTACAAACAAATCATTGTGGAAGACTGGCATCTTCAGCTGGTTCTGTTCAGTTGGACTCTCTAATGGATCCTTCTTTTAGTGGATAAGTCTACACATACACTAGGTGTATGTGGACCCAACATATACTATGTGTTGGCACAATTGTATTGGTTATAAAGTTGAAAATTTCAGCATTTAATTGCACTTTTCATTTGAATTTGAAATGAAAATTTTGAATTCAAAATTCAAATTAATTTTTTTTTTCTTTTTGCTGTTTGGTAGTTTCACTAATATCCAGCCGGATTTCGCCACGCCACTTTGGCCGCCGCTCGCCGGAAATCTTTTCCGATCAGCCAAAGCACTACTTATTCGGATGACTCAGAGTCCATTATTCAGGCGAGCCCAATGATTCCTGCCGGCGAGAGTATCTGACCACCGGCATCTCCAACTGTTTTCCCATCTGAGATCTGACAAGTGGATGAATAAAATGTTTTCCTTCATTATTCCGGTCAACCCACTGATTCCTGCCGGCGAGAAATTTCGACCACCGTCGTCTCCAACTATCCTCCCATCTGACAAGTCGATGAATTAAATGGTTTCCTTTATTCCGGTGAGGCCAGCAACATTCCTTCCGACGAGAAATTGGACGTTTAATAAGCTGAAAATGAAAAAAAAATTAAGTGTATTCAACATGAGCCTTCATATTACTTTATTAAAAAAACCAAAATGATCCTCAAATATTTATTTTATACCTTTAAAAAGAAAATTAAGTTTTTGATACCTTTAAATAAGTAAATAATCACAATTCTAATATAATGGAGAAAAAACCCAGTTTTATACCTTTAATAAGTTTTTGATGCAATATAATTATTTATGCTCTTATAACAGTACAGAATGAAACTTATTCTTAAAGACAAACATAGCATAAATATAATAATTATTATTAAATAAAACTTGCGTTTGAAACAATAATATAGATGAAATATATCATTTTGTGATCTTGTTTATTTTATTTTATTCATACTTTATCTTGTCTTTATTTTAAATGTTGTCATAATTCTAATATTATTCATTTATTTGATATAGTCTAAGGTCATACAGTTGACACGTTTTGCTTATTCTTAATTACCTTACTTTTTTTAGTTATTTTGCGATTGTAAATAGGAAGGAAAAATAGTAATTATGTGACATAAATACATAAATTTATTTATTACTAAATGAAGTTACTCGATCTAATTTGATTGTTTGAATAAGAGGTAATGCATGTATTAATCTGACCAATCCCGATTTATGTTGCAAACAACTCTATTATTCGATTATATTCGCTAACAATTAATTATCGATTTAATGGGCAAGTAGTATATTTGATACCTGGGCAATTTATTTGGGCCAAGAACAATATTTTTCTTGTAGCCTGATGTTATTGGACCCAAACCCAACTCCAATTGTATATGGTTTAAATTTGTACTTTTAATATTTTGGTTATTATAAGGAGCCTTATAAATATTAAGTTAACTTGTATAAGATTGTATTTGTTTTAAAACAAAGAGTGATCATTAAATAGATAAAAAAATACACTATTTGGGCCTGAATGTGTTTGAACCAAACCAACTTTAATAAAAATACATACATAATTGAGTACTTTATTAGGCCCAACAACATTATCTCTACATGGGCTGATGGTGTTGGACCCAAAACCAACTTCAATTATATGCGATTTAAGATCGTCTCACTTTAATATTCTTCAATTCACATATTGATCCTTTATAATATTAAATGATATTATGTAATGTAACTATAGATGATTTAGAATAAATTGAAATGATGTAAAGTAATAGTGGAGATTAATAATTTTTTTGGCAAAATAGGGAGAATGAAGTAATGTTAAATGAAATGCAACATGTTGAGAAATATGCAATGCAGTTAAAAAAGTAATATTAATCTAATTTTTTTTTTTAAAAAAAAACAAGTAATTTGTTGTATAAAACTAACATAAAACATAAATAGTATTTCATCACAAAATCTTTAAAAAAAAAAAAGAACAAATACACAAAATCTATCATAAACAAAAATAAAAACACTAATAGTAATTTCTTATATAAAACAAAACCACAAAATATATCAAATTTGTCACTAAAATAAGAAATGTTTTTAACTACTCGTTAGAGTCAGACTCGTCAGTGGTAGAGTTCTTATCAAGGTGTTCGTTAGCGGTAAAGGGTGGGGGAGGACTTGGAAGTCTAGACGCATGAGGCCACTCTGGTTTGGGTTGCAGCTTCCATCTCATCATGGAATTGAAATGAGGAATAACCCTTCCCCATTCCCTGCAAGCAGCCATGCAACGCATAAGCTCCTGGTCGCTCAAGAATTTCCAGATGTGCGCCATTATACTCTCGTTGTACGCCACCTCATTTTCAGTTAACACATCATGCCTCTTACAAAGCCTGTAGTAGCTATTTTTCTCCAACCTCTTCTCCCAGCCACGCAACTTCTTTTTTTCAGCTTGAACCCTTTGAAAACAATCACAGACCAAAGTGGCATCTTCAAGCTCCTGCAATATTAAGGAATAAGTATTACATACATGTGATTTTAATAATTCAGATATGGACGTATATTAATTCAAATGAATTTACTTCAACTAGATATCAAAAGTTTCCAACAATCCATATATATTTATCTTATGACTAATGAGCATAAAAAATGCAAGATTAAAATTCAATATGGTTGTTCAACATGTCTAACTACAATCTTAACATTCCCTTAATGCTTCTATATTTTTTAATAAAATGCTCCTACTATGTACATGTGTTTTAAATTTGTTTAATTTAAAGGAAAAAAATTCATGATTCAATTATACATAAGAAATAAAAAGTTTTACCTTTTTTTTTGTTTGTACTTCTTTTTTGTTGATCCTTCCATTGGTTCATCTATTTTGATCCCTGACTTTTTTTTTGTTTTTTTTTAACGACTTCATAGTCGTCCTCAGGAATCATAATAGCCTTTCCCTGGTCTTTTTTCTGCCAAAATGGAGATACAATATTACATTAAAATTTTATGCACAGTATTGGTTACGTTGTTAGTGTACTTGTGTAATTGTTAAACAAACAAGACTAAAAAATCTGTCCCAAAAAACGGTAACCTAATCCTCAAATGAATTATTTTACATGAATTGTAAGAAGTAATTTTTAAGATCATTAACAAGCATTTACTTACAATGCCATTAGGGGGACATGAATGGTGAATATTATATTTAGGATCATTTAATTTTTTTGGTCATGTTGAATACTATTTTTAGGATAATTACTTTTTAAAAAAATTGTATGTGAAGGGTCATATTGTATTAATTTAAAAAGATCAAATTTATTGAAAAAGCAAAACAATAGTATTAATGTTGCGTGTGCATTGAAATTGTTAAAAGTAAAAGAGGAATGTGAAGCGTCACGTAGTACAACAGAGTTTATCTTCTACCTTTCAATATCACCATGAATGTTTTACGGAGTATTTGACAAACGACCATTATCAACATAATAAAATTGATGAGTAATTCACAATCCATTACACCAAAAGTAAATTATTTACTTATAAAAAATCATCAAAAGATTGAATGAACCAAAATTACATTTCACAATAACTATTAGCAACTTATGAAAATTCATCAATAATGAAATGCATGCAAAATCCCATTTCACAAAACGTAATCAACAACTTTACAAAATTCAAGAATAGATTGAGCTATTGAAAATTCAAGAATAGATTGAACAAAGCATGAAAATTTTAAAATTTACATGGAAATCTTCAAAATTGAAATAGTATACCTTCTCACTTGAATTGTTACGTTCATGGTTGTTAATATCGTCCTTCTCCATGGTTTAATCTCAACTTTTTACTTAAAGAAAAAAAAACTTAGAACAGAGATTTATTTATTGAAGAGACTAAAATAATTGTAGAGAAAGTGTCTTTTTGTATTGTGGTTGATATATATATATATATATATATGTAGCCACTGAAATTGTTAGCAATATGTAGAAGTAAAGCAATGAAAAGAAGTTATAGAGGAGTAAGTGGAGAAGTGGGAAGTGGGAAGTTAAGCTGTGTGAAGTTATGTGTTATTTCAATGTTACGTTCTAATATAATGGATCAAAATTTTAATTTGCATCATATGTATTATTAGGATCATATTGTGTTACGGAGTATAATTTTTTTATTACGATCATATATTGTCTACATTTTGTATTTTAATTTGCACCCTATAAATCTTTCGTTCTAACATAATAGATAACGTTTCATATTTACTAATTAAAATTAAAGTAATAACATTTCATATTTACTAATAGATATAAAATTAATATATAACATTTCATATTTACTAATTAAAATTAAAGTAATAGATGACTTCGTTCAAAATATGACAATAATATAACCCGCCAACACGACCCGAAGTCGACACGAAATAAACGAATTTGGGTCAATGATTTCGACACTTTTAATATAAACGGGTTGACACAATACAACCTGTTTATTAAATGGGTGGGGTTAGGGTTGAGGGGTGTGAACCCGTTTAATTAAATGACATGAAACGAACGTTTCACAACACGACACGTTTACAACCTCTATAAAATTGAACATCATAAGAACGTACAATTGATTGTGGTGGATAAGTAAGATTATGATGTTTCATGCTATTTGAGGATCATATTCCTATTTATAAAATGAAATTATTTTTAACTACATATAAGAATTCGTATGGTCATTTGGCTTCGTATAGTGTGAGGATTATTCCTTATGTATCAAGATTGGGGTCCAATTTGATAATTAATTTCAATTTTAGTTTTGAAATTCAAAATTAAAAATTTCCCCCCTATTTGTATATACTTAATTATATCTTCAAAGCAATTCCTATTGCATTCCACATAAAACTTTAAATGTAACTCACAGTTTGGATAACAAAATGGACAATTGATCGTGGTACATCATAATATGAGGATCATTTATGCTTTATTTGGATACAAAATTGACATTGTACAACTGCAAATACTTAATTACATTGGAGTATAGACTATACAAAAATAAAAAAATATTTTGTGTAAGCATGAAACTCCTTTTTATTCTTCATCCTTATATCCTGAAAAACTCAAAAAAAAGGACTAAGTCATGAAACAAAATATGAAAAAATAGACATATTCAAAAGACAAGTTTAAACCGCAATAAAAAAAAATTTATACAAACACAGTTAAATTTTAATTTTTTTTAAATGGGCACGGTTAAGATTTTGACCAAAATTAAAAAACAAAAATAATACCCAAAAATTCTTGATTTAAATCCTAAATATACCAAATCAAGAAATTCGTCCTTAAAAAAAAAAAACAAAGTCCTCCAATAAAACTTTAAAAAAAAAAACCAGTATTTAGTTTGAATACTTAAAAAATAATAGACAAAACTTAAACAAAGTCCTCCAATAACAAAGTCCTCCAACATAATAGACAAAAAATAAATCAAACCCAGTACTTAAAAAATAATGAATAATAGAAGCTTGAATTAAACATTCTTCAGCTTCTCTTACTTCTGGATTCTTGTCCAAGTATTCGAGGACTCTTGAAGTGCCTGACAAAGAAAAGTCAGACGAACTTAGTACTAAAAATAATATAAACAAAAAACCAAAACATAATTAAGCTAAAATGAAATCTAACCTTCAAAAAATTGAATATCAAACTTAAGAAACTGAAGCTGCTTGAAGACGTTAGAGAGAGAGAGAGAGAGAGGAGTTGGCAGATGAACAACTTCCATTTTTTTTATTTTTTAATTTTTATTTTTTGAAAGGGTTGAACAGCTACATTTTTTTTAAAGAAATTAGTTTAGGTTTTAGTTCTTTGTGTTGTTATATCAAAAAAAATTGAATGGCTCAGATTAATCAATCATAGATCTAAAGGTTAGGATTAGTGATCCATGTGCTTTCGATCCAAGGGGTCATATTGGAATGCATATTAAAAGGTTAGGATTAGTGATCCATGTGCTTTTGATCCAAGGGGTCATATTGGAATGCATATTAATCTAAAGGTTAGGATTAGTGATCCATGTGCTTTTGATCCTATGGATGAGATTTGAGTAATAAAATATTTGGAGGGCTATAAATGAGTAATCCATTTGTTTTTTTTAAAATATATACTAGTATAATGACAATAATGTATTTATCATTTAAAAAAAATTTAATACTTGATAATTTCATTATGCTTGTTGTTGATGAAGATGAAATAATGAACAAGTGATACATTGATTGTGATGAACAATTACTATGATAAATAGGTTGTTTTTGATGATAGACTATGACGATGATAACAATGACGAGAAGGATGATGGATGATGATTACGATGATTGTTGATGACGAATGATAATCGTCTATTATTGTTTCAAATGAACTACCGATGCATTGATTGTGACGATCGATGACTATGGTGAAAAGGTTGTTTGTTATGATATACTATGATTATGATGATCATGGTGAAAAGGTTGTTTGTTATGATATACTATTATTATGATGCATTGATTGTGACGATTCATGATGTGTATGATAATCGTGTAATATTGTTTCTGATGAACTACTGATACTTTTATTATGATGACCGATGACTATGATGAATAGGTTGTTATTGATGATTGACTATGATGATGATGATGGATGATGATGACAAATGATGATCATGTCGTATTGTAAATATAGTTTAAGATGAAATACTGATACATTATTTGTAATGATCAATGACTATGATGAATAGTTTGTTAGTGATTGACCATTTGTATTGGTCTATTATGGTTTAGGAAAGAGGATTTAGGAATGAGGGTTTAGGGTTTAGGAAAGAGGGTTTAAGAAAGAGGGTTTAAAAAAGAGGGTTTAGGTTTATTGAAAATTTGAATTAATGATCCTTAACTTTAATATATGATTTTTTATCTCTTTTGTAGAAGCTTTATGATTTATAATATGAAATGTTTATTTTGTTTTTGTGGAGATTATGAAAGAATTATTTATTTTCTCTGTAACTCAATATAATCTTATGAAAAATGTAAGCTAGAAAAAAAAAATTGATCTGTATATTCAACAATTACGAGATCAAAACAAATTTCGTAGGATTAAAAAACATATAAGAAAAAAGTTTGCATGACTTCATAAAGGTATGTGTAAGTGGAGAAGTGGGAAGTTAAGCCGCGGGTTGAGGGGTTTAAACCCGTTTAATTAAATGACACGAAACAAACTCCTCAAGATATGACACGTTTACCACCTCTGTAAAATTGACCATCATAAGAACGTACAATTGAATGTGGGGGATAATTACGTTTATGATGATTCATGTTATTTGAGGATCATATTCCAATTTATAAGATAAAATATTTTTTGACTACAAATAAGAATTCGAATGTATGAAGATTGGGGTCCAGTTTGATAATTAATTTCAATTTTAGTTTTGAAATTCAAAATTAAATATTTCCCCCTTTGCTTATATACCTAATTATCCTCTCACATACTCCAGTTCTTTGTTTTTATTAGATAAAATCTATTCTTTGCTTCTCTTCTTCTTTAAATTTCAAAATCTCAGAATTATAATATATTTAGCATTAAAATGTCTGTAAGAAGTGAGGGTTCAGTAGGAAGTGAAACAAGAGGTTTGTGCCGTTGTGGAATTCCCCCTGTTGAGCTCGTTTCTTGGACATCCATTAATCCTGGTAGGAGGTTCGTACGGTGCAAATCCTACATTCCGATTGCTCAAAGAAGTAGTTCTAGTGGAAGAAATGGATGCAATTACTGGAGATGGATAGATGAAGGAAACAATCAGTGGCAAACTGATCAGATTAACACACTTTTGAGTGTGAAAACAGAGTTGCAAAATGAGGTTAATTCTTGGAAGGACAAGTTTTCATGTTTAGCAATTGAAAAACAAATACTAATGGATGATCTAACACAGGTGACGAACAAGAGGAAGAAGGAAAATGTACAGATTGAAAAAAAATACCCAGCACTATGGGATTTGGTTTCATGTCATTGTTTCTGTCATAATCTCCGTTGTTATTATGAATTTATTTACTTAAAATTATTAGTATGTAATTTTTAAGTGTTGGTTGAACTATGAAGAATAGTATTTTACAACTTGAATTTTGATGTTCTTTATGTAGATGTAATTGATGAAGTGAAATGAATTTATTTTTGTATTTCAATTTGTTTGTATTATATCTTTAAAGTAATTCCAATTGCATTTTAAATAAAATTTTAAATGTAACTCACAGTTTGGATAACAAAATGGACAATTGATCGTAGTACATCATAATATGAGGATTATTTATGCTTTATTTGGATAACAAATTGACATATGAATTTTTTATACACAATTATTTGTGATCCTATATTTGGTTTTTTGATCTAACACAATAAAATTAGTACAAATCCAAAATGAGTAATTGTAGACTAATTTGTGTTATTAATGATGTAAAATATATTAAAAATAAATTGTTTCAATAAAATGTACTACTGAAAATATTTAATTACATTGTATGAACTATACAAAAATATAAAGTTTGCAAAAACTTCCGTATTTGGTCTAAGCATGAAGGCCTTTGTTATTCTTAATCCTTATATCCTGAAAAACCAAAAAAAAAAAAATACACATATCCAAAAGTCAAGTTTAACGACCAATTAAAATAAAATTACAAACACAGTTAAAATTTTGACCAAAATTAAAACACAAAAATAATACCCAAAAATTATGATGACGACGAGGAGATGATGATAACGATGATAATAATGGATGTTAATGATGATGATGATGCTGACAATGATTCATGATGACAAATGATAATCGTGTAATATTGTTTCTGATGAACTACTGACACTTTGATTATAATGACCGATGCCTATGATGAATAGGTTGTTGTTGATGATTGACTACAGTGTGGTTGTGATTAGGAGGAGGATGGTTTCTATGATGATGCTGATGATGGATGATGATAACTAATGTAAATTGTGTAGTATAGTTCCTGATGATGTACTAATACAATGATTGTGATGACCGATGACTATGATGAATAGGTTGTTAGTTACGACTGACTACGATGTTTTTAGGAAAAGGAGTAAGGGAATGGAATATGATGATGATGATTCCGGATGATGATGATGATAAATGATGATCATGTAGTGTTGTTTTTGATAAAATACTGATACCTTGATTATGATGACCGATGACTATGATATTTTGCAGGATATTGATGATTGAGTATGATGTGGTTGATGATTAGGAGGATGATAATGGATGATTAACTATGATGATGATGATGATGATGGTGGATGATGATGAAGAATGATGATCGTGTAGTATTGTAACTATTGTTTATGATGAAGTACTGATGCATTGTTTGTAATGATCAATGGCTATGATGAATAGTTTGTTAGTGATATACCATTTGTAGTTATTATGGTTTAGGAAAGAGGGTTTAGGGTTTCGGAAAAAGGGTTTAAGAAATAAGGTTTAGTAAAGAGGGTTTAGGCTTATTGAAAATTTGAAATAATGATCCTTAACTTTATAATATAATCTTTTATGAGTATGTTGTTCAGTGAACTATTTAGTATATGTGTTTCACGCTATATGAAACTTGTGGGTACTTATTCAGGGTCATTTGTCTGAAGATTAATGTAGTTTTATGTAGCATCAGACGTGAAGGTATATTTATTTTAATTTCATTCTTTGTCCACTATTGAGTTAGGATAATTTAGGTAGGATTATTTAAAATTGATGAGGATGTTTTGGAGCAAAAAACCTTTATTTCTGTTTTTTAAATATCACCATTTAGTGGGATGGTTGGTTGGTTTTTTTATCCTTTTTATTGACTTATTCAATAAGGATTACTATAAATACAGATATAAATTTTTCCACCTTGCTCACCAAAACCACTCAATTGCAAATTAAAGAAACAATGGAGGGAAAAACAAAAAAGTGTAACTCCTTATTAAAAGATACAGGTGTTAGTAAATTTGATGTTGAGCAAAATGTATCCAGTCAAAGATCAAAGTTTGGGGCATGGGATGAAATTTTTTTAGGAGAGATACTTCCAAAGGTTAATGGAATCTTTGATTTGCTCAAATGTCAAACCTTAAGTATAAAGTGTGCTCGATTGGTTGGTGAGAGGATTAACAAAAACATCAATGTCGAGTGGACTGTAATATAATATAATTTCCTAAAAAATTATAGTTAGAAAAAAAAATTGATCTGTATATTCAACAATTACGAGATCAAAAAACATTTTGTAAGATAAAACAACATATTAGAAGTAATTTTTCATGACGACATAAAGGTAGGTAAAAGGGTGAAGTAATTAATGTGATTGTATTTAGTGTCTGGAATACCAATAAACGTAATTAATAAAACTAATTAATGAGTAACAATTGCATTAATTACTTTGTCGCATGGTAAATTCAAAAGATTGCAGCTTTTCCCCTCCATTTTCTAATAATGTTTGAAATACCATTTAAAACAAAATGATACTAAACTGAACTTCTCTTATTTTTAATTGTTTTTTCTGTATCAAACATATAAGATTGAAACAATTGTTTTATACTATGCACGGATATTTGTTTTTTCAAAAAAAAAATTTATTTTTATTTATATATGTATTATCCCTCTTGCAAGGCATCAATTAATTGAATTACATGAATCATGATATTCAATTTGAAGAAAAGATGATAGAAAATTAAAAAGTATGGATTAGTGATCTAAATTAAACTTTTTTGTATAAATTAGATATCATGTAAGTATTATTATTAGTTCTTATCCAACGCCCAGCTTTTGCCTTATAATTAGTAATATTGTTCCTTTTGTTTGTGCCTAAAAAATAAGGGATCTAGAAATTTATTAAATTTATTAACAGTAAGTGTACTGTAACAATATTGTATAGATTTTTAAAAATAAAAAAAAATTGACATTGGCTAAATTTATTGGTTAGGGGTCCTATGCTACAAAATGAATGTTTTTAGTCTTAAAAAAATTTGAATGAACCAAAAATAATTGTTGTGAATTAGTATGTTGAGAATAATTATTAAAATATTAGGATAAGTTTAAGTCGTTTAGGATGCTTCTGTTGACGTAACGTATTTACGTAGACATTAACCAAAAAACTGGATATTGTAAAATTTGCTGACAAAATTCATTTGGTAAATAGGAAATTATTTTAGATCATATAGACTAATAATTACCAAAATTTAAAACATCACAAACCCTCCCAAAATTTTTTACACTTGTTCACTTCTAAAAAACTTACAACATTTTTCAAATTTCTTACCCTCAAAACAAAAACCATCAAAACACTTCAACTAGTAATCCATAATTTTTATAAAGAATTTCTTGTAAAGTTAGAAAATACTTCAAAATCCTTCCCTACATGCAATGGCGTCAACAGAGTAAGTGTAACCTTGTTTTTATTGTTTTAAAAATTGAATTTTTAGTTATAATTTATAGCTTTATAATTTACGCGTTCATAAATTTTGACTAAATTTTCAGACACAGTGGAGAAGATAGCCTTTCGGATTCATTTTGGGACGACTTTGTGATTAAGGAATCAACACAACTGATGGAGATAGAACCTTAATCCAAACCACCGCCTCAACCGTCCATTGTGACTGTAATGGGACACCCGATTTTGGATGATTTTCAAGCTGAAAAGGAAAGAAATTCAAGCATAGGGGTAAGCAAAGTAACAGAGAGAATTTATGCTGTGTTAATTGATTGTGTTGTTTCATTTTGGTATTTGTATTGCACTTGTAAATAGCGCCAACTAAGCTGGAAAAACTACAAGTTTAGAGGGAAATCCCAACTATTTATAGTCAAGATTTTCAAATGAAACGTTCGACTAGGATAAGTGGTCCAACAATGGGGGCAATTTTTAATTTTAATTTTCAATAAATATTGATTACATTTGAATTTGAGTTGTATTTGGATCAGAAAAATGTGAGGGATATCATTTTTATCAAATTGAGATACAAACTTGTATTTAAAAATGGCATTTTCAAGTAATTCTGACAAACTATAGGGATACTGACACAAGCAACAATTAAATAGGGGGTGTTTTGGTAATTTATTTAGGACAAAATTACAGAATTGCCATTTTATATCAATTTTCCCCAAGAATCATTGTAATATTAATATAAAAGTTTTAATCAAGGTTATTCTTTTTCTCCCATAAATTGTGAAAAAAATTAAGTTCAATATGATGTTTTAGGAAAATTCTTAATCAACTCAACAACTCAGTAGATTAAGTCTGACTTGAATGAAGTACTAAAACAAGCTAATATGTTGTATTTTTTGAGTATTAATGTGAGCTTGTTCAATTCAAAAAGATCATATGCGTTTAATTAGGATACTAACTTGATTATGTGAAATTTGATTATATTTTTTATAAAGACATCATTAGATAAATTATTGTTCAAACATTTTTTTTATGTAGTCATACTTGAAAGTGGTAAATAAGACAATAACTATTTTGAATTTAAAATTTCAGAACAGTTTTGAAAAAACTACCTATTGATAATTTTTAGTGGTTTATCTTTTATAAAAAAAAACTTAAATCCAATTCAATTTTTTTTTTATTTTAAATAAAGATTAATTTTGTATTCCTTCAGAAATTAAAGCAGTTACAATTTACAATAAAAAAATATTATTCCTGTCACTTTCTAAAAACCTCCAAACTCAAAGTGGTAATGGTGTCTGAACAAAATCAGTCTGAATCGTGGGAGAGGACGATGTTTGACGTCAATTCAATTGCAAAGGAAGCATAAATTGAAGCAGATGGACTCGAGAAACAGGGTTCAGATGAAACACCAGGAGCAGCTTTATCCACAAATAAAGAACAAGTATCTCAACCTTCACCAGGAGAACAACCATCATCAACATTAGAATAAAATACAAGTCAAACTGAAACATCTTCATCCTTATCAAAAGAGGGACAACCACAACAACCACAACAGTCCCCACAAAAAACCACCGTCATCAACAGCACCAGAAATTGAAACTCCAACTGTAACATCTTAATCTCCAATGAAAGAAAAACAACCTCAACAACCACCACATTCTCCAGAAAAACCACCATCAAAACCAGCAGCAGAAATTCCAACTCCTGGTATTACATCTTCATGTTCTACTGCAGAAAAACCACCTCAACAACCAACACATTCCCCAGAAAAACCACCATTATTAAGAAAACCTACTTTAGAAAAACCATCTTCATCCACGACCAAACGAAAATCAACAACTCCCGAAACATCCTTCCAACAACCGCCAATTAAAGTGCCTTTAATGGATCCCCAACCTTTGTCGAATAACAGTCCGCCTGATGAAGAACAAGGTTCTGGAGGGTACAAAATAAGGCAAACTTTAGCAAAAAAGCATGAAAGAGAAGAAATGGCTGTTGAGGATGAACCAACAACAACAAAAAGACCAAGGAAATCTGCTCCCAAGGTAAGCAAATTTACATAATTGTATAATTAATAGTTCTATTTTTTAGGTTTTTATTCATTATTGATTCTAATAGAAATTGAATCATATTCAGCGAAAACATCAATCTGTGAGAAAGAATCCAGAGCCAGGTGGGATTGAAAAAAGATAGTACTGAGGTATGTTGAAAACTAATTCACCTATGTTGAATTATTCAAAATTTCATGTCTAAGTGCTTCATAGTGTCATTTTGAACTAAATAGAATAATTTGTAAAAAAATTACCAAATAAATGGTTGTCTGTAACTACTTTGTAATTTGTTTTAATATAGGCGACCACAACAACCACCAAGGGCCAAACTGCCACCATTGATGATCAAACTAAGGGTCATTCCAAAATACCCGATGAAAAGTTGCAAAAGGTTACTCCTGTAAGTGACTGTTGGCTTCCATAAGTTTCCTTAAATTTTCTTGGGGTCAGTTTTAAATTGGTAGGATAAAATGTTCTACACTGTCCATGAATTTTGTGATTTAATTTTATTGGTGTCATTTTGTTGGGGTAATTAATTTATTTGGTAGGAAAATCTGTTCTGTGTTGTCAAATGAATTCTCTGATTGAATTATCTTGGAGTCAGTTTTAAATTGGTATGATTTTGTGTTCGTTGTAGTCAAATGAATTCTCTTATTCAATTGGATTGCGGTCATTTTGAATTTGGTAGGATAATTTGTCCATTAAATGTCACATGGATTCTCTGATTGAATTTTAATGGAGTAATTTTTAATTTTTGGTATGATTCTGTTTTCGTTGTATTCAAATGAATTCTCTTGTTGAATTGGATTGGGGTCATTTTGAATTTGGTTTATCAGGTTACAAAAGAGTCCTCCAAGGGAGGATCGGACAAAGATGGTGGTGAAATACAAAAAATAGGGAACGAAACAGGTCCAAGAACCAGAGGTTCTACACGAGTAAGTTTTTTTCTACTATCACAGTATTGCAATGTTCTTAGTTATGACGGTAAGTATTTTCATAGGATCATTTACATATTAGTAGGATAATTGTAGTCGGTTGGACATGTTGAGGTAAAGATGAGTTGATATGAATTATGATCTTTCAGGTAACAAAGGACACCAGCCAGGGAGTAGGGGTCAAGCATGATGGTCCAAAAACAAAAGATTCTGCACGGGTAAGTTTTTCTGTAGTATGAGAGTATTGATAACATTAAGTAATGATTTCTAGTATTTTGATAGGGTTGTTTTAATATAAATGATATTATAGGAAACTGCATAAGATTCTGAACGCAAGAAGCGTGGCAGGAAACCAATACCCGAATCGTTGAAAAAGACAATTGTAAGCTTTTGCGTTTCACTGCTGAATTTAAGAATTAAGTTATTTGTTGTATGTGTTGTGGATATTATGTGATATGTAACATGTGTATTGGATAATGTGAGTTGTTTTTATTTATTTAGCAATGTTGTGATTCGAAATACATTTGACAAACAGAGACCAACAATGAGAGTCTACCTAGACAGAGTATGTGCTCTGGTTGATCAACTGGGGGATGTGCAGATGAAATGGGTAGCTGACGCAGGATTAGAAGAATTGTTGAAAATTAAAATAGAAAGCCTTGATCGATATTTTTTAACATGGCTTTGTGATAGGTGGAATCCTGATACCAGAGTTTTAACGATAAGAGAAGACTATGAAATAACCATCGATGAAAAGATGGTTGGATGGGTATTAGGGCTTCCTTATGGCGAATACAGGTATGAATTTCCAGAGCATAAAGCAACTGATCCTGAGTACAAGAGGTTGAAGTGCTTGTACAAGAACAAGGGAGGAATTGGCTCAGAAATTGTTTTTAAGCATTGTTGTGAATATTCAAATGACAGGATTAAATTCCTTTAATCTTTCATTCTTTATGTTTTTGGTAATTTATTTTGTACGGTTTTAAACAATTGGATTAGTCCGGGTTTGTGTTGGTTAGTTAAAAAAGTGTTTGTTAAGGAAGGTAGTTTATAGAATTGGGCAAGTTTTGTCCTTGACTGGATGGTAAAGCATGGAAGGACATGGACAAAGAAGGTTGTGGTGTGAAGGGATCCCCGTTGGTCCTTCTGGTATTTTCCCTATACATTGTTTACATAATTATCAACCAATGAATAGTGTAAATGTTTTACTTTTTGTATATTTTTTTTTCCAGATTGTGTACTTGGATCGGCTGAATTTTAAAGGAAGAGGACATAGATGGAGAACCGATCGTCCAAGACTTGGAATGTGGTCACAGAAGGACATTGACAGAGCTATCAAGGCTGACACTGCAGCAGATGGCACATACGGGGCTGCGGAGGTTATTTTGGTTTGAATTTTAAAAATTTTGTTGAATACACTGCAATGTTTACTTACGTAGGATCATTTTGCATTTTTTATGATTTATAGGTTGTTAGAGAAGTAAGCTATGGTAAGGAGTACCCCATAGATTCTCTTGAGAAGGACCCATCTTGGTTACCTTCCCTATCCTCTGCAGATTGTGCCGACAACACACACAAAGGAGAGATAAAACTTTTGATCAAGAAGCCTACAACAACAGAAATTAAAACAAGAAAATTGCCTACATACAAAGGCAAATAGGTTATCTTACTTACCATAGTTACAACTAAAACATTTCTTTTTTTTTTTTAATTTATAATGGTATTATTTTGACACTTGAAACACAGGAAATTGAAGGTAAAGTGCCTGTACGTCGACGGGTGATGTACAATATTGCAACAAAGTCCAAACGTGATGACGTTTGAATGAAGCTTCACGTATAATAATTATTAGTTTCCATAATTGGTTTGAATATTGTCAAGGATGGATCATTTTTGAAAAATAAATATACTAAAATTAATATTTCCGCTCCCAGACTGATGATTCTCAAGAAGATGAATATAAGGAGGAAGAGGTAGAGGAACAGGATGAGGATGAGGAAAAGGAGGAGGATGAGGATCAAGAAAAAAATGATGATTCTCAAGAAGATGAAGAGGAAACCAAAAAACGTAATGTAAATAGGGGCAAAAAGAGGGCTACGCAGGAGGATGATATCTGTTTATCAGACAACGAGGTTGAATGAACTGAGGGTTTACCAGTTTTAACACCAAAATTGAAAGAAAGATTTCGTAAGGTATGCGATAAAAAGATACTGTTGAAGACGATTTTCTTCAAGAATAATGATTTTCAGATAACTCGGGGGCAGTTATCCTTTGTTTATTCTAAAAAATCGACAATTCCGGTTGAGGTAATCTTAATTTTTATAGTACGAAGTTAGATTTAGTAACTTTTTAATATTCTCTAGGACATTATTTGATTCTCTATTATACTAAACAGTCATGTTGCACTTATATATGAATTTTCTTGTTCAACCAGGTGATGGATGGAATGGGTATTATTGGTAACCGTGTGCAGGGAGGTGATATATACGTCATACGGTCGTCGTTCGTGGTTAGTGATGTGGCTAGTGATTTGGAATTATATGATATGCTACAGAAACTAATTATTTGTTGTTTGAATTTTGTATAATGTAACGTTGTGTCTAATGCGCTAGTAGGTGAAAACGTAGAGGAAATGGTGTCACACGAGTCATACGTGTTGGATCAAGATATAAGTTTTGGTATAGATATGAAAAATATGAGAAAGGTATTGTTGGCGGATTGAAATATCTTATATTAATTACTAGTTTAACGTTGAAAGAGTTGCTTAACGTGTTTGTTTGTGACACAGTTTTACCTTCTTTTGCTGTATGGTGGCACATGGATTACATTCATCTTCCATATTGAGCGGGGAATATTGTACGTTTTGAATTACAAGGATGGCATAGAATATTCAACGCATAAGAGGATTTCTAGTATCTTGGTTCGTACCTTTCTGCTTTCCATTCTTATTGATTATATCAACATTCTTTTATTTTGATCCTACAAGGTAAAATCTAATACTATTTTTCTAATTTATGTAGACCAAATGTATGAAAGACCTTCTTGGCCAGATCGAAACTCCACTCAATATTAAGTTTGAAGACTATCCATTAAAACCTGCAAAGGAACTTGCTATAGGGAAAGTCAACGCAGACACCAGATTTCTATGCCTCATACATATTGCACACATCGTTCACGACACATGGGGTTGGTTCAAGGTAATCTGCTGCACTTCGAAATTTATATAAAATACCATATTTATTCCCTTTTTATTTTTATATGTCTTAA
Organism: Salicornia ramosissima; assembly: GCA_951394345.1. Taxonomy (NCBI): domain Eukaryota; kingdom Viridiplantae; phylum Streptophyta; class Magnoliopsida; order Caryophyllales; family Amaranthaceae; genus Salicornia; species Salicornia ramosissima. Next base: position 21,611,914 of record OX596236.1, read on the forward strand.
ATATATGTATACACCTTTTTTTTACAGGAATTTCATAAACGTGAAATGCAAATAAGATCCTGTCTGTTGGACATGTTGATCAACAATAGTGACAATGAAGTGCTTGAAGAGGTGGATAAGTTGAAGTAGTTTTTATTGATTTGTAATCAAAACAATTTCACTCTCAAATATCTATGGATACTGATTGTGTGTGTATGTAACTAGTATTGGCACACTTAGATTTTTCGTGACCTATGTATGGTATTTTTTAATGTTCAGGATCTTAGTTGTTCTATTCCTTCAAAAAATATGAATGATTTTGGTTTGAAGCAAATGTTTTGGAACTTGATTTTCTATAACAAATTACTGTGTTAATATTAAAAACCATGCATATAATAATCACCTACCTATATAGATTTTTGTAATTGTTAACTATTTCACTAGAATCTAATTGCAAAAAATTTTGCACAAGAAAATTGAAAAAATGGAATATGATGATTATTATAAAAACTCCAAGTTATTAATCGACTTTGTTAATTGTATTATATTTAATATTAAGAATCAGAAATAATAACAACTAATAAATAAAAGCAAACTTGTCAGGTATTAAAGCAAATGTTTAATATCATTTTTTAAAAATTAGGATGAACATGGGGTGAATCGTTTTTAACATAGAAGAGGAAAAATCACATTTTACCCGCCAAGTAATTTTTTGGTGGGAATGATTAGCCACTATAAATAAGACTCTAGTTTTAGAGTTAATACAAAAAATAATTCCCTTTCTTACATCAAAACACTTCCACAGTACAAAAATAACCATGGAAAGATACTTGAAAAAAAGAAAAGCCTTTAACACCAGCTTGCCAAAAAACAAAAGAATTACTTCAAACCCACCACCTAAGAAATCTCAGTCAGAACACAACTTAAGGGAAGATGGAATGATTGAAGATATCTTTATTTGTGAAGTACTACCCAGAGTGGAAAGTATATTTGAGTTGTTAAAGTTGCAAACCTTGAACAAAGAGTGTTTGGCTGTTATTGGAGAAAGGATAAACAAGAATAAGGGCATAGACTGGAGCTACCTAGAACGGGTTTGTTGTGCGCCAACTCCTGCTTGTGATATCAATCACAAGAACTTCAATGAGCTAGAGGGGTGTGATCGATGTGGATGGAGAGCTGAAGATCGTAAATCAACATTCGAAGAGGGTGTCAAGTTTTATATTGATACTTACGGTGGCCACACCATTAATGATGATCAGACATGGCCATGGAGATACGCACTAAGGCTAGAATATGCTATGAAGAATAGTAGAGAACCAAACGACGCTGAGATGTTTCGTTACTTTAGACTTGCATGAACGAAATGATGTTGTGTCTCTACTTACTACCCCTACTTGCTCTTTGCTATGTTTTTATTTTATTAAGTTTTTAATGGTAAGTAAGTTGATAATCGTAACTTCTGTTTGTTATCCAAATTTTGTAATCGTTGTTGTTTTAATTATCGTTTAATATATTCAGATTTTCTGGTAAAATAGCTATATTGGACTTGACATTCTTTCTTTCTTTCTTTCTTTGTTTTTTTTTTTTTTTTTAGATTATGAACATATGCTTTCAATATCACATAATAATACCATCAACTTATGTTTCCAGTCATATTTTTTTCCACAGGATCAAAAGCAAATTGTTAGGATAAATATTTCATTATGGTAATAAATGTTGATATAGGAAACGACGGTTGCTTTTGCCGCCAATGAATATAGGGAATCTAAAATGACAGTTGCTTTTGCCGACACTTTATTTTATCAATGCAGGCATGCTTACTCCTCATTATTACAGCCAGTATTTAATAATAATTTACAAAAAAAAAAAAAAATTAATTACATACTACCTAAACCACCATTTACCAATGCTAAAATAAAATATAACCATACATTTTGTAGGGAAAAATGTTCAAATTGCCTATAAATAGGTCCTAATAAAATAGCTTTGCCATTCTATTTTCACCATTACACAAGTAAATTAGAAATGGATAAATGGCCAGTAAAATTCTCAAACTCTAATTCAAACTATACTGAGTTAGAAGATATTTTCATTTGTCATATACTTCCAAAAGTGCAATGGAATACTTGATCTGTTGAACATGCTGTTGGTGAACAAGGAGTGTATGTCGATTATTTCGACCAGAATCAACAAGAATGTGGATATCAACTGGAACTAACTAGAGAAGATTTGTTCCAGGCCAACTAGTCAATGTACTCTTCCACATCATGACTTGAATGAGTTGTCAAATTGTGTCCATTGTTGGAAGGTTGGAACTTTCAGAAGGTATGTTTTCAAGCAGGGGGTCAAGTTCTTTGTTGCCACACATGGCGGTCTGGTTCGGGGACCTGGTAGGAAGTCATGGCCGTGGAGGGATGCTTTGAATGTCGAATTTAATTTTCCTCCAGCAAAGTTTCGATTGCGAATGTAGTTTTAATTATTTATCAGTGATGTACGCGACATGTCGCAATTAGTTAATTAGGATATTTTATCTTTTGAATGGATATTTCTTTTACCTTTCGTGTCAAGGATTGCAATTATAAGCATGATTTTAATATTATTTTCTAATTTATAATATCAGTTTAATACTATCTAACTTATGCTTAAACAATAAAGTTTTAATTTATTGATTAAAAAAATCATCTTATTAATGGAAAATTCCTTTGCTATTTTACATTTAATCACATGTATATTCATCAAATACAACTCTAGCATTGCAGTTATAAGTAATTTTCCAAGCATTGCACGTATTGGTAATTTAAATGTTATAAGTAATTCTGCATCAATTCACTCTTAATATTTTTAATTTAAAATTTATAACTATTTGTAATTTGAACAAAGATATTTTTTTTAAGTAACAAAGATATTAAATTATAATATATTATAACACCTTTAAACATCGATGAAATTATAAAAAAAAAAGATCATTTAAATTGTTTGAGGATTGTATTTTTGGCAACTAAAGTTGTTTGGAACGAAAAAAACAATTATTATTAGGACCTTGATATGAGGAGCATTTATAAATTAGTGAGATAGTATTTCCATTCAAAGAGAAGGAAGGCCAAAACAAATTCACAAATTAAATAATAACTTCAAAATAATCATAATATACAAAGCATAAGTTTCGAATTTAAAATAAATTCACAAATATCTATTGCGAATGTAGTTTGAATTATTTATCAGTGATGTACGCAACATGTCACAATGAGTTAATTACGATATTTTATCTTTTAAATGGATTTTTCTTTTTCTATTTTGTCGGGCATTGCAATTATAAGCATGAATTTAATAATATATTCTAATTTTTAAGTTCAATTTAATAGAGATTTATTATTATTTGAAAGAATTTCATATCTTAAACAATAAAGTTCAACGATACAAGAATTGATATCTTATTCATCTTCTAAAAGGAAAATAGTTATTAAAATTTTCCATGCATGGCACGTATAATCATCAAATTAAATCAGGATCATAAAAATAATTGCAAGAAAAGAAATCATAAATTTCCATTTAAAGGAGATGTATGTACTAACACTTAATTTTTTCTAAAAAAATTTCAGTAGTTTGCCTCAACAATAAACTAGGATAAAAAAGCAAATAAAAGGTGGGATTTAATACACGTAGGATCAATTACGCAACGAAAAAAAAATCCTTTTTTTGAGCCAATCCACTAGAAAGGAAATAACATTGCATCTGCGTCTTCATAATGGCTTGCAGAATAGGATGGGTGTCTATGTGTGTTCCTTTGCACAACATCTTCTTGTGTTTGAGTTGTTGTGTAGTCGTCCCCTATGTCATCATCTTCATCCCTATGTTAATTGGCATCCCCCCTTTTCCTCTTCTTCGCTTTCGAACCCTTTTCGGATGGGTGAAGTTTCCTATTTTTGGTTCCCCGGCCAGTGTGGCGTTTGTCGACAGGGTCTTTTGTGGCACCTTCATCTGGTGGAGCAGCATTCTTAATTAGATGACGTTGGTTTTGATCCTTGGGATGTAATCGATGACGACCATACACTTTGCGCACGGAGGGATCCCACGAAGTTCCTCCTTCCCCGCCAGTCCTCCCAATACCTATTGCATCTTCTAACATTGATCTAACATTGTCAATTGCTTCTTTGTACATCAAAAAATTTTCATCATTATGAAGTGCTAAAGAGGTAAGATAAGCATTCCTCTGTGACAACTCCCTAACTTTTTTAACCCTCTCAAATTCATCAGGGTCATAGTATGATACCTTGATGTCCTCGTAACCTCTCACAATATCCTTTCTCCACCTGCTAAGTATGTATTTCTATGGTATTAAGTCGACATCCTCAACCTCAATAATTTTTATTATATGCCTGCACAAGATACCTGTGAATTCAAAAGGCTTGCAAGAACACACGTACTCACCTTACAACTTGTCAAAAGAAACATTGAACGACTTCCATTTCTTTTTCCATATAGGCTTTTGAAACTTTTCATCTGCTTTGTAGATAGCCACCGCACCAAGTGAAGTTATCTTGGACACATTTATGTTCTTTATAGCTGCACATTCTTCTCTGAATTCAAGGAATTTGGCGTTTGTGTAGGATTTATGGAAGACATATTCAACTATCATGTCCTTGTCATACCTAGGTGGTTTATGTGCTGAGTTGAAAATCAATATTTTCTCCTCCTCAGCCTTGCCCTTCATAGCTGCCTCATATTGCAGAATAAATTGATGCAGTCCAATTTCAATGCTCATATAATATTTGAAGAACCGGTTCATACGCTCACTCCTCTGTGTCGATGACATTCCAGCCCAAAACGTGCTCCTCCAATAACCTTGGGCCCATCTTTCCCTTATTTCGAAGGTATCCTTTAACCATGAATTGTTCTGAATACCAAGCTTCTCCAACATTAACCCCCATGCTTCATCAAACTCATTCGGCTCTAAACAATCATGTACAACATTACGCAAAGCATCTTCTATATCTTTCCAATTGGCAAGTTTCCCAAGATTCCTCGATGCATTTTGTAGTATGTGCCATAGGCACAACCTATGTGGCACCCCTACAAACACGGTTTCCACTGCCTTGCCAATGGCTTTGCATTGATCAGTAAGGATGCCTTTTGGTGCACTGCCCATGGATTTCATCCATTCATTGAATACCCACACAAAAGACTCTGTATCCTCATGTGAAATTAGTGCAGCTGCAAACACTATGGACTTCCCATGATGGCTGGTGTAATGACCCAGATTTTATCGGTATTTTTGCCGGTATTTATGTGTATTTATGTTTGTTATGTGTTGGTTCAAATTAATTTTTGAACTATTTATTTTAATTTTATGTGAATAATTTCGATTTAATCGAAATGTTTATTTCTTAGTTTTTATTATTTATGTTAATTATTATTTAATTAATTAGAATTTTTATTATTTAATTTTCTAATTAATTATTTAATAATATTTTTGGGCTAAATCGATTATTGCATGATTAGTCATGTAGATTTTGTAAATTAGCCCAATGGATCACGAGAGCCCATTTTTAGGCCCAAATAACCCTCATGGCCGGTTTTGAGCAAGCATGGCAAGGCTTGCCACTTGCTTTGTGTTCACACTACTCCCACTTCTATATATAGAGGGGATTAGTGAGCCTTAAGATCATTTGCCATTTTTGCCATCTTAAGTTTTTGCCATCAAATTCAATCACCAAAAAACTCCCTCCACTACTCTCTTGCCTCACGCCATTTTTGATCAATTGAGGCCATCAATTGTTCATCATCTTTCTTAACCCAAAACTTAAAGATTCATACCCTATTGATCTTTAAGTAACCTAAACACAATTTAAACACAATTATTGTATCCAAGATTTTTAGTTCGGGTTTGGTTTTGGGTTCGTGTTCGTGCTCGTGTGGGTGTTCGTGGTGGTGACCGAGTGGTGCCGTGTACAGGCCGTGCAAGAGCAACAGCCAGGCCGTGCAAGAGCAACAGCCAGGCCGTGCAAGAGCAACAGCCGGGCCGTGCAGGTGCAGCCGGGTGGTGGTTGAGCCGTGTTGATCGTGTGGTACCGTGTGCAAGGTTTGTGTCGTGCGTGGTTGTGCCGTGCTAATTGGCCATGTACTTTGTGTATTCCGGGCAGCAACTTTTTGTGTTGTTTAGTGTGTAATCTTCAATAAGGTAACATACTAACTCAACTTAATTGGTATACTATGTTTATAGTATGAATTAAATGCATGTTTGGGTTATTTGATGATGTTTTGTTCGTGATTTTGTATATGGTTTGTAATCTGATTTTTAAATGAATTCCATGATGTTTTAATGTTGGTTTTTATGATTTTAAGATTGAATTCATGTTGTTTTGAAAGCATGATAATTGAGTTAAAGTTTGATGAATTTTGGAATATTTGGAAGTGGAATTTTTGTGTGGTTATTGATTGATCATGCGTGTGTTTTTATGAATTTGGATGAGTTCTTGATTGAGTTCTTGATTGAAGATCTTGAATCTTGAATGAGTTCTTTATGAGTTCTTTAAATTCTTTATGAGTTCTTGATGAGTCTTGTTGGGTTCTTGGTTGAATCTTGAAAGTTAAAGAAAATGGTTTAAATGATAAAGAAAGTTAAAGAAAGTGTCTAATATGGTTAGAGAATGATTAAAGATTATTGGATTATGATTGGTTAGACTCAAGATTAAGGCTAGAGGCAGTTCTTGGGTATAACTTCGGTATTTTTAACTAGTTATTTTCAAGAATCAAGGCTAGAGGTGAATTCTTGAATATAATTTAGTTAGGTTGAATAATGAAGATAATTAAAATGATTAATTAATTAATTAGCTTGATTTCGTTTCTAGACGCCCTAAACTTAGAGTAAGATTCTTTGTTTTTGGGTTAAGACGTTGCCTCTATTCCATCCGCGGTATTGGGATAGTTGGAGTCATACTATGTGATCTTTGTGAATTTCCAGTAAGATTGGTTTCACGAGACATGGATTTCCAGTAAGATTGGTTTCATGGGGTTTGGGAGTAAGATTCTCAAATCCGAGCATAGTAGAAAGTTCGAATGCGTAAGATGCGTTCGTACGAGCACAGTCCGGTCTAGAATATGAATGATTGCGCCAAAGATAGTTGTTTAGGTTGGTTTGAGTCGAGTTCACGTTTGGGTTGATCTTGTACTCTGGGTTGTTATTTTGATGTTGTTTATTTGATTTATGCTATGTGCATGTGTATTCCCATTAGGGTGAGTCAGTTATGTTACTCGCCACTGATGGTGGACTGTTGTATATTTTTCAGGTATTTCTGATGATGATCCTCTTGTTTAGCTTTGGGCTGGGCGAGCGACGTTGTTATTACTGTTATCTGTTGTATTTACTGTTTTCTGTTGTTCTAGATAGTGATGGAGTTATATAGATTTTATACGTTGTTGAATGGACTTTTATACGTTGTTTTAGACTCTGACGTGTGGTTGGAGTTACTTGTATTTTAGTATTTCTAGTTTTGACTTTTGGACTAGTTTATGTACAAACTTGTGGGTATTTGTACTTTTGTGGTTTAATAATAATATTTGAGGAATTAGTTTTATTTCTTAAGTATTTTAAGTTGTAGTTTTTAACTATTCGACTCGTCGGTTTCTTCCGCGCCGATTTAAGCGAGTCGGGTCGTTACAGCTGGCACCAACGAAAGGTGCAAATGGCATTCTATACCTGCACATTCAAGTAAAATTGATGACAATGTCATTACGTTTCATTGTTCAATTATCAATAAATGATCCTAGAAAAATAAAAAAAATTCTAATAATGAAACCACAAATTAAATTATGCATAAAATAACCCACGAAAATACAGATAATCCTAAATGGAGAGTCATGCTTTCTTCACCTGTTGCACAGAAACGTAGTATCAAATGTGACAATATCTCCAAAGTCTTTAAACATTGCTCTGCTTCTAGGGTCACACCAGAATGCGTTCATCAGCCTCCCTTCGTCATCCCTCTCAACGGCACTATAAAACTGATTGTTGCGCTCAAACTATTGCTGGAAATACTTTTCAAGGGCAACAACATCGCCTTCAAATCGAGACTTACGGCGGTTCACGTGAACAAAATTCCTAACGTCTTTTTGATTGTACGTAATGTTTTCATATCCTCCACTCTCAACCACCAGTGCATTGTAGCTCTTTGCAATTGATATACCAGCTTTGTCATTGTTCCTAATTTTTAAAGTCGTTGGATCATCAATGCAACGATAGTTAACCATCAAACGACTAACTTTTGGGTCTAAGGGGTGGTTATGCTCCAACTTACAAGTGTGTATTACCATTTTACCTTCCACCATGCGAGCAAAAACATATACTGGACATCCAGTAACGTGCGATCCATCAGTTTGCTTTCTATCACCGTACTTACAGTGAAATCGGATCCGCTCCATCATATTATAAAATGAAAACCCTTTCCGATAAGCATACTCATGACAGAATACTGCAAAGTCCTCTCCTGAGACAAAAGACATGCCCACGGTTGGCTCAACCAAGTTCTCCTCATTATCTACCTCATCATCATTACTGTTTACATTTGTAGATGCTTCATTTTCACCCTCACCTAAATTTGAAATGTTTACATCTTCACCATCTAAATCAACATGTATCTCATTTAGGTCTACAATGTTTTCTATTGAATCTGCAATCATGACACATACACTTCAGATAATCGCCTATTCATATACATTGTTCAATCCACTTATTTAAATATTCTGCAACCATACTTAATCCAATCCACTAATTAAATATTCTATATATTATAAAATGATCCTAACAAATTTTCAACTATATTACTTAAAATACATCTTCAAATCAACTATAAACTAAATAGTGAATTGACCCTATTATCGTAGTTAGTTTATTTCAAGTTCATTTTCAACTTCATCTAAGATTATCTAATCCTATATTATTAGAAGTGATGCAACATAGTGTACATCCACGTATAATTCTATATATTCTAAATGATCTTAATTTTTTAAAATAGCTAACTGAACCGGATCAGAGCATATATGCCAAGTATAATCTCATTCATAAAATAATACTCTGTTTAACTTACAGGTCGATGTCATACAATACATTATCAAAGCAACTATAAACTTCAAATTCAATCAAAATATTTGATAATCTATAGAAATAAATTAATTTAGAAAAGCAACCGTACAAAGGAAAGCATTTATTTTAGAAAAAACTTAGAACTAATTAGATTCATTATGAATCAAGAATTTGTGATACATACCTTAAAATCAGGTTCTTTTTTGCCTGAAAACTCGTCGGAAATCTGAACGTAGCTAATGAAGAGGTTGCTGGAAAATATGGGTATTTTTTTCGTTGAAATATAAGTTTTTTTTTCGCCAGATTTTTTTTTTTTGGCCGGAAAAAATGTCGCCGGCCGGAGATGACAACAGAGCTCAGGGAGGCGGTGGGGATGTGGTTGCTGCTATGGTGTGCTTTAGTTTACTACTTAGGTGTCTTAAAAAAATGGATGAAAAAAAAAAGAGGGAAAACATAATGACTAAATTAGGAGGGAATTTTCCCACCAAAAAGGGCCTTAGCCTCAAACATTTTCCCCCCAAAACCTCTCTAGTTTCCCTCCCATTTCTAATTTCATGAAGCATTTTAATTGGTCCACCTCAGTAGTGTATGTTGGGTCCACATACACCTAGTGTAACGACCCGACTTTTCTAGACTGTCGATTTGCGGAGGAAATCGACAAATGGATCATTACCAACATAAAACGTAATAACTATATCATAACTAAAGTTCAATAATCCTTTTTATTAACTAATAGAGAAATAATAATTCCCAAAAGTCCAATATTAAATACCAAAATACATAACTCTAATGTTCTTCCCCAACAGGCTGGGACATACTAATAAAAGAATAAATAGAAAACATAAAACAGACTACGGGTTCCCCTAGACCTCATCAAAACCCACATGCCGAACCATCGTAAGCCCACTTTACGCTTCGGCTTCATCACCTGAAATGGGGGGGGGTCCACCGTTAGTGGTGAGTAACTACGCTGCCCCGCTTAAATGAGGGACCATTAGCCGTATAATAGCATAGAATCAATTCAAGAAAATCATACAAAAATACATATAAATACATATAAAAATACATACCAGAATACGTACAAAAATACGTACAAAATATGTATAAAAATACAGACAGAATATGTATAAAAATATGGATAATATACGTATAAAAATACAGACAGAATACGTATAAAAATACCTGCAAAATACGGTTAGAAATACATACAACATACGTATAAAATACAGATAAAATACGTATCAAAATACATACCAAATTACGTACGAAAATACATACAAGTACTCGTATAATACACGTAAAAATACATCTCGAAATACATACAAGAACCTACCTGTCAGACGTACGCAGCGGAAGACTTACCCATACATGACCAATACATAACATATACGAAAACATACATATACATCATAATAATACATTTATACGTAGATATATCTTTATCTATTCCGTGAAACACTTATCTTATCCTATTTTACTCAAACCCTTCTTTTAACCATTTTATTGGACCGGTCATTATAGCTCGTAAGGATGCCCGTGTACATCTCAACTTTCCTAAAATGCGCCGGGAAGAACCCGTGTATTCTACCCGTAGCTCTCCTTTGCAAGAACTAAGCCTAAGCTATGGCCATAACTCCTAAATAGTAGCCCGTGTACTACTACTTAGACGACTACACATCTTAAGATCCAGAACTGCCCAGAGACCGCAGTAGGGCAGTGGCTTCGACTTAACCTAATCTGGTGACCCGTGTATCACCAAACAGACGTCCGTTACTTATCTTATCTTATTTCATCTTATCGACATGGCCATCTTGAGACCAATACTTCTTATCTTATTATAACTTATCCTTTTAATCATATTATTACTTTCATTCATATTGCAACTTATCTTTATTAATTCTTTTTATTACTTTAATCATATTAATTCCTAAAATTACAATCTAAATTATTATAAGCCAAAAATTAAACTAAAACTGATCCTAAACTTAATAGTATCACTCGACATTTTTATAAAAAATAATAATTAAAATAAATTCATTAAATAATCATATAAACAATTAAATAATTCATCTAAATTAACAATTAACAACAAATATTACTTAAAACATGATAAAAATCCTATTTTTTCATATCTTATACCACTCGACATTTTTGGATAAAAATACCAAAAGTTATACTTTAATTTAATTAAATACAATCATCAATAATTCATCAAATAAATTTAATAATAGATAATAAAACTATACTTTCAACATTATGTCATCAAGATTGAACCAAAACAAGATAAAAATCACCTCTTCATATCACACGAATTACACGGCTATTATGGGACAAAATAATACATCAAGAACAATTTCAAGAATTAATAATAACATGATTAATTAAAGATTAATTAAAGATTAACAATAACAATTCAAGATTTATCAAGATCAGTCATAAAAATCAGATTTTTAATCCTCCTTTAAGCTTTGAACCACTCGACACACATAGTCTAGCATGAACAAAAATAATTATCTTAATTTAAGACTTTAATTTAACAATTAAACAGTCAAGATCATCATAATAATTCAAGAAAATAACATAAAAATTCATCATAATCATCCTATGGCACTCGACATTCACCAAGAAATTCAAGAACATGATTCAACAAATTATTATGCAATAACTCTATACAATATACAATTAAATAAATTAATTCATGCATAAAATTTAATTAAACAATTAAAGATTCATCAAATTTACATAAAGATATCAAGAAAATAACATAATAACCTCTTCATACCATTCGAAAATTATAGCCTATGCATGATACTAATTCTATCGATTCCCATGATTCAATCCTAATTAACTATGCAGATAACTTGTACCAAATTTAAATGGAATAGTCTAGTTACCTAGATTAGGAAGAAAGATCAAGAAAATATACTCCTTGGTACTCGAAAATACACGGCTAGAACAAGGGGTTTTTAGGGTTCTTTTGTGAGCTTTGAGTTGTATTGAAAATAGGTAATTAGGTTATGAGCTTTGTTTCCTATTTATATTAAAAGAACAAAAGATAAAGAATTAAACTGAAAATAAAACCCTAGGGGGTCGTGAATCAGGAGAAAAGAGGGGGGAAAATTAGGGTTGATTACACTAGTTCAAGAGTTAGTTGAAATAAGGGAAGACTGGGTAAAAATAGTTATTTAGGATAATTAATTTATTAGATAACCAATTATCTAAATTTAAAAATAAAAGAATAAAATCATCCCTTGGCCATATATGGGGGCCGGCCAAGTGGAGTGAAGGATTGGGTCATGGGCCCAATCTCAGAATAAGATAGGGAAATAAAAATAAACAGTCCAAATATTCGGGCCTTTTGGACTTAGAATAATAAAATAATATTAATAAACCGCGAAATTTTCTGACCCTAAATTTCGGATTATTACACCTAGTGTATGTGTAGTCCCTTCCTCTTTTAGTAGTGGGAATTGGTAATTTGAGGTATGAAGTTTGACTCAAGAAAATCATGTCATATGAGGCTACCATCAAAGGTTGAAAAGTGCACTTACCTAACAACAGTGAAAAAAGACAAGGATTTAGATGTTATAAAGGTATAGTGATCCTATGTAGCTGAGAATATACTAGTATTCAAGTTATAAAAAATGAAGTCTTTATTAGACTGTGAGTTTATCAGCACCCTTTCAAAGAGAATCCATTATCAAATAATAGTGTACACTAAATATTGATATGGAAACACAGTACACTAAATATTGATATGGAAACACCTTTTTCTGTTATGTTTTTTTATGTTCTTCTCTCTAAGAGGTCTCTCAAATACTACATCTGTTTGTTTTAAAAGTAAGGAAAATGTTACACATACTATTTATGATACATATAAAAAATTTAAAATGGAAGTTTGAGAAAAAAAAAATAAGCATTAATTATACCGATTTAAATTGATTTTGGAATTTTGAATTCCAAAATTTATACTCTCTCTAGCCTGTATTTCAAACTAAATGTTCCATTCTGACTTTCATTTTTATATAGGAAAAACAGAGTAATGTGACATCTAGTTTGATTCGTCTCAAACTCTATAGGCATATTTTTCAAATATGTAAATTTGAATTTTTTTTTTCTTAACAATTACAGACATTAATATTTAAACTTATATCTCGGAGAGATGTGAAAAAATAAGGCGAACACTTATATAGAGAAAGAGGGAATACCTTTTTAGGAAATGTATATATTACAAAATATAAAATTTGTAAAAATAAAATAAAAACATCAAAATTCAGTTATTTGAATTCTCTTTAAATAGATACTCATTTTGATATAGTTTGACACATAAAATTTTTACCTTTTGATCATTTTAAAAATTTGATATCCCATTTTGTTCATTGTTGTGGAATGACCAGATGAAAGGGGAAAGTTTGTTTATAATTATGTGAATGTGTATGAATTTAATAAATTATTTTAATTTCTCATTTAAAGCTCCGACTTTTTAAAGATACATTTAAACTATTTTCGCATGCAAAGCGTGTTCACAAAGCTAATATATATATAGGATTAGGATCATGTAAGAAGGGTTCTTTAGGTGAGAAGGGTTCTTATGTGAGAATAAATCTGCGCGCATCGTTTACACTTTTAGATCCAAAAGTTGATATTTCATCCTTGTTTTTGTTAGTAAGGGCAATGTAGTAATTGAATTTGATTAGTATATTTCATTTTTTATAATTATTATTTCAAAAAATTCTGTTTCTTTTTTCCTTAAATAAATTATGTTTTTTTTTCTTAATTTTTTTACCTGGTATTTTTTTTAATAAAAAACTATTTTTCTCTTAAAAAAAATGTTACAAAATCTTTTTTTCAATTTAATAATTTTTCTAAGAGAAAAATCAATTGCTCCCAAATGTAATAGTTTATTATTAAAAATGTTTATTTATGAAATGATTACAAATATATCAAACTTTTTAAAACATACTAAAAATGAAAGTATATCAAAACCTTTTAAACGGATGAAGTACAAAAATATATTATGTACTATTGATCGAGACACTTAAAATCCGCGATACTTTTTTTTTCTAATTTTTTCTTTCTTTTGATTTTTCTCTAAATCTTAATTTTCTCTCCACTCTCTTATCATCATAACACAAGCATCACCTCTACCATTACAATATCCATTACCATAGGAAATCATTTTACCCCGGATGCTAATCCAAGCACCCCTTCGTTTTATCCAATCGTTGAATCCATGTGGTAGTGGTGGTGGTGATGGTGGTGTGAGCAAAGAGGGAAGTGTTGAAGGTCAAGTTGGAAAAAGTGTGTGACTTGTAGTAATTGTATTGGGATAAACGCACCCTTTTAAAATAAAAATATTTAATCCAATTTGGACATCATAAAGCAAGTGTCGTAACAAAAACTTCGTTCTCTTTATATATAATAAGGTTAATTTAAAAGATTGTCCCTTATATTATGAACAATGTTAAGATATCATTAAAAAAAAAAAAAAAAAGATCTATACGTTTTTATGTGCAACATTTATCAAAAATAAAAAATTTATATTCTTTCAACAAATGTTTCAATTTTTTTTCTTGTCATTTTCTTGTATCTCTTGTTTATCACATACTTTTAATTCTCTTTAACATCTTTACAGTCACAATTAAAATTTGCCCAGCAATCCGCCCATACAAATTTTGTTGCAAATAATATAAAACGAACCGAGCAGGTTAATACTTGTATTATATATATAGTGGGAATAATTTGAAAGAGCGGTCTTTATATTATAAAGTAAATTGGGCCCTACAAAGACTAAACATCCATCCCATTAACAATGGCCTACATAACTACATTTAGAAGAATCAATCCGTGGTCACAAATGTGGGATGAGGGGATCAGATTAAACCCACTCGAATCCTCAAGTAGATCTGTGTATGGGACTAATGTGAGGGAGAAAAAGTATAAAAATAGTACCAAAAACCGTGTTTTAGAATCATAGTGGGTGGGAGGTGGGATACCATTGTCGAAAAAGAAGTATATATGTCATTTGTCAATTCTATTATTCCCTCTTCCTCTAATTACTTGCTACATATCATAAAATGTAATTAATTGTTCATTTCATAACTTTGGTTGTTTCTAAATTTATCTACATTAGAAAAAATATAGTCATGATTGGTCTAGTTTAATTCATATCAATATGTACTTTTTATTATTTTTTATTATATATAGTTAAAGATATTTTTATTTAAAATTGTGTCTCGAAAAATATGAAAAACATAATGTAACAAGTAAAAAGAGACGGAGGGAGTAGGATTTTCACCTTTTTCTGTATATGTATTTTTTAAATTTTGAGCAAAGCAAAAGCAAGTTTCATCATTCTTCTTTTTTTTTTATTATTATTATTTTATTTATTCAGTTTTTTTGATTGGGTAACAAACAAAAGCAACTTCCATCATTCTAGTGTTTCAAACTGTAACCTAGACCTCTTATTTAGCGGTGGAAAAGCAAAAATTAAAATTAAACCCTAAAAATATAAATAAAAAGGATTTTCCATAGGTTATGGTGTGGTTTTTAATATTCACTTGTTATCCAACAAACTTTAAATTTTAAGCTGATGGTTGAGATGTAGTAACAATAATTCTTAATCAATGCAATTGCTACATTTTTTTTTTGTTAGTTTTAATACAAAATTATCGGTATATTTGACATTACACAATATTTAAACGTATTTCACGAGTATCATGTGAACTGTAGTTAAAGTAAGGTACCTAAACTCGTGAAAAGTTAATAATTATTGTTATATGTACTGATTATAAATTATTATCAAAATCCAAGGGTTAGAGGTGAAAATTAAAAATTTATTGGATACCACATGAATTATAAAAAAAAAAAAAAAAAAAAAAAAAATTAACCAAAGGGATACATTATGAAAATTCACAATTTTTTTATTTTTTATTTTAAAAAAAAGTAAGTGATTGAGATTAAATCAGAGATAACAAAAGGGAGCTTAACCAATTGACATAGACAATTAGACATAGATATTAGACATAGACGTGTACCTTTTCTTATTCTATTGAAAGGGTGATATTGACATACCTCCAATCCCATATCATGCAATATAGTACTTACATAAGAAGAAAGATTATTCATTATTCTTTTATAATTCCTGATTTATGCAATATGAATTATTAGTAAAATATTAGAAAGATTAATCATTCAGTCGTGTATGAAAATACTAAAAAAGAAAGACCATCCAGTCTTTTTGGCTTTACTCCTAGTGAGTGGGAGCAGATAAAATGAACATTGCAATCTTTTGATTTGTTTTAGGCAAACAACTAAACCTAGTTCTTATATATATAGGCAAGCAATGAATGAATTTAATATTGGGTAATGCATTTTATTGACAAAATATTGCATTGGTTGGTACCCTATCATTTTATACGGTGCCTCTTCTTTCATAAAAATACGGATTTTTTTTTGTCGGATGAAATATTTTAAAAATATTTTACTTCAGATGAAACTTTTTAATTTTTTTCTGTAAATTAAAACTTTTTTTTATTAGATGAAACTTTGACCGTATTTTCTGACGTTAAGTACGCTTTTCGGCGTTGACTCATCTTTTTACGATATCTTATGATATGATATTGAGAGACTGGGAGAAAGATTGGACCAAAATGACTGGGGGAAATGATGAGGCACATGAGGAGCTAAGCAATTAATTGGCACTAAATTTCATGTGGATTTTGCTACTTTTATTTCTGTTATTTTTGTCAGTACTTTTTATTCCTTTGGGTGAGTTGTACGTACTAGCTGTACTGGACAAATTAAATACTCAGGTGTAATGTGTGAGAGGGATATATGATCACACAATCCTTAAACAACCTAATTTTCTCTTTTCCTTCTCTCAAAATAACTTGAAATACTGTCACATTGGAATAGCATTCTTAGATTTCCTTTTCATTCTTGCAGGTAAATCCTAGGACTATTCCGACTTGATTTCCATCCCTGCTGAAGCTGGGGTCTGATCGGACAATAACATTGGTATCAGAGCAGCAACGTCCTTGGTCAGCCATGGTCTTAACCATAGAACAAGAAGTTTTCATGGCCACTGAAGTGCAGAAGGTGGAGGAGACTCTCAAGGGTTTTCAGAAAGAACAACAGCTGAAGCTTGATCAGGTTTGTAACTCCTATTCTCTCAATATTGACAAGAATACTAAGTCTATATCAAAGTTGCATGATTTAGTATTGGGATTATCTATTCAAGTAACCAAACTCATATCTGATAAGGAAGCTGGTGTACTAGAGGTATCTAAGCCACCACCCAAAGACTCTGACCTTAACCTAAACCACCATGGTTATTATGCTAGACTCACCAAAATATTCTTCCTTAGTTTTAATGGAGAGGACTTGAAGTGTTGGTTGTATAGGTGCTCACAATTTTATGACTTGGACAAAGTTAATGACCCTAATATAGTCAAGTTAGTAGCCATCCATTTGGAAGCTTTTTTGTGGCATCAGACCTACATGAAGGGAAGGAAGCATATTGATCCCCGTGGAAAGAGTATGTGAAGGATCTCACTGTGAGGTTTGGTCAGCTTTATGATGATCCTATGACTGAGCTTAAAACCCTTAAACAAGATGGTATGAATGTTCAGGAATATAATATCATGATTCCTTTGACTTCATAGCAAGTAGAGTGGAGCTTTCTGAAAAAACTCTGTTTAGTTGCTATCTAGGTGGCTTGGAAAATGAATTAGCCATCCGGATGTTTGCTCCAAAGACTGTACAACAAGCTTTTTGCCTCAAATTCTTCTCATATTAGCTCAATTGTGCCTACATTCTCAATTCCCACCTCTACTTGTCCAGAACATAATGACACTCTTTCTCATCTCAATTAATTAGTCTCTTTCTGCACCCTCTTCTAATAATCCTCTCTCTACTAAATCTCCTCTTGTTCCACAAAGTTCTCAAACAATAACAAAAAATTTCTTCTCCTTCTCTGTCACCACACACTTCTCCTGCTTCTCAACATGATTCTCAGCATATAGAAAATGCTCCTGATAATTCTGATAATTCTCAACATTCTTTTTTTCTTTCTCCTGATAATTCTTCTAATTCTGCTCCCATCAATGATACTACATGTTGTGGTCTCTGATTCTATTCCTCAAACTACAAATTTTCTTCAGAATCATCTTGTTCTGCCCTCTTCCAGGCAAATTAAACCTACTCATAATTCTCAAGAGTTCATTGGATTCCACTTTTATTTCTCAGTCTTTCTGTATTAAAACACAACCTCATAGCTCAAGTGTTATTGTTGAACCTGCCACTTACAATCAAGCTAAATTTCATCATGGTTGGATATGTAGAGGCAATCCAAAAGGAGTTGAGTGCTCTTGAGTCTAATAAAACTTGGATTCTCATTATTCTGCCTAAGGGAAAGAAACTTATAGGTTCTAAGTGGGTGTACAAAGCAAAATATCATCTAGATTATTCTTTGGAGAGGTTAAAGGCAGAGCTTATTGCTACTGCTGGATATCAACTAACCTTTGGATTGGACTATGGAGATACATTCAGTCCTGTTGTCAAGTTATCTATTGTTAGAGTTGCTATTGCTCTTGGTATTTCCAAAGGTTGGGCAATGTGCCAACAGTATATAAACAATGCATTTTTGCATGGTTTTCTTGATGAAGAAGTCTATATGAAGCCACCCCTGGATATACTAAGGCTAGAAATGGTGAGGACTATTTATTAAAAAAAAAAGACTATATGGGTTGAAATAGGCATCTAGACAATGGAATAAAGAGCTCAATTTTTTTTGCTTAATATTTGTTTCAAACAATTTATTCAAGATTATTCTCTTTATTACTAGAGATTTGGATGGCCATCTTTTGGTAATACTAGTCTATGCAGATGATATGCTTGTTACTGGAAATTCTTTTGAGCAAATCAATTCCATCAAGCAAGCTCTACATCATCAGGCTTTTACAATAAAAGATCTACGCAATTTGATTTATTTTCTTGTCTTAGAAGTTACACATTATGCTGATGGTGTTCTTCTTAATCAAAAGAAATACATCAAAGATATCATTGATTTTGCTGGATTATCTATTTGCAATATTGTGGTCAATCCTTTACCAACTGGTTTAAAATTAACCCTTGATGGAGGAGACATGCTAACTGAACCAGAAATATATAGGAGATTAGTTGGAAGATTCTTATATCTCAATATTACTAAACCTGATCTCTCTTACTCAATTCAACAATTAAGTCAATTCCTTAGTTGTCCCAGAGTTCCACATCTTCAATTCAAGTTGTTCTTCATGTGATTAAGTATTTGAAAGGGACTTCAGATGTGGGTTTGTTCTACAAAAGGTCTTCACCTCTACAGCTCATTGCTTTTCTGATGCTGACTGGAGATCATGCCAGTTCAGTATTAGATCTTTAACGACTCGTTTGGTTTTTGGTAATGAATCGTGATAATGATAATGGAATTAAAGTGTAATTTGTTAAGGAAAAACATCAAAATCCCCATGGAAAAAACATATTTTTCATTCCCAAATTTAAAATTTGTTCTTATTTTCTATTATCATCCATTACCATGTGGAAGGGTACGGTGGTATTAGATGAGAATGGATATTTGTGAAGAAAATTAGATAAATTGGAGTGAAGCTAGCACCATCATGGGAATGAATTTTTATTTTTCTTTCCAAATCTATCTATATATATATATATATATACCTTACTAAAATTCTTACCACTATAATATACCCCCTTTCCCTCCCAAACTACTATTTTTCCCTCCTAACAAAAAAAAATAAAAATAAATCTATATCTATCTTCTATCTCACTTTTCTACATCTCTCTATATTTAATACCATAATTAATACTCTAATAAATAAATAAAATACCAAACAAATATCTTCTTAAACTAAAATAATATTATAAAAAAAACTTTGACATAATAATTTACAAACATTTACATAATTTTTTTATACTAATTAAATTACTCACTTGTCTTTATTTAATTTGCGTACTTTCCTTTTTTGGGCTGTTTTCATTTTGATTTGACGACTTCCTACATTATCTAAATATAGTAAAATTTTATTCTTTTATATTTATTAATACTTCGTATATTTTTCTCACGTTACTTTATCATTTTCTCTCTCTTACTTTTTTTGCACAACTTTTATCATAATTTATGATTTTTTTCCTTTTACTATTACTCTATTAGTTTATTGGTATTGATGAAAACACAAATGAGTAAATATTAAAAAATAGGGGTGTATTTATTATAATTAATTTTTTTTTTACATCTCTACTAATCTTTTATACTACCTCCGTATAATATTCGCTACATAAGTATGTGATACGGACTCTTAGACAAAAAATGGATTTAAAGAGAAATAGAGTGAAAAATGAATAATTAAATAGGCCCTCTACAAAAGTAAGGTCGATTTAATAAATAAATAAGTTACACATATATAGATAAAATTTTCACTAAATATAGTAAAAAAATTGTTGTAAACATTATGTTACAACTTAAATTACAAAAGTTGTGAGTATTACGATATAGAGTTAAGACTAATATAGGAACAAAAAAAACACTTTTCTAAACCCGTATTATACATCCCAACATATCAATACTTCTATTCGGTATAGTATATCAATACTTTTATACTAATATAGTAACCACTAAAAAAATCTTTCCTAACCATTAATTAAAACCGAGCATTTGCTCGGATATTATCTAGTTTAGTTATAAATTCATTCCCATTATCTCTATTTATGACTGGCTACCAAATGGGCCGTAAGTGCTTATTGTGTTTTCTTATGAGATAATTTGGTGTCCTGGAAGACCAAGAAATAACCCACTGTTGGTAAATATTCAGTAGAAGTTGAATATCATAGCATGAGTTTTACAACTAGTGAATTTGTTTGGTTAGAAGCTTTGCTTGAAGATTTACATGTTGTTGTTCCTAAACCCATCACATTACATTGTGATAACAGGTCTGCAAAGATGATAGCTCAGAATCCTGTTATGCATGAGAAGTCAAAACATATATACGAATGTATGGGAGAAAGTTCAATCTGGCATCCTGCAGATTCATCATGTTTCAAGTTCTTCTCAATTAGCAGACCTGCTCACCAATTTTGTTACTGGACATACCATATTTTGTCTTCCAAGATTGGACTCATTTCTCAAGTCCATCTTGAAAGGGGAGTATGAGATATATAGATATTATTTTGGTTTTGTTAATTAGTTGATATAATAATAACAATATCTTGTTTAGTTAGTTGAGTTAGTTTTATTGTAGAAAATATAAATAAGGGTTGTAACAAACTTTTCACAATCAATTCAAATTTTGGTTCATTTTCACCGCTCATCACACGAGCTGTTCTACTTCTTGGGCTCGCAACTATACTTAACTTAATCCTATGAGGTCACACAAAATAGCACAGGATTAGGCATAAATAATAAAGCCCATTGGATGCTAGGATTAGGGTTTATCACACGAGCTGTTCTACTTCTTGCTCTGCCATTTCCATGGCTTCCATATGTATCAATGGAAATTAGCCATCAATTTTTTTTTTTTAAAATAATATTGATTCCCTAAATAATAATGTAGCAAAATTTACAATTTATATGAAGGAATATGTCCTCAGTCATTATCGGCAATTACTAAATATAATTAGGATTATATTATGGAGATAATAATTAAGTTAAATTAGGAAATTATATTTACTTGCTAGAGAATAAATATAATTGGTGAGTACATAATTTTGGGCTCGCAACTATACTTAACTTAATCCTATGAGGTCACACAAAATAGCACAGGATTGGGCATAAATAATAAAGCCCATTGGATGCTAGGATTAGGGTTTTCTCTGATATGACTAATGAGGTATATATAGTACCTTATTAGGGTTATGAGAGACAACAGATTATGATCAGTTGGCACACATAGTAACACAATCATAAAAACCCTAAAGCCTATTGTGTTCATATGGTTTTTCCCTAAAAGTAAGAGAGTGAATATTGATCCATCTCTTCCGTACTAGCATACGTGGAATCTAATCCAGTGCTTGTGGACTGATTAGAGGAGCAACAATTGAGGCTCTAGATCTCCGTTCTTGACATTGAAAGCACGCATCAAAGGTTGTAATTACTATCTTTTATACTTGATTCATATTATTTATTATTAGTGATCCTGATGTTATAGATGTTAGGAAATTGTTTCATAAAATTCCGCTAATCGTATCTATAAACTCCTACAGTGGTATCAATTAGCCCTCTAATAATTTTAATATGATCATGTTTTCAATGATAAAAATTATTATTTTCATTCAATTAAGGGAGGATTAAATATATGGGTTAATTTGCATAATTAAAATAGTGATTTTAATTGTATTTTAGTTATATTATACTCGGAAAAAAAAATCGAAGTTCGAACCGTTCGAACAAGCACCAACCCAGATTCATGGATTAATACTTGTTATTGTTCAAAATTATATTGGGGCTTTTGTTTGCTACATCTTTAATTGAAAGTTCGTAACAAAATTTGTTGTTTTAACCTATTAAATCAAACGAATTTATAAGTTCTTTGGTTCGAAAAATTCGAACCCTAACTTTGCATATTCTTCAAAAATCATTGTTTGAATCTTGCTTTTTACAAATTAGTTTGTGGGAAATGTAGAAAACAACCCAGCCAATGTTATTCAAGAATCAATTCGACCAAAAGTTGTTCGATTTGTCCCAAATCATGCTCGAAAAGTTCGAACACTTTGGGAGGAATTTCGTCCCTTTTTACCGGCGTCATTGGTGGCGTGGGAGCTGCTCCGAGGCCGGGGATATGTTCGCCGGCGTTTTCTAGGTGGAGCGAGTCTTCCGGCGGCGGTCGTAGGCGATGGTGCGGTGGCTGCCGCGGCTTCGCGTTGCTGCCTACTGCTGCTGCTGTGTAATTGTCAAATTTTTTTTTCTTTTGTTTTATTTATTTATTGTTAAAATTAAAAAAAAAAAAACTATTATTAATCCTATAATTAAGCATTGACCCCATTTTCTCTAACTATACACAAAATAAGTTTTGGTAAGTTGACAAAGTTTTTTTTTTGTTTTGTTTTATTTATTTATTTTGGAATAAATAAAGTTATTGTTTAAAGAGTTTAAATAACAATTAAATAAATATATGAATTTTAGTTGAATGAAAATAATAGTATACTAATATATGGTATTAGTTGTTATTGCTTTTATTTGCAATATTTTTTAAATGCTTGCAGGTTTATAGTATATGATATTATTTACATATTATGACTAGTATGGCCCAAAATAGGATAGAAAATACGATCTGCGCATCGTGATGTATTCTTTGTAAATTAAATACGATTTGCAAATCGTTTGTATTTTTGTAATGTTATTTCAATTATTTAAGTTTAAATAATAATAGTAAATAATCAAAAGTGGAGGTCCATGAAGAATTGACGAAAGTGGTCCAAGAAGATTCAAATGGAGTTAATGAAGATTAGATTTTATTCATATGGGCCATACTAGGATCATATTTATTTTGCTTTGTTACGCATTTATTTTATAATTAAATGCTTATAAGTTTATGTTTGTGGTTTAATTAATTATATGTGTTCACTTGTTAATAATTAACCACATTTATAAATTTGATCCCCACTAATAATATTGAGTTTTAATTGCTTTTCCAAACAAACACCTATAAAGCCTTAGAATCATAAGTAATAGTTTCTGCCAAAGCAGGGTGTTGCTTGTAATTCATGGATAATAGGGTAGTTTTTTGAAACCTACATGTTAATGTTTGGTTTAACTCAACAAAATTATCAAAAGACAAAGTTTTGAATTTTGAAGCTATGAGATAAAATTTAGCAAAGTATTGTTAAATTATCTACCAAGAATTATAATTAGTTATAAGAAATTTAGGTCCCGAATTGTAATATTGAGTTATATGCTTTCCCAAACAACACCTATGAGACCCTCGATCATAAGTTGATAAGTTCTGCCAAAGCAGGGTATCACTTTTAATCTTGGAAGAGTAGGGTAGGTTTTCGAAACTTACATGTTAATGTTTGGTTAAATTCAACAAAACTATCAAAAGATAAAGTTTTTGGGTTTGAAGCAAAGAAATAGGTTTAAAACACATAGTTGTTGCCTATTGGCCAAGAATTACAAAGTGTTTGTAATTAGTAAAATGTTAACTTACCTCAACTGCTAAAAATTGAAGGCAGGGCCAAAGTCCGTTTAATTTTAGTGGGAGGGGATCTTGGTTATTACTTTATTCGGATGGGGCCAAAATTTACTCGAATAAAGTGTTAATAGCTTAAACTTGTTAAATTATTTCAAATATAGGCTATTATTTAACAAACATTATTAAACTTTGCATATAATTTAGTATATCATTTAATAAGTTTTGGGAATTGTTCTCAAATTTTATGTAAGATGAACTATATTTGAGAATTGTTCTCATAATTAATATAAATAACTAATTCTTAAAATACATATTTAAATTTTGCACTAAAAACCTCTCAAGCTAATAAAATTATCTAAGGTAGAGTTGTTTTAGAAAATGTTTAATACTCAATATTTACCTTAATATTAGTGTTTATGATCTCAAATAAGTTTGAGAAAATAATGCTTACCATCATCCAAGAAGTGAAAAATGTTTTCAAAAAGGAAGGATGGAGAGGTTGATGGCCTCGAGACAATAAGTGAGCTTAATCTCCAAGACCATAAGGTCATATGTCATTAGAAAGATTTGATCGTTCTGAAAACCATAGAGAGGTCTCAGTGACCATAAGATCACATGTTATTAGAAAGATTTGATCGTTCTGAAAAGTGGAGAGGTCTGGATTTCAATGATTCCAATTGTTGAATTTTGAAACCATTTTCTCATTTCATAATAGATTCAATATGGGATTGAACTATTGAAGTGAATAGTAAGGAAAACCATTTGCAAAATTACAGATAGACTCAATATGATTGAGCATTATCGTTTTATTGAATATAAGAAGTATTAACTAAATTATTCAATAAAATAAATAGGATTTACAGAAGGATATGTTTGGATGGCAATAAGAGGCAATATGGTTAGAACAAAAGACAAATGTTGTCGTTTGTAAATCCATTGATGCTGAAAAGCCAAATATTGTAGAAGACAACATATTAAAGTGTTTTCTAATACAATAGAATAATCCATTTTGATAGAATGCTTCGAACATATTTGGAAGATCAATTAGTACAGTGAATCTCGTTTTTCATTTGATGTTTATGCTATAAAATATTGGCAATTCCACTCACGATGTATGTCATACATATTATTGAACTCGCATTGCTTCGAATGTGCATAAAACAAAGGGTAGAAAACTAGCTAAAGGTAAATCTACAAACAAATGTTGTATGTCAGATTTGAGATTTTGAATGAAGCTCTCCTTACCTTATAGCTTATTTTTTGGAATCAAATAATTGTTATTTCATTTCTACTAAAAACATGATTTCAATTGCAATATATGATATTAAATTATGAACAAATTGTTGTTTTTTGAATAGAATGTTTTAAACCTATTGCCAAACTAATTACTGGTGAAATAGTTTGATTTTGTCAAAATAATATATCACAAGAAATAAAAAACAAATGATTCTTAACCCACTTACCAATGGCATCCCTATTTTGTAATATATGATGAGCATGCAGAAGCTCCAAATGGATGGAGTTCTAACATCATTTTACTACGAGTCGTTTGATGTATGTAAATTATATTTGAAGGGTAAGATGACTTAATCATCCTTTACTAGAAAAGGTGATAGTGCCAATGATCTCAAGACCCTAATACATGTAGATGTGTTTTGCAATGAGTTCAAATACAAGGAAGGGTTTAGCTACCTCACACTTTTACTAACGATTCAAGTAAACATGATGATATTTACAATACGAAGTAAAAGCTGAAATTATTTGAAATGTTTGAATATTTCTGAGAAGGCAAATAGAGAATCAAATTAACAAGAATGATAAACGCATTGCGATAAGATTGTAGTTGCAAAGGTTTTTGTTATTTTATTTTTGATACTCATCAAAAGGTTGTGAGATTCCTTTCACAATCAAATTCGTAACAAAGTGTCATTTCTGAATGACATGTTTGAAAGAAATAATCAAACCTTTCTTGAAAATGGTTTGATTAATGGTGAGATTTAGTGATCATTCAATGTACCTCTGAGAATATGCTCTCTAAACTGCTGTATTTTAAAACTAATCAAAGACTTCGTCCAAAATAGTAGAAAAGACATATATACCATATGAGATATGGATAGGAAAAGTTCTTAATTAGTCTTTGCTTCAAAATTGGGATAATATGTCTATCGTAAAATGTTTACTTTTGGACATAACGCTAACCAAATTTGAAAATTTATTTTTTTTAAAAGTTACCCCAAAGAAACAATGGATCCAACTTCTACAATTGATTTAAGAACAAAGTGTTTGTTACTTTAAAATTTTGCCTTTCTGGAAAAGATTATGTTTCCAAAAAGTCAAGTGGGAGTAGTGTATATCTTTAATAGTTCCAGATAAGCAACAAATAGATGTAGTTAGTCCTACATTAGAGGCAAAAGACATAATCTTGTCTTTATGATAAGAAAGTTTGATACTGAGCTTAAGGAAAGACATTCGGTGTTTAACCTTTTTCTTAGTGTCTAACAATATGTTGAAGTAAGTGCATTCCATTCACGAACCTTTATTTTGCCCGCTTGAATATGATTCGTACTGAAATGCTCAAATTGTTGAGATAACATTTCAACAGTTGCTATGGTCCTATGTAGCTCTTAATGAATAAGACAGTCATCATATAATTAATGGATTCCATATAGATATATGTTTTGAATTGACTTGTTCATTTCGGGATGTGAGGATCCAACAATCTATGAAGATGTTTTTTGACGAGTCACAACTCCGAATATGACAAATGAACATCAAAATCGATTTCTTGAATTAATTTCTTGAAAGAGGATGTGTATGTGACACAACCAAAGAGTTTTGAAGTTCCAGCAAATCAGAAAAAGATTTACGCACTTAAGAAATCCATTTATGGACTAAAATAAGCATCTCGGAGTTAGAATCCTCAATTTTCTAAAATAACCAAAGCGTTTGGTTTTCTAAAATAATTTGAGAGGAAGGTTTGTGTTTACAAAAGTTGAGTGGGAGCAGCATTGTCCTTTTGATCTTGTATGTAGTCGACATACTTAGCATAAGAAAATAAATTCCACATGCTTGAGTTAGTCATGTTATGGAATTATTGTTCTTAAAAACTTGAGTTAGTCAAGTTAAGTTTCTGGAATTGTTTTTATAAACTTGAGTTAGTCAAGATATATGTCTGCAATGGTTATAATGAAAGACCTTAGACAAATTGATTTTATTTCGGGAATCAAGATCCATAGAAATAAATCTGTATTATTTATAGAACTTATAATGATAAGGTTCTTACTAAGTCCAACTTGGAAAACTTTTACAGATTTTTCCATCTCATTCAATGTTACATGCTAGCAAGACTTGACGTTTGTAAACGTTCGGTGAGCTAAAACATATAGTCCTTTTGTATTGACAATATGATCTATTGTATATATCACATTGCACTTACATAAATGTTTCAAATACCTTGATCATCCTAAAGTACTTAAGAAGGACTGCAGGATTATATCCTGGTATGAGGAAATATAAGTTATTTCCTTTAAAGTTTAAAATTTGCAAAGTTTATATGAATGAGAATGTCTCATATCCAGTGATCAAACTATTATTGTAATCCGAGTATGAATGTCATGCTAGGACGAAAAGAATAAAAAACATTAAAGAATGTCTTTGATGAAGTCTTATGTTGAATCATGAATACAGTCCATGATTGTAAAACATATGGTAATGTTTGTTGTTTGAAACATAGTTTCAATATTATTTAATTCTGGTTTGAAGTTAAATAAAATGTCCAAATAACTTGTGATTTCAAATAGAATTATTGAAAACGTTTTGATAATGGAAATCTATAAAGTGAACTGAAATCACATATTATCTAAAGTCCCTAGTCAAAATCACTAAAATGGACATAAGTGGTTTGTTTAAAGACTAGCATATAATCAATTGATAGCGCAGTTCCATGGGCTATAGAAATATAGTGATGTTTAATTGATTGTATGAATGTATGTTTGATACATTGAGACTTGACCTAACAGATTCTAAAAGTAGAATCGAAAATCTATATTTAGTGGATTCCTTAGACATTAGTATGTCTTAATGACCACAAAATAATTAGCTTAACCTTGACATTGTTAAACGCCGTGCCGTAAAAGGAGGTCATAAAAGCAATGATCAGGTGGAGTTAAGAATTGAGTGGGAGGTATGGTCATACTCGAGTGAATAAGTCCTCCTAATTAGTAGGAATGGTGTCAGGGCCTCTTGATGAGCTAGAACTGGAAAAATGCATGGCCATGCGAAAGAAGCTTAAATGTTGAACTTCGTTTGAGCAGTTCGAACTCAGCGATCAAGGAACAAGTGGAAGATTGAAGGAATATGTCCTCAGTCATTATCGGCAATTACTAAATATAATTAGGATTATATTATGGAGATAATAATTAAGTTAAATTAGGAAATTATATTTACTTGCTAGAGAATAAATATAATTAGTGAGTACATAATTTTGGGCTCGCAACTATACTTAACTTAATCCTATGAGGTCACACAAAATAGCACAGTATTGGGCATAAATAATAAAGCCCATTGGATGCTAGGATTAGGGTTTTCTCTGATATGACTAATGAGGTATATATAGTACCTTATTAGGGTTATGAGAGACAACAAATTATGATCAGTTGGCACACATAGTAACACAATCATAAAAACTCTAAAGCCTATTGTGTTCATATGGTTTTTCCCTAAAAGTAAGAGAGTGAATATTGGTCCATCTCTTCCGTACTAGCATACGTGGGATCTAATCCAGTGCTTGTGGACTGATTAGAGGAGCAACAACTGAGGCTCTAGATCTCCGTTCTTAACATTGAAAGCACGCATCAAAGGTTGTAATTACTATCTTTTATACTTGATTCATATTATTTATTATTAGTGATCCTGATGTTATAGATGTTAGGAAATTGTTTCATGAAATTCCGCTAATCGTATCTATAAACTCCTACATTATACCCTACACCAAGGTGTCTATATATTTTGTTTCTATTCTCCTCATTTGATATTCAATTTGTTCATTTAATACACAATTTTGTTTATAAAGTCATTTTAAATAATGTATATTGCTATGCGAGATAAGAAGCGTGGAAGGGGTAACAATTAATTGTGAATATTAGATTTTAAAGACATCTTTGTAAACATCAGAGATCAACTGCTAACTTTTTTTACCAATAATATCAACAACTAACTAAAGTAGTTAACAGTTAATCATTGTATAAAAGTCAAAATTCAGGCATGAACACGACATGCCTAATTCGGTAGCTCAATTTTGTCATAGGTATCTCCCTTATAAAGGATAAACTGTAATAATTAGTTCAAACAACTTTAATTACCACTACTTTATTTGTTAATTGCTACACTTTATGTGTCTGACTTTAACAGTGCAAGTGTGCAGCATATCTTTGAGAATTTATCATTATGTTGTTTCTCGAGATGAAATTTTTGAAAAACTTTAATCTATAACTACTTATTCAATATCATATATTGCACTTGTGAGTGTCCCATATCAGAAGATCGATGAGGAGACACTAAACTAATTTATAAGTAGAAAAGTTATTCCTCTTATCACCAATTGGTTTTAGGATGGAACCTCCTATGACTTGTAACTGACCTAACTCTCCTCTTACATATTGGGTTGTCTAGGCCCGTTTTTAATATTCAATCAAATTAAACATGGTATCAGAGCCCATGTTGTGGGTCTTTTCTAAACTGGGTCTTATTAAGCAACCGGAAATGGTTTGCCACGACATGATGTCCAGCCCTAAAAGGATTGTTTCTAATTGCCTTTCCAGCTAGCTCTGAATTCTAAGGATACTCACTAGTGAGGGGGAGTGTTGAACCCCATATAGGGAAAATGATAAAGGCACAACCAAAATTGATATGGGCACACCTTATTGTGAGAGCACATCTTCATGTGCTCCTCTCACAAAAGTTGTGCCCATATTAATTTTTGATGTGCCAATATCAATCTCCCCCCCATATAGTGCACTAGTGAGTGTCCCACATTAGAAATGAGGAGAGACTAAACTAACTTATAAGTCTAACTCTCCTCTTCCATATTGGGTTGTCTAGATCTGTTTATAATATTCAATCAAATTTAACACTACTTCTTCATTCGCTCCATATTAATCGCAACGTTTGTTTTTTCACGCGTCAATATATACTTTGTATTCGTAATAGCTTTAGTGGTGTTTTATCAAAAAAATATAAAAGTTATATCACAATAAAATACACATTGAGACGATTCAAAAGAGATTCCTCATGACTATAATTATTTACATGTATAAAGCATAAAAGTTAATTATATAAGTGATTATGAATAGTACCTAAATTGCAAACGTTGCAATCATATAGGAACAGTGGAAGTATATATATTAAACAAAGAGTGCTTGCATCATCCTACATTCCTACCAGGCCTCAAAGGCTCAAACTATACAAGTATCATATTCTCATACAATTTTCTCTCCAAAACTATTGATGGTGTCATATTTATTTATTTATTTATTTTTGAGGTTTTTTTTTGGATTCTTTAATCATCTTTAAATTTTCTAAAAACTATACAATATCCATTTTTTAGTTATAATTATTTATATTTTGTTGTTTAAAAAACCTTTTTTTTAAATAAGATATTTTACCAAGTTCAATTACTAATTTTGTTCAAGTAAAAGAGTGTACTAATTAATTATTTGTTCAAGAAATTGAGTTGTATAACAACATTAACATACGCATATTTTACCTTGGAAATGTTTGTTTAATTTGATACAAATTTAATTTGAGTATGATTAATGTAATATATTGTATACTTCCTCCGTTCAAAAAAAAAAAAAAAACGCAACAGTCAACATTTCACACATGTCGAGACGAAATTTTGACCATTAATATCTATAATTATGAACAATTAAAAAATATAAAAAGTTGATATTAATATAGTATTTAACGAGACGAATCTAACAAGATCCCACTTGACTATGTTTTTTATTATGTGTAAAGCTCAAAACTTGGTCAAAGTACACAACGTGAATAGTGCAAAAATTTGACTGTTGCGTTTTTTTTGGAACGGAAGATGTATATAAAATCAGTAAATTTTTTTTTGTGTAGACCGTGCATCGCACAAAACCAATCTAGTTTGGATAATATTGTAGTCTAGACTCTAGGTTGCATAGAAATGATTGCAAATTTACAAGTATGAAATGAATTTATTACGAAGTATACATTAGACATTAGTGTAAAATATTATATAATGTTTTGATGGTCTTCTTTGGAATTTAGGTTAAAAATAAGAATATTGTCTTCTTAAAAAAAAAAAAAAAAGACCGGGAGGTTTGCTTGAAGGATCATGGTAACTTGGGATTGCTTTTTTTACGACTTATGAAACATGATTCTATAAGATCTGACATGGCCTCTACTAATGAAACTTTATTGATGACTTTGATAAGAATTGATCAAACTTAATTGACCTTACTTAGTCCCAATTGTAATTTATTAGACATGACTTGATTAACAACCCCAATAAGCCCAGATAAGAAATTTAACTGTGATTAAAATTTATTAGGCCTTAAAAAAATGGTTGAAAATTATTAGATCTTACATGACCTATCCTGATAATACTTGGAAACAGATAAAATTAGACGAAGAGAACACACCCTAGAGTTTACCCCTGCAAAAAATAGATGCATGTTTATTAAATCCCTTAAGATAGTTGTATGCACTTGTTCTGATTTGATTTGAATATTTCGAATCTAATTTGATATGAATTCTTTCTTTAATATGATTTGAAATTGTCTAATCTTAAAACTTGTTTATAAACTAATTTTCATAATATATTATAATATGAAACTAATGATAAGTAAAATAAAGCAAATAAGAAGATTTATTCTAAATTTTTTTCCAATTTTATCTAATATGATCTATTTTTTATAGACAAATAATTCCTTGAATAAGTTGAACTAAAAATAGCCAAACCCCAAGGTGAAGTAATCCTTGCATTTTTTTTTTTTTGAAAAGTAGTTTAATACTCCATATGTTTCATTTATTTTAGACGAAGGGGCCCTATACTTGTTCCTATCTCAGGAGATAAGCAAGGGGGAGGAAAATACCAACAACGAGTGGGGTGAGCCTCGAACCCGAGACAAAGCCATAGAAACCGAAGCTTGCTCCAACTGAGCTAAGCTTCTTGCTCACTCCATATGTTTCATGTACTATACATGTATGTTTCTCACTTTTTTTGGCATGCATGGTTTTCAATATAAGTATTTAAAAACAATGTTTCCGACTTTGATTTATAAAAAATTCACTCCATATGTTTCATGTACTATATATGTATGTTTCTCACTTTTTTTTGGCATGCATGGTTTTCAATATAAGTATTTAAAATCAATGTTTCCGACTTTGAATTATAAAAATAATAATATCATTGTTTCCCACTTTGGTTTATAGAAAAAATTATAAAGGTTGACAATTAGAGACAAAGCATCTAGACAATTCTAAAACAAATCTCATATAAATATATTTTTTCATATGTATAATTAAAAAAAAAAATCATAGTTAATGTTTTTGTCTCCTCTTATTTATTTATTATGTTTATTTATTTTTTTATCCACTCCTTGTATTTAAGATTCTAAAGAAGTATAATAAGAAACATTATGAAATGAGTGATATTTAAAAGAGAATTAGGAATTATAGATGCGATAATAATAAAGGATAGACATAATAACTCATTCCTCATAAGTATTACCGAGTCCACGCTAACAAAGCAGTAAAGCACTAGTAATAAAGAATGACAAGTATAAAAAACAAAGAAGGTGACGTGTGTAGGTCCGACCTTCAAAGAAACATAGAATAATCTCCATTTCCTTACTAATCTATATAAAGTATTAGCCTAATTGTTAAGTCTTATGAACGTGTAGAATCTGAAATAGTGGGTAAAATAAAATATATATATATATATATATATATATATATGAAAAAAAATAAAATGAATAAATTTAAAAAAAGCTGGAGGGAGTATAAATTAACAGATAGAGTATTTCATATTTTTATATTTGTCGAAGAAAGATTTTAAAGATTAATATTTCTAATATTTCATCGGTTAAAAAACACGCAATAATTAAATAACATTTTGCACTATTTACATTATATACTTTGATCAAGTTTTGAGTTTTACACATGATAAAAATATAGTCAAGTGGGATATTGTTAGATTTGTGTTATCATTTTATAATTTTTAATTATTCATAATTATAGTTATTAAGGGCTAAAATAATGTCTCGTCAAGTCGTCATGCATAAAATGTTGACTCTTGTGTTTTTTTTTTTTTGGAATGGAGAAAGTAATATTTTTTTCTTCTGTAAAAAAATTTAATAATTTACGTTCTTTCGCCATACATATAAACCATATATAATAATCAAAGTAAACTTTATAAACAATGTAAAAGTCAAATTATGTAAACTAAAAATGTAAAGTAGAAGAGTCTTACCATTAGTGATATAACACCACATAAAAATCTATCCTAAAACCTAGTATTATACATCCAATTAAAAATTAACAATGTCGAAAATTAAAGAGCAATCTGAAATAATTTTATAAGTAAAATACATATTTAATAAGCAAATTAACAAAATACAAATGTAGATGTATTAATGTATACATCAGGCTGTAATAAAATATAAATTGTACAACCTGAAAATACCTAATTTGACATATCTTTGCCAACAAAAAAAAAAAAAAAAAAAAAAAAACCTAATTTGAGATAAAAGGAGTAATATATTTTCCCTTTTCAAATTAGGTTAAAAAAAGCCCAAAATTCTTAAGAATAAGGGAACTAACAAGATTCAAATCTTGTATCTCTAAGATATACGACGTGGAGTGACACCATTCGCACACTACCACGTACCTCCTCACAATCACACTAATACATTTTCCATGCCTAAAATTCATATTTCACTCATCATACATCAAAGTCACAATCAATTTTGTTTTTCCCTTTGAAAAATTAGTACCTACATAAATACGGAAAGAAAGTGATTTTGACATTCCTTAAACCGATTTTTGCGCCCAATCTTTTGAATAAAACATAGGACAATATCAATTTTTTGGGTGTCAAAATCATTTCACTTTAGTAGTTGTAAAATCCCAAATAACTAACTAAAACTAAACTAATTAAAACTAGTAATTAAAACTTGAATCAAATTCAATGGAGAAGTACCCTTTGGTATTTGCTAGCCTCAAAAGCAGAGTGATGATCATAAGAAAAAACCCTCTTCCTGCTAACAAATCCACAATTATCAGCACCATTATTATTAGTGGGAGTATTAATAAAAAAATCTTGTTGATGATCATCATGATAATCAGCAGTAATCTCTGATTGATTAACACTCGCAGCAGGAATTTTAACAGGAGGAATATCGAAGTTCTCCAATGGCGGTGGAGGATGCCTCCACTGAGGAAGGGGCCCAGCTAAAAGCAGCGTCTGCAGAAGTGGGCCAGCCTTTATCACTGCCTGTAATAGGTTTCCTTTTTCCGGCAACGCCTTCTTCGTAGGCAGCAGCTTCATCGCACTCTCCGGCAACGCCGAAACCGGGTGTGGATGCGGTGGCTGCGACGGCGGCGGCGGCGATTGTGGTGAAGAAATTATACTTTCATCGCAATCGGAAGATGATAAATTACCTCCTCCACCTCCATTGTTGTTGTGGTTTTTGTTGGAATAATCAAAATCAACCACGAGTTTTTTAGCGGTAATTGGATCATCCTCCTCAACAATGGTTGAAGATGAACCAGAGTGTACAGATTGTTGTTGTTGTTGTTGTTGGAGTAGGAATTTATCAAGGAAAAGAGATTTGCAGGTTTGTTGAGCTTCATCTCTTTCAGTGAGAGCTTTGTGAAGTAATTCTTGGAGATGTGTTAGTTCTTCTTCTCTCTTTCTAATCTCTTCTTGAGCTGCTAATCTTGTTGTTTCCAGCTCTAGAGTTGTGCAGATTAATGCATTCTTTAGCTCTTCCATGCTCTGCATTACAACCAACTTTAACCCTATCAATATTAGCAAAATCATCTTACATATAAGTTACAATCTTAAACCCTATCAATATTAGCAAAATCATCTTACATATAAGTTACAATCTTAAAATGTTGTGTTGTTGATACCGTAGCTTGAAGTTATGAATGTATTAAAGAATTTAACTCTTAACTATTAGTTGCAATCTTAAATTGTAATTAGATATTGTTATCCAAAATTGTAATCTCTCCGTCCCAAATTAAATGTTTCATTTTGACTAGACAAATGTTAAATTCCTTCTCATTTATTTCACTCTCAATCTCAATTTCATCATACAAGTCACAAGTATAAATTGAATATTTAAAAAAAATAAAAAATTAAAAGGCACAATTTCTATCAATTTCAAATTATAATTTTATTTATGTTGAGAGTGAAAATTGAGCGTGAAAGTTGAGAGTGAGTCTATCATTACTCTTTTGACGGAAAAAAAAACTCCACAGTTCTAGTTAAATGAAGCAATTATTTTCGGACATAAGCTTCTTAGAAATTGTTACTTGTACAATCAAAATTGTACTTGGCTAATTGCATTAATTCAAAATGTTGTTTACATTTGGAATCTTTTTGTAAGATTACAAATAAATCAGACAAAGGAATAGAATACATGTGTGGAATAAGTTCACATTTTTTGAAGTGGGTAACCCCTTTACAAATTACTCACCAAATACCATAAATTGCCAATGTTTAAAGTACAAGAAAGAACAAATATAAAGATTATTAATAAACAAAGTAAATTCAAGTACTATTAAAGAGGATTAATTAAGGAGAAATGTGGAGTAGTACCTTGCCTTGATAATTGTTGAGTTGATAGTAATAGTAGGGCCAATTAAGGAGAGGAGTTTTTTGAGTCTCCATTAATGGTAGCTAGTAAGTAAGTAAGCAAGAAAAGATGAAGAAAGGGGGAGTTAGTAGTATGAGCTAGTAATGTGAGTTAGCAAGGAGTAGTACCTACTGCTTATTATAAGGTGGTTGAGTAAATGTGATAGTACTGTTTTAATTTAGAAAATTGGCCTACTTTTTTTTTTTGCTTTTATTTATTTTGGATTTTTTTTTCTTTTTATTTTTTAAAATGTAGTGCATTAAAAAGTAGGGAAGAAAAAAGAAAGAAAAAAACAGTGAGTAGAGGAAGAGTTGGTTTAGACAAAAGCAAAAGAAGCCAAAAGTGGCTAGAAAAAGAGGGTCCTAAGTTAGGAAGAATGGGTCAGTCATTGAACTGTACTGTACTGTAAATACTACGCATAATTTAGCAATTAGCAGAGTATAACACAAAATGATTTTGGTATCTCAAAATTGATTTGTCACCCTTTTCCTCTCACATTAATAGTACCTCTCATGTCAAAATCAATTTTGGGGTGCCAAAATCACCACTTGTATAACGATGTTTTGGGTCAATCAATAAAATGTCAAGAGATGTAACAAGACGATGCTCAAAAAATAATTTGGGTTTAAAAATCTTATTATTTCTTTCCATAATAATAAACGGTGTTTTGGGTCAATCAATATATCTTGTATATATGAGTATATCTATGATATGGGTTTAAAAATCTTATTATTTCACCCCTTTACCCTATATGTATAGATAAAAAAAAGAGCAGATTTCTTTCCATAATAATAAAACAAGAACAAAAAATAATTTGGTAAACTCATGAGTACTTAGAGAAATATATTCCCATATAAATGCAACTCACAATAAATTAATGTTCATCAAATTGGTGATGTACTTTTATTTGGTCTATTTTTAAAATTTGAATAATGTTAATTGAATCTCATATCCATTCAAATTGAGCTACTGTATATAGAATGATGAGTATCATTCTATTAGTACACATGAGTTACCTTTGAATTTTTAATCAAAGACTCAACCACCTTTCATTCTTGCCTACTGTCTTGAAAGGTGACTGGTGTTGCTGCTCTAATGGGATGTTTGGGAGTTAGAGGTTTGAAGGAAAAGAGAGGTTTGACCAACTCAAAAAGCTCTTTTTGGTGTTTGAGAGTTAGAGGTTTGGAAGAGAGTTTTAGGATGAAAAAACTCTTTTTCAAAAAGCTCATATGAGTAGCTTTTTGGAAGAGCTTATAGCTTTTTGGTTCTTTTTACTCTAAAACATCTAACAGCTAACCGTTATTTATCAAACACTTTTATACAAACAGCTAATGCAATCAGTTAGTCAAATCAGCTATCACAAACAGTGAAATAGCTAGTCAAAACAGCTAACTCAATCAGCTAACCTCTAATAGCTATCAGCTAACTCCCAAACAGTGCCTAAGGCTTCAGTCGTCCAAAGTCCTTGTTCGTCCTGTCATAACGACTAATTCAATTTTGACATGATTCTATTATGATCAAATTCAAATCAAATACTCACTCCATATTTGTTAAGAGTATATCATACATGTATCCCACATTGAAATATTGTAATAGTGATGACTAAACTTGGTGGGCTACCCTTTATATTACCAATTGGTTTTATGATAGAACTTCAACGAACTTATATATAGTCAAACTCTCCTCCGGCCTAAGCTGCGATTAGGCCCAATAAAGTTTGTCGGTATTTGAGCGGACAATCTTGTTGGCCCAGTTATCAATCCCAAAAAGGGAGGGCCCGTTGTATGCGCCCGGTAAATGTTTAAAAATCTGGAGCAATTAGTGCAATAGTTTATTGCCCCAAATAGAGGCTTGTTGTCCTCATGTTGGAAGTCCAATGAAGGCCCGACGAGCAAGTGTCTGACCTATCCATATTGCAAGTGGGCTACTCCTTATATTACCAATTGACTTAATGATGTAACCCCACCAAGCTTGTATATATTCAAACACTCCTTGGGCCTAAGCCCACAATTTTTAGGCCCAAAGAAGTTTGTCAATCTCAAAACAAATGCTTTATTTTTAATTTGGGATGAAAGGAGTGATATAAGTTTAATTTTAGGCTCGTGCATGAATTTTAATTGCTTTCTCCGGAGTCTTTTTATATTTTGTCATTAAACTTATTTGGTTGATGCAGGAAGTTATTTCTCACATGAAATTTGTATTCTTAGGAATTATTTACCCAAAACTCAACCCATTTATAATTAGAATTATGCGAGAAAATTCAATTGAGAAAGAATTATGAACCTTGAATCAACGAATTAAATGAATTGTTTCTAAATTATTACTCCATCCATAACTTAAAAATAGGCACTTTTTTGTTCATACAATTCCCGATGCACATTTTTATATTGTAAATATCTACAATGGCAGAACACTAAAATTGTAATATTTCAAAGTAATATACATCGTTAGTGTAAAAGTAATCTAAATATCTTTAATTATGTTTTGTCAAAAATTATAAAAATTAAATTTTAATAATGTACACGTTGAAATTAATCCAATGAGATCCCATATGACTATATTTGTTTATACTTATAAGAAAATTATTAGTATGAGTGACCGTAAATAATGGCAAATTGCAAACGTTGCAATAATTATGAAACGGAGAAAGTATTTAAATTTAAAAAGTAGGGTTATTGTTAGAGATGGTATGAAGACATGAGTAATTGAGTATACTATTTTAAGTCCATGACAAATGCCAACTAACTTTCTATAGATAGTAAAAGGAGGCTATTTATAACATTGAAATAGAATAGTACTCCTTCCCTCCATTATAAATGTTTAGTTTCCCTTTTAATTCGTTTTAAAATAAATGCTCCATTAATATTTTTAGTGTTATGGCATACTTGTAAAATTATTTTTTATACATTAAAATAACATTTATACCCTTAAAAACACTTTTTAGCTACTAGAAGAAAACATATACTTCCTCCATAAACGTATTTTTGGAACAAACTCCCTCTGCACGGACTCCAAAAATAATTTTATAAGTATATTTAGGCTGGTAGATTAGTAAAAGTAGGAGAGAGAAATAATTAAAGTAGACTCCCTTAAGGAAAGTTGGTATGTATTTTATTAGTATTTTATTGGTAGGTTAGTAAAAGTACTAGATTAGTCCCGTGCTATTCACGGATTTATTTGATAAATTTGAAATTTTGTTAGATTATAAGTCAATTGAAAATTAATATAGAGTATGTAATATATAAAAAAAAAAAAAGTTACATCAATAAAAAAAATTTAGTATAAATTTTAAATGATTTGAAAATTGACAAACTAAAGAAAATATTATGATAATAAAATATTATATTGGTCATTAATTGCATATGGAAAATTGAAGAATGGAGTTCATGATATTTAAATTTTCAAAGTATGTTAAATGCTAAGAAAAAGAAAAAAAAAAGAGAAGATGATGTCATAAACTTTTTGAAGGAAAAATTTTGATTGAGAAATTGACATGTGTACATTTTTAGGTGAGGATGATGTAAGCAACATTCTGTTTTAGTATATAGTATATAGATGAGAAAGAAATAACTAAAAACTTATCAAATAGGAAAAAGTTGGTATTTTATTGCAAGAATTTAAAAACATCCAAAATAGCAAATGTTGCAAGAATTCACTTACCACGGAGGGAGTATATTTATTGCACAACCTTAAAAATGAAGCAAAAAGTGTTTTGAGCATTTTGGTTGGGATAGAGGAATGACACAATTACATTCGCAAACAATATACCCCACCTTAAATCGGAGGGAAATTCAAATAATCTTAAGACAGTGAGGCATCCACAAGGAAGTAGGCGAAAAGTGTGGACATTAACGTAGCATTCTGCTTTTTCTTAGTCAAGCAAGCAGCTTCATCATTACACACTAGACAACAACTAACACTCCATGCTCCAGCATTACATGATACTCCCCTTTATCACAAGTACTGTATTTCCCTTTAATTTTCCATCTTTTCAAAGGCTTCACATCATTTCCTAATACACCAGCCACGAAGATTTCACCTTCCTAATCAATTTAATTTGATTGTCCTAGGAATTGGGTACTAAAAATAGCTGATTACAAAAAGTCACAAGATAGAACATACAATTTGCAGGGATCGAATTTCACATAACTTCAGTACATAACAGACATGGATTATAGCGTACCACACAAATATATAACAAACTAAGGCATGGTTTGAGAAGCCAAGCCACAAACTACTACTACTACTACTACATTGGTCTCCTCATCTTTGTATTAAGTGGAGGATCCTTATATGACTGAACTTTTTCTGTAGCCCTACGCTGTGGCCTCCCAATCGACAGTCGTGCTTGTGCATGTTTTGATGGCTCAGAGCAACACTCTTCATTATCT
Source organism: Salicornia ramosissima (assembly GCA_951394345.1). Taxonomy (NCBI): domain Eukaryota; kingdom Viridiplantae; phylum Streptophyta; class Magnoliopsida; order Caryophyllales; family Amaranthaceae; genus Salicornia; species Salicornia ramosissima. The sequence goes on from OX596236.1 coordinate 21,652,439, forward strand.
GATACAACATCCGAGCTTGATTTACGGCGTGAATTTGAATCCATGATAGAATTGTTTGCGACATCTATCTCAAACAACTTGTCCTGTTTTTCTGAAGGCTTTAACCTCATTGACTCCCTTCTCAAGCAACGCCTGCAGACAAGTGAAGATTTTAAAAATTCAGATTGGTTCACTCTGTTTATGATGTTAGGGTGTGTTTGCTGCAAACACATAAGGTATGAGGAATGGGTTTCAAATAACTCAAACCCATACTTTGTGTTTTTTTTTTTCCTTTCAAAATACAGAATTAAAACCCAAGGGAGGTGAGTTTACTTCATACCCATACCTATAGTTATGAAATAACAGAAAATTATTCATTCTCAAGTAACAACCACACACCTAGTTTCAAGAATTATGTTCCATAACCGTCAAAAAAAAAAAAGAATTACGGAGTATGTTTCATAACCATATCACTTTGGTTTCATTCCTGATTCCAAATCCTCATCAGTTTGTGAACCAAACACCCCCTTGCATGGTTTTAAGCATTACATCAAGGTTTACGTGCAACTACAAGTAAATTTATGAGTTTCTAATCTTTAACATGTTCAGCTCTTGGTTTTGGGAAAGAAAATTGTGGATAAGGTTTTATTTTCTTCTTAAAACAAAATGAGCAAATTCGAGTAAAAGTTAAGATAAAATTGGTTCCTAAAGAGAGCATTAGACATTTGTAAATGTAGGTTGAACCCACTTTATCTCAAACCACTAATCATACACAAGGTCACTTTTGCCCCCTCTGCATGATATCAACAAATCTATAAACTGCTTTTTCACTCATGGCAACATAATCTAGGAAGTAACATTGCCTTTCCATTAACGAGGAATATGGAAAAAAGACATCCAGGAAGTATACAACATGATTCATGTCATGCTCATACCTGATATGAAAGCGAAATCTACTAAAGAGCAATACTAAAATCCACAAATTAAGCACCTGACTCACCTTTTGTTTTCTATCAAGTCCTTATCACCAGCTTGCTGAGACGTTGTAGGTCCCATAGCTGCAAGGAAGGAATTATGGATGTGTTAATTAATAGCACTATCACCCAAAAAGAATTTATATTGGTATAAGAAAAAGATTATTATTGGTACAAGTAAAAAGAATTTATATTGGAATAAGCGAATTACATCGGCTTTTTGCAGGGCGTCCCCTTTTTGTTTTGGAGATTTTGTTCTCTACCTTGGATACTTTGTTTTCCTCATTTTCATCATAGCTTTCGCCCGCTGGTGGTTGTTCCACATCTGATTCTTCACGCTTACTTTCAGGTTTAACTTCAGGTTTAGTATCTCCTTCCTACAAAAATTAAATGTTAACAGTAAGAAAACAGATAACAGATAGATAACGTTTGTAAGAATAGAAATATTAGCTTCTTTTTTTGGTATAATGACTCCAAAGATTGCATATAGCATTTAATGTATTCCTTAAATTTGTATGAATTAACAAATGCATGTCAAAATTGTGTGCCGATTGGAGTAATAATACTTTATTTAACTTAATATTTCCACTTTATGATTTTTGACACATTATATGCAATCCTTAGGGATGCATGTACAGCAAGAGTTTTTACTACAAAGTACTATGGGTCCACAACGATGGATCCAGGATTTTAAACTATGCGTATCATCAAGCTACCAATTACTATTAGAAAGATTTATTTAAAAGAACAAAGTACATTGACAAAAACCTTTTTTTAGGTTCACAAAATATCACAAATAAAATTAACTCGAAAAAATAGTTATAAAGATTGAATTTAAAAGAGTTACAAAACAAATGATATTGCCAAAAAACAAAGATTGATCTGGTAAGTGGTAACCTAGTAGCTTCTTTGCATACCATTTATTACAATCCAGCCCTTAACAAACAATAAAAATACATTATTCACAAATGCAATCAAATTATATTACACATATTACTAATATGAACGGGAAGGATTCACATGTTATAAATAAAGAGAAATATCCAAAACGAAATGCGTAACAAACAATAAAAATACATTATTCACAAATGCAATCAAATTATATTACACATATTACTAATATGAACGGGAAGGATTCACATGTTATAAATAAAAAGAACGGGAAGGATCCACCCCGGATCCGCAAATCCAGATCCGTTTTTTAGGATTTGGATCTTCATATTTTGGAACCACGCGGATCCAGGTCAGATACGAATCCTCTTGGAAATGCGGATCTGGATACGAATTGTTTATAGATCCGCATTAAGATCCGCAGATCAGTTTTTTTAATAAAATATATTTAATAAATATATGCGGAGTACTAAATTAATGATAGTCTTATAGGTTATACGGCCCAGATGCCCAATATGCCAAAACCCAAATATTCCATTAACCAAGTTGATTATGTAATGTATGAGTTTTAGGATGTTGATAATGTTAGATTGTTAGTACTTACTACTTAGTAGTGGGTTTTAATTTGCATATTAATTGCATATCCAATGAAATAACAATTTTAATGCATTAAAAGTTTTAATTATCTCATTTAGTAGGTATAATACAAGAGGATCCGCTTGATCCGTTTTAGATTCGCAGGATCAGTAGGATCTGGATCTGGATCCTCATTCTATGAATCCGTTGGATTTGGATCTAGCTGAAAAAATGAATCCGAAACTGGATCCATAAGGAGTCCAGAGTCCGCTGCCATCTCTAGTGCTCCCTTAGGGATGCATGTACAGCAAGAGTTTTTACTACAAAGTACTATGGGTCCACAACGATGGATCCAGGATTTTAAACTATGCGTATCATCAAGCTACCAATTACTATTAGAAAGATTTATTTAAAAGAACAAAGTACATTGACAAAAACCTTTTTTTAGGTTCACAAAATATCACAAATAAAATTAACTCGAAAAAATAGTTATAAAGATTGAATTTAAAAGAGTTACAAAACAAATGATATTGCCAAAAAACAAAGATTGATCTGGTAAGTGGTAACCTAGTAGCTTCTTTGCATACCATTTATTACAATCCAGCCCTTAACAAACAATAAAAATACATTATTCACAAATGCAATCAAATTATATTACACATATTACTAATATGAACGGGAAGGATTCACATGTTATAAATAAAGAGAAATATCCAAAACGAAATGCGTAACAAACAATAAAAATACATTATTCACAAATGCAATCAAATTATATTACACATATTACTAATATGAACGGGAAGGATTCACATGTTATAAATAAAAAGAACGGGAAGGATCCACCCTGGATCCGCAGATCCAGATCCGTTTTTTAGGATTTGGATCTTCATATTTTGGAACCACGCGGATCCAGGTCAGATACGAATCCTCTTGGAAATGCGGATCTGGATACGAATTGTTTATAGATCCGCATTAAGATCCGCAGATCAGTTTTTTTAATAAAATATATTTAATAAATATATGCGGAGTACTAAATTAATGATAGTCTTATAGGTTATACGGCCCAGATGCCCAATATGCCAAAACCCAAATATTCCATTAACCAAGTTGATTATGTAATGTATGAGTTTTAGGATGTTGATAATGTTAGATTGTTAGTACTTACTACTTAGTAGTGGGTTTTAATTTGCATATTAATTGCATATCCAATGAAATAACAATTTTAATGCATTAAAAGTTTTAATTATCTCATTTAGTAGGTATAATACAAGAGGATCCGCTTGATCCGTTTTAGATTCGCAGGATCAGTAGGATCTGGATCTGGATCCTCATTCTATGAATCCGTTGGATTTGGATCTAGCTGAAAAAATGAATCCGAAACTGGATCCATAAGGAGTCCAGAGTCCGCTGCCATCTCTAGTGCTCCCACTATTTCTTTTTGTTGTTTATGCTTTGATAAACGTATAAAATCAATATATAACTTGGATCATTAATATCTTAATTACAAATAGTAAAAATTATAAAGATTTTAAATTTACAAAGTACTCATTGGGATGAACCATACAACGCCTCACATGGTTGTGCTTTTTTTTGGTTGTGGGTTGAGAATAATTTAGAATATTCTCTAGAATTTAAAAAGAAACTGAGGAAGTAATATTTTGTTCAAGAAGAATATTTTCTTTGAAAAACTTTGTATTAATTCAAATCTGCCAGTGCGGACTGCGGATCCATAAATAAACTAGAGAGAAGGGAGACGTTCAGAATTCAAAGTTACATGCATATTAAAAAAAACCTTTGTAGTTGGAGACTTACATACTATTTGTTTCACATAGTATACTTGCAATTCCCTAGAATTACAACCAGCCACAAAGAGAAAATTAAGGGCTTGCTCAAAACAGTCTTAGCCTCTTATATTCAACAATAACCAAACAAAATCACAAATAGAAAAATGTTGCTTCTTTTGTAACCAAAAAGTTGTAACAAAGTATCTTGGCAATTGGCAGACTGTTATAGTATTTTTTTTCAATGGTGGTGGTATGTTATGGTTGGTGGAGGCGAGAGAGATCATGTTTTAAAGATCTTTGGGTAGAAAGTTAGTTTTAAAGGTCTTAAATTTGGTTAATGTGAGGCTTTTTAATTATTCCCTCCATAACAAAATAATACAACAATTGCACCGCTCACAGTTTCTTAGGCAAAATTTCCTAATCTAAAATTAAAGCAATAATGAAGCCCTAAACCAAAACAACAAGTAACAACTACTAAACCAGCACCGCCAACATTGTAACACCACCACCACCAACATTGCAACGCCATGTCACCACCGCAGCATCACCAAAACCACGGCTCCACGTCACCACCACAGCACCATGTCACTACATCAATGAAACCCCCAAATCAAAACACCACCTTGAGTAACCCCCCAATCAAAACAACTCCAAATCGCCACCTGGAACACCACCAATCGAACCACTCAAATTCGGGTGCTAAAATTAGGGTTTCCAAAATCGAGTTTAGAACACCCAAATCGATTCTAAGGGGGCTGAATCGCTTCTAGGCTTTGAAAGAGGCTGGCTCGAAGGGGGAGGGGCGGCTCAAAGGAGTGGTTCGAAGGGGGAGAGGAGGCTTGCGGCGGTTCTAGGTAGGCGGCGGTGGTTTTGGGTATGAGTAGGCGTCAGTGGTTATGGTGATTGGTGTGACAGTGAGTGATGGTTGGTGGAAGTAAGTGGTGTGTTATGATTGTTATTAATATTAATGAGGTTGTATTAAAATTGTAATGAAGATTAAGAAATCAATAGTAATGACAAAATTGTAAATAAAGTGATTTTTTTACCAAAAATAGAAAGGAAAAAAACGCTGAAATCTTTGTGTTAAACCCAATTATGGAAAATATTAAAATCTTTATGTTACGAAGGGAGTAGGTTTTTTTTTAAAGGAGTTTAATTAGGTTTTTATTTTCATAATTAAGGGTAATTTTTCAAATTCAGACTAAAAAATTTGCTAATAATGGAAAATAATGAAGTCAATTTAACTTGTTGCAATCGTTTGGTTAAATCCAAAAACAGTAAATGTTGTACCATTTTGGTTACGGATGAACTAGTAACGATAGCATGCACGTCACTTGGTTATTAACCATTCCCAAATATTTGCACCAATTTCCCTTTTTGGTCGTCTCAAATTTTTTAGTCAATTTCCTTTAAGGTAAATTTTTCCTCTCTACTTCTTTACACATGGTGAGGCTCCCACTCATTCACTTAAAATTTTGTTTCTACTTTTTTTTTCTTTCCTTGGTTTGTGTGCACTCCGCCTAATAAAGAATGTGGGGCTAAGGGAGTAAAGATTGGGGGGACTAAGGGAGTAGGTTCTTTGTGCGGGAGTAGGTTCTTTGTGGGGGAGGATTGGCATAATAATGTACATCAAGAGCTTATATGTCTATACGAGAAAAATGTATGGACCCATAGAATAACTAGGGAGCTAAGTTGCATGGATATAGGTATAGGAGCGGAGAAGGGTATGAAACGGGTATGGAATACATTGATTTGTAAGATATAGGATTTGTGTGTGACAAATATATATTATTAAATACTTTTAAAATTAAAAAAATTTTATTAAAATTTCAATATCATTTGGAATATGTTATTTTTAATTACTACAATAAGATAAGAAAACCTTTCTATGAAAATATTTTTAAAATTAGGTAAAATTATAGTAAAACATGTAAAAAAATAAAATAAAATAAAAATAAAATGGAATAGTGTATCGAAATATCGAATATCCTAGAATACCCTATACAGACTAGCAAATTTTGAGTAAAATTCTTTCAGGGGTCGAGTGATATTATACTTTCAATTCAAATGGACACGTCATATGGGTGTGCATCTAGGCTTAATAAAAATATTATGCAATGATAATACTTCAAAATTAAGAGTTCTCAGAGGAAACAACGATTTAAGGCTATAAAAGGAATCAAATGGAGAAATAGGATGACTCAAACCTAATAAAGAAATCAAGGAAGTCACCTAAAGATGGGATAAAGTGGTTGTGATGACAATGGTGAAGAATTGACTTGAAATTAATCGAAATTGTTCGAAGGATTTTGACCATCTCTCACTATTTTGGGCATAACTTGAGCTACACACATCGGATTGATGCAATTCCAATGGCATTGGAAACTAGATTCAAATAGCTTTCCAACAACAGTTCATATACTAGATCCGACTTAAAAAGAAAAGTGATGACTGTGTGAACTTGAGGGTCAGGCCAACAGGGGACGAACCCCATCCAGCCCCCCTATAAAATCTGTCGTTGTATACGGATACAGTGTTTTCAATAAAATATCTGTGCTGCCTAGCTAAGGAGAAAAGAAACGTTCCCTATTACATGCATCCTAAAAAATACTAAATACCTTTATAGCTAGAGAACTGTATGCTATTTGTTTCACATGGTATATTGGTTATGCCCTAGAACTAAAACCCGCCATAAAGAGAAAATTAAGGGCAAACCCAAAACAGTCTTACATTTTCATCTTTTACAGAAACTCAACAAAATTCAAACTTACTATGATCAATATATATCAATGCCTACTCTATACTCTAGTTCAATTGTAAATTGTATCATATAGCTTTTAAGTTTTGAGACAGTATGCTAGAAGGTATTTCAACAGCAGTTTCTGGAAGGATAAAAAGTTTAAAACTCAGCAAAATGTAACAAAAAAGTCTGATGGAAAAGCTAACTTGTCAAACATTCCACATTTCAGTATTTCACAGTGCAATTCAGCCATTAAAATTGAAAAATAAGATTTTGACCAAAAAATTAGAATTACTAATCCAAGAAGAAAGTTGCTGCCTTTGAAACAAGCTATCTACATGAGCAAATTTCAACTTCTTTTCAGTTTTTATAAGATCATACTAGCACAATGAGAGACACAAGAAACCACACACCTTTAGCTGGAGACTCATGGCTTTAAACAAGGCATCCTTGCAGACAAATTCATGTTGTAGGGTTCTGAACTGCATTACCAATTAGAATAATCAACTCATTCAAACCCTTATCCTATAAGAAAAGGAATTCATTGTTAATGCACATCATACAAACAGTTAAGCTTACCCTATCTTTAGCCATGTTAAGCTCCTGCATACAAAGACATATTCAAAACAAAATCAATACTAAAAAAACCTAATTTTACAATCAACTTCAGCAAATGAAACAAAGAACCCACCGCTAACATCTGTGAGTTAGCTTGAGCAAGCTGATAATTCTGCAGTTGTGTTCTCTGAAGATTCACTCTCAGTGTTTGCAGCTCAACTACATTTGTTTCGATTATTTTACTTTGCAACAATTATTAAGGAAATTCTAAAAAATAAAAGGAGATATCTGGGAATATTTTACTCCGATTATTTCAACCCCACAATTTGTTGTCTATTTCTGTGTGATTTAATTCCACCATTGGTTTCTTAATCAATGGTTAGGATTGATTGAACTCTATTTGGCATAGTTTTTATAAACTCTACCTCGAGATATATTACTAATTGAGCTCAATGACAGAAATTATATATTTTTTTATAAAAAAGAAAAAAAAAAACAGTTACTGTGAAAATTAAATAGAATAGAATCTGAAGGATACTCTTTCTCTTGAATAATTTTCGTCATCATACTATTTTCCTGAATCACACATTAAAAAAAAGGAACAAATTCAGCACAGTAAATAGAGAAAGCATTTGATCGATGTAAATTTTGATCGATGTAAAGTGAATCACCTTAACAATTTGATCCATGTAGTTTTTGGTAAAAGCATCATTTGCAGCGGGTACAGCATTCTCCTGATTCTTGAAGGGGGATTTGTGTTGAGAATTCAAGTTGGTAATATCAGACAATCTCTTCCTCATCCTACTAAATGATGAATTCTTTATCATTTTCTCACCCTTCATCAACAACAATTCTCGAAAGCCAAAAAAAAAAAAAAAGCTTAAATTCAAACAAGAAATCTAGGGTTTATGTTTTTTCGCACAAGTTGGGGGCAAATGAGAAACTAAAATACCAAAATATATAGCGCAAACCCACTAGACTGACAAGAATAGATTACAGTAAGGATAAAAAATACATATATACTCAGAATCTGGAATTCAAATTAAAGAACACAAAATCAATTAAAATCGCCCAAAATCAAGCAAAAGAGATGAAATTCTGTAACTCAAAGAAATGGGTATTTTTTAGGTACAATAAGAATAAAGTTTGAGAATCGAAAGAAAAACAAAGTTGAGAAATGAGTGAAGGAAAGTGCTGTAAGAAATGAAGAATGAGAGTGTGGTGGGGGGGGGGGGAGGGAAGAAAGAGAAAGCTTACAGAGGTTTTAGAAATGCAACGGTGATCCGAAGCTAAGCGTTGGACGAACCTCAATTTTGAAATCTTTGCCCAGGTCTGGTCTTCCTTGTTTGAATATGTTAGTCCCGTGGTTCAAAATAATCTGACTTTTGCTTTATTTTAAAATAATCTCACTTTTCTTTATAGTCTGCTTAAAATGGACCTAATTCATTTTTGACCGGTTATAGGTGTATAATTCAAATTCTAACAGATCACGCTCTCCTAATTATATCGTTGTCATTAATATATCCCAACTTCCCTCTTTAAATACACCCTCATGCCTCCTACTTCATCTTCATTCATCTCTTGTTTTCTTCTTCAATTAATATTTCTAGGGTTTGCTTCTTTAAGTCATGGCTTCTTCAAACTCAAGGTCATCCTCAAGATTTGTTTCATTTGGGAATTCTCTGCCTGTATTACTAGTGCTGAGTAGAGTGCGGTCTGAACCGCACCAAACCGCAATTGTGCGGTTTGAGAAGTGCGGTTTGGTTTGCAATTTTGCCAAACCGTAATTTTGCGGTGCGGTGCGGTTTCTGAAAATTTTGAAACCGCACCAAACCGCAATTTTTTTAATTGTTCTAAAATATTTAATTTCATACTTTTTATTTGGCTTACTACCCTACTAAAATTATGCCTCTATTTTTTTCTTGGGCCTTATCTAGTTGTTTAAACCCGCAATACTCTAAGGCTTCTCTAACTCTTTAGGGCTCTAACAAAAAATAAATATAGAGTTTTTTTGTCCTTATCAATTACTAATTATAAAATAAAAAATTTAAAAAGTGGGTTAAACCGCAAACCGCACCGCACCAAACCGTATTTTGCGGTGCGGTTTGGTCAGTTTGATATAAATTGCGGTGCGGTTTCAAAAAATGGCAAACCGTAATTTTATGGTTTGGTACGGTTTGACGTCCAAACCAAACCAAACCGCACCGCGCTGAGCACTATGTATTATTGTGCTATCATGGTGAAGTTGCTCCAGTAAGGGTCATTGGCGTGGAAGGGCCAACTCGTGGAAGGTGTTTTTATGGCTTCTCTCACTGGCCTATAAGTAAGGGTTAGGTTTTGTTGCTTTAATTTAAACTTAAATTGCCCGACTTTGCTTCTTTTACTGATTTCAATTTTGAAATTGAACTTAGATCTTTGTTTATTTGTTCAAATTACAGAAAACTTGTGGCTTCTTCAAATGGGCGGATTTTCATGATGAAGTTAGGGAAGTGCAAGAAAGAGTAATTGAGTTGGAGGATGAAGTGAAGTACTTGAAGGAGTTGAAGAGGAAGTTGCACGATGATCTTGAGGAAGCTACTCTTGAGAATGTTACCACCAGGGAGGAGTTATACACTGCTACTGCTGATAAGAAGTTCATGGTTTATTTAGTTTTGTCTTGGATTTTTTTTTGGCATTAATGTTCTTAATGAAGAATTAGGTTTTATGGTTAGGGCTTGATGAAGTTAGATGGTGGCTGATGAAGTTAGTGTAAATCTATGTAATTGACTACTTATGATGTATTTATGGTATCAGTATGGTGTACGATGATTGTAATAGGTTCTTTAGAACCTGATTTTGTATATGTATGGTTACAATCATTTTAATATATATTGTGATGGAATTAGTTGGATTATATATTTTGATGCTTATGTAATTTACAATCATTTAAAAATAAAAAAAAACCATTGGTTGATAACATAGGATATTAGGTTGAAAATTACAAAAGCCATAGAGGCACTTAAGTTCAATACATTAATAGCAACATAAGATAAGATATTAGGTTGAAAATTACAAAAGCCATAGAGGCACTTAAGATCAATACATTAATAGCAACATAAGATAAGATATTAGGTTCATAATTACAAAAGCCATATAGGCACTTAAGTAAGTTCAATTTCAATAAAAAAAAAATAAAAAAAAAAACTTAAGTAAGTTCAATACATTAATAGCAAAGCCATATAGGCACTTGTGAATACATTACTCATAAAAAACATACCATGCTCAGGAGCTTGAATGTTGTGTGAAAGTGTTTGCAGCAACTGATCTTGTAACAGAGGATGGGCCACTTCTTCCAGGCATCTGCACAATAACAAAGAAAAATAAACATTTTCATGAAGTTCGACAAAGTACATAAAATTGTCGAAGTTAGGGATGCATTCCAATACTTCATTAGTGTAGGCAGATCCATCACCAACAAGTATACTCTAATTAATAAAAGACAACAACAAATTAAGTACATTATTAAGTAAATCATGTATTTAAAAAACAAGACCAACAATAAGTGAAAGTACTTACTGCATGTTCATATGATATCAGCACAGTTCCATTTCCATCCCCTAAATCTTGGGCCTTCTGCAAGTTCTCAAAGAATCATTGCCATGAGTAATTATTTTCCCCCTCAACCACAACCCATGCTATGGGGTACATCTGATCATTACCATCTCTACCCACAGCTGATAATAATTGGCCATCCAAAAAGGTCTTCAAAAAGCATGCATCTGTGCATATAACCTTTCTACATCCCTGCTTCCAACCTTCACTTAAACCCTCAAAGCATATAAACAGTCTTTGAAAAATAGGTGGTGGGGTTTCATTCTCTACCATGGTAATTAGTTCCACTGAACTCCTAGGACTTGCTAACTTCAGTGCTTGTAAATACCTACCCATCTTATTTTAGTGGTCCTTCATTATTGACCCGTGTAACATTCTATGTGCATAATGCTTGACCTTTTATGTAAAATCTTTGGACACGGTCACCTTGTCTGCTAGCCTAATTGTTTCAATAATGACTTTAGCAGGCCAATGAGGGTTGGCCTTAAAAACCTCTAAAAGTTGCCCAACATTCCATGGGGACTTCAATTGCCTATTCTTTTACATTGTCCTGACACAAGTATGTTCACCTTCCACACTTTTCACAAAAAAGTAGCACTTCCTGACTCCCAGGATGACCAAAGCCTGAAAGTACAATCACCAAGGCATTTAACACCTAACCTCTGTTGCCTTGATTTGTTGCTAACAAAAATTCTCAAGTTCCTACCTTGGTGAATTGCAAACTTAGCTACTGCAGTCTTTAAAACCTCCCTTGTAGGAAACCTCTGTCCAAGCTTCCATTTGAAATTTGCCCAATTAGTGTCCTCCCCAACTATCAAATGCCTTTGTTCCCTTCTCTCTTCTCTGCCCTCTTCATCACCACTAGGGTCATGTGTATGAATGTCATCCTCAGAAACTGCATAATCTGCTGAAGGGCCCTCTTTATTGTGTAAATCTAACCCAACTAGTTTCTCATATCTTTATGAGCCCAACCTCCCTTCACCAGCCTCTTGAACCAACATTTTGTTTAGTTCATGTGCAGTTTATGATTATGCCCCCTAACTCTTTCTCTTGCAACATTAGCTTCATCATCAGTAGTGTCTATATCCTCAACATTGGCAACATCTGCAAGAAACTCATCATCGTCTTCACTTTCACTTTGCCTAAAATCTTCCTCTTCTAAAGAAACCTCTGAACCACTATCCTGAACATCATCTTGTTCATCTTCATATTCTGGATCTGTCTCATCACCATCCGAGCTTTCATAATCAAGCAGTAGGTCATTCAGAGGCACAGGGCTCTACTCCCGCATCCCTGTTTTCTTCCCAATCATAATCATGTGGAACCTCTGTCCTGTGGAAATCATACTCAGGCTGTTGTATGTGGACAGTGGATGAAGTTTGGCTCTGATTTATTGGTGCTTCATGTAAAGGAACAATAGAGGAGTATTGGGTTGGATTTGGTTCTGTTTCAGTCAAAGGAGGGTCTTTAGGTAGTACTGTAGTAGGTTCTTTGGTTTGTGTAGGGGAAGTACTTTGATGCTGATTATTTAAGGTGCTAGGGTCCACATGTGAAGCATCCAAAGATTCTTTTGTTGAGTGAATATGCCTTGGGCTTTTTCTGATTTGGCTTGGGGTTGGGCCTCTTTCTGGGGTCAACTTAGGTGGCCTACTATTGTTTTTTTCTTGACTGGAGGGCATAGAGTGTGGTTGACATGGCATGGTTTTAATTAACTCGCTCAAAATGCATCATCAACATTTAAGGTCTGAGGTTTGTCCACTCCATGGACCACAAACAAGTTAATGGTTCTAGACTTCAACATAATCTCACCCATCTCCCTAACCTCAGTGTCATAATAAACATGCCTTAATCCATCTTGCAACCCACACCCAGGAATCAAGTAATATATCTTCTCTATGTGCCTATAATCACCGTCTTAACAAAATCGTCAAAAAAAAAACCAACACAGCTCATGTAACACCCATAAGATTGGTTTAAGAGGATTTAATATATCTTCTCTATGTGCCTATATCTTCTCTATGTGATTGGCTTCTTGTGGTTTGGAGTTTCTGGCCGCAACGAGGACTTTGCGTTCCTCAAGTGGGGGTGTTTGTAACACCCATGAGATTGGTTTAAGAGGATCTGATAAGCTACTCATGTCAACAAGATGCATCTTCTTTTTAGGGAGCTTATATGCTAAGGTACTCCATGGTTAAGCTTGCTCAGCTGGGAGTAGGATTAGGATGGGTGACCTCTTGGGAAGTTTCCTAGGGTGCGTATGAGTGAGAATAAAATGTGCCGGAATGACTCGTGTTGGCTTGTGGGGTCAGGTTATCAATCCAGGGTTCCCTTTGGTGATAATACACCTGACCTAGTATGGGGCCGGGGTGTTACAGCTCATCAGGATCCATAGAAAAAGTCATAATCTTCCCACCCAAGTATATTAAACCATGTTTTGATTCTTTAAACAACCCACCATGATAAAACTTCAATGTCACAATCTCTTCCATCACTTTAAATAATTTACAAAAATGGAGAATTACAACATATCACCACAATTTCATCACCGAAAAACCCTAAATCTCGCAACATTCAACATTCAACAAAATGGAACAAAAAATCGTACACATTTGTCATTATAATTCAGAATAAAAATTAACACATGAACTAACAACATTTTCACACAATTATACATATACAAAAAAAACAAGAAATCATCTCATTACCTCGATGCTTGGTTCAATTAATTGTACACAATTGTGCGAAAATTGTGGGAATCACAGTTGAAATTCTTCTGAACAAACCCTAGAAATAGGATTTTACGACGTCTACGAACTTGAGAAATTCTTCTGAATCGCAGTTGAATTCAATTGTACACAATTGTGCGAAAATGATGGGAAACTGCTGCAACAATGGCGGATTTTGAGCTTGAGGAATAAGGAGCTCAGTAAGGGGTTTGTTTGGGGAAAAAGGGTCACTTAAATTTTGGAGGGTAAAGGGTTGTTATAAGGTAATTAATGAAAATACTTTGAAAACATTTACCAACACAACAAGTTACCAGTTACAAGTCCATTTTAAGCAGACTAGGTAGAAAGGTGGGATTATTTTGAAATAAAGAGAAGGTGGGATTATTTTCAGTGGACACACCAAAGGTGGGATTATTAATTATTCCCATTTTTCCTTTTTTTTTATTACTAGTTTTTTTTGTAGGCAATTTCTGCGATAATTTTAGATTATTTGTTAACAATATTAAATTGTAAAAAAAAAAATTAATATGTTCCTACATAATTTTAAAATAGTTTAAATAATTTTTTATAATTTGATATAGATTTTCCCTTTCGCTTATGCATAATAAGTATATTAGAAATTGAGTAATTAATTAATATATTTATTTTTTGAAAGAAAAAATTTAATAATTAAATTTTACAATAATTGTACCAAAATATGATTACTTATTATAAATAAGGCCATTAATGATTTAAAAAAAATGTCATTATATGGAAGATTTTAGGAAAAATTGCTAAAAATATTCCAAAGTTTTAGCAATCTTCTCTGATTATTCCCAAGTATGATTAATCTATGAATATTCCCAACTTTTAACAGCATCTTCTGTAATTAGTCTCAATTGACTCTAAACCTGTTCAGCAGGTAAAATGACCTTGTGGGCCCCACCTATTTTATTATGTTAATTTTAAAACTTGACTTAATTAAAAACATGTTTAAGTTTTGTCCCTAAAAGTCGTAAAAAAAAAAGGCTGGACTTTCTTTGCAAGTTGGACTTTAAACATGTTTTTAATTAAAAATTTTGACTTTGTTTGAAAACTCTCAGCAATCTCTCTCCTCTCAATCACTTTCTTTCATTTATTCTGTACCAAAAAAACGATCCATTTTCAGTTCAACAATCTCCCTCTGTTTTCTTCAAATGTGGGTAAAAGTAGTCGAATTTCAGTCTCAGCAATCTGGGTAAAACGAGTTCAACAGCATAAACTTCATCCACTTTGGCAGCTCAATTGGAGGCAGTTGAAGTAAGTCGCCCAATTTTTCATTGCTTTTATATGAATTTTATTGTGGTTTAATTGCTCATTTCGTTGATGCTTTTTTATTTAGGTTGTAGTAATTTTTAGTTTTTTTTATTAGGTTATGAATGATTTGAATGATTGTTGATTGGGTTTTTTAAATTATTTTTCACAAATGAACCTTCGTTTGAAATGAGACTTTTTTTACGATTGATTGCTTGATTGGGGTTTGATTGTTTTAGCTGAAATTGAGTTTGTTATGTTGATTTTTTTCTTTGAATTTCTTCTTGCTTTGTTATGTATTGATTTGTGTGATATGAAATATTTTGGTTTTACAGTATAAGTGAGATGGCCGACTCAGTTGTTACACTTAAATTCTGGCACGGGGGAAAGTTTAAGAGCGATGATAAGGGTTTGCATTATGTAAGGGGGGCAGGGAAAACATTTATGGTGGATGTTGATGAACTATGTTGGTGGTATCTGGAAGAGTTGGTGCAAAAGTGTGGGAAATACACTTCTATTCATAGGATTCTTTACTTGATTCCTGGACAGAGGTTAGATGATGGCTTGAGAAAGGTTTACTCAGATAGTGAGGTGAGGGTGATGGGTGAAATTGCACTGCAGAACAGGGGTGTTGAGTTGTATGTAGAGCATGGGGTTGATAACCCTATGGTGAGTGATAATTTGGAGAAAGGTGTTGAAGTAGTGCTTAAAGGTATGATTGATGGAGTCAGCCAAAAAACAGGCCCCACCACTACAAAAGACAAAGTAAAGCCCACACAAGCAGGCCTCAACACTCCTAAAGACAAAGTAAAGCCCACAAAAACAGGACCTATCATTCCTAAAGTCCAAGTGAAGCCCACATCTGAGAAAGCACACTTAAATATAGGAAAAAGGATTACAAGATCAAGTCCAAACAAACATTTGATAACCCTAAACTTTCAGTTACACAGTCCCACCAAACAAAACAAATCCACCAAAAATAAAGACCCTGCTAAATCAAACCAAACAACAGCAGTAACTGTAAGTCACCAAACTCAAAACCAAAACACTTTCACCCACTTTAGTCAAACCCAAAACACTGCCACAGTCCAACCAGAAAACCTAATCCCTCCTCAAACTGAAAACAGTCCCACTGAAAGCAATCAAACCCAAAAAACTCCCACTCCAAATGTTGATGAAAAATCTGAAGATGAGCCATTGACTTATGATTACTCCTCAGATGATGATGAGAGTGACCATCTCTACGAACCTGAACATGAGGAGGCTATTGATGAAGGGATGTTTATTGGGGATGATAATGATTTAGAGAAGGAGCTTGAGGAGTTAGAAAGGGAAGCTGAGGGTGAGCAGTCAGGTGGAGAGAGTAGTGATGAAGAATTTCAGGCTGCTAAAAATAATTTGAGGGTAAGTAGGGCCAACCTGGCTGCTACTGCTGCACAGTTGCAAAGAGAGGCAGATGAGGGAAGACTTAAGAGCCAAAACAGTGAACTGAGGAGTGCAAGGGAAAGAAGAACTGTTGGGAATGTACAAGGGGATGTTACTGATTATGAAAAGAGTGAGGATGAGATTAACACCCCTGAAAACAGTGATGATGAAGGTATTGGGGCACAAATAAGGAAGCAAAGGAAGTTTGTTTCTTCTGATAAAATTGATTATAATTGTTTTAAATGGGAGGTGGGATTGAGATTTCCTTCTAGAACTGATTTTAGAGCTGCAGTTAGCAAGTTTGCAATTATACGAGGGAGGGATTTGTACTATGCTGTTAGTGCTAAGGGCAGAAATCAGAGGTTGTGTGTCAAGTGCATGGATGGTTGCCCATTTAGACTGTATGCAAGTTGGGACAACAGCTCAGCATCATTCTTGGTGAAATCACTTGAGGATCAGCATACTTGTGTCAGAACAATGGAGGCTAATAGACAGTTGAAGACTCCCTGGTTGGCTAATCAACTGTTGGATGTGTTCAAAGCTAGGCCACATTGGCCAGCTGATCAAATTCTTAATTGGCTAGTTGTAAATAGCCCCAGGACTATGGAACAAAAGATTATCCCGGACCTACACCAAGGTATTGACGGAGATTTTCAAATAGCGCAGAACAGAATGAGAATGTGATACGACGAGATAGAAAAAAATAAAGGGAAGGGGTCACATACTTACCTACTCTAACGGCCAAAGCGAGTCCCTTCATTCTGAATTAAAGAATGAAGAATGAATACAATCTCCCCAAGTAGGATTCGAACCTACGACCAATCAGTTAACAGCCGACCAAATGTTGGCATACAAGGTCAACATCAAAAGAGACAAGGCATATAAGGTGAAATGGTTGGCACACCAAATGTTGCATGGGTCAATGACAGACCATTATAAGAAAGTGGGGAGGTATTTGCCTGCTTTGGGCAAAGCTTGCCCTCAGAGTTGTTTCATTCTAGAAAAAGAACCAAACCCTTTAAACAACGTTCCCACATTCAAGAGACTATTCTGTAGCTTTGATGCATTGAAAAATGGGTGGCTTAATGGATGTAGGAAAGTACTCTGCATTGATGGATGTTTTTTGAAAACATTCTTGGGTGGGCAGTTGTTAGGAGCTATTGGTAGAGATGGGAATGATCAGATGTTTCCTGTGGAAAAGAAGAGGCAATGGTAGAGGGTGAGTGCAATGAGTCATGGGAATGGTTCTTTGTGAACCTTCAACAAACTATGAATGCAGGAGATGGTGTTGGTTGGACAATAATCAGTGATGAGCATCAGGTAATATGCAATTTGGCTACATATATCCTTTTTGCTTGTTGTGAATTTACTAACATTTGTTATTTGTTTTTGTAGGGTATTCTTAATGCATGTGCAAAGGTGTTGCCAGAAGCTGAGCACATACACTGTGCAAGGCACATCTTTGCACATTGGCATAAGAAGAACAGGGGAGAAGAAATGAAGAAATTCTTTTGGTATGCTGCATGGTGTTACACAGAAGCAGATATGGAGGAGGTATTGGAGGAAATGGGCAAGGTTAGTCCTAGTGCAGTAGATGATTTTAGAGCACTAAACCCAACAGTTTTTTGTAGAGCATATATGAATGTGGATAGTAAGTGTGATGTCATCACTTCAAATATGGCTGAGACCTTTAATGGTTTCATAATTCAAGCTAGGACTAAACACTTAATTGAAATGCTAGAGGATATTAGATGTGCTTTAATGCAAAGGTTAGTTGTTAAAAGACTTGCCATGGAAAAGAGTAATGCTCTTTTGTGTCCTAGGCCAGCAACAAAACTTGAAAAAGAAAAACTCTTAACTGCTGATTGTTATGTTATGCCCTCAAGTGAGACTGTTTTTGGGGTTAACCACAAGCTAGACAAGTTAGTGGTGGACTTAGGGAATAGGACATGCACTTGTAGAAAGTGGGACCTTACTGGCTTACCCTGTTGCCATGCAATTGCCTGTATTTTTTTCATGTATAAGCAAGCTGAGTCTTATGTTCACCCATGCTACCTAAGGCAAACATACCTCAAATCATACTCATTTTCTATTCCTCCAATAGAGGGTGACAAGCACTGGCCTAAGGTAAACTTGGACTTACTCCCACCACCAATTAAAGTAGGTCCAGGTAGACCTAGAAAAGCAAGAAGGAAAGACCCCTATGAGAACCCCAAAAACAAAGGAAAACTAACAAGGCATGGCCAAGCTTTGAGTTGTAGTGTGTGCAAGTCTAAGACACATACAAAGAGAAAATGCCCTGATAAAGACAAGGAGGTTGATCCACAAGGCAAAAGGGGTAGGGGAAGGCTGAGTAAGGGTATGATGATAGCTGGATAGTAATCCACTTGGACATCGTCGTGGCCTCCCTTTCCCTTATATAATAGAGATATACTAGCTTTATATGCGCGCTTTGCATGCAGCGATACTTTTTTGCATAGCCGTTATTCGATATTAAAACAAACCACAAATAAAGGTATCTATTTAATTTATCTTTGCGATAGTAAAAAAAATAGTAAGAATTTGTTTGGAAAAATATGTTGTTGTTTTTTTCTTGCAATAATTATAATAATTTGTAATCTATTTTTTTTATTTAAAATATAGTGAAACACATATTTTAATTTATTTAAATACATATGAATTAAAGTAAGATTGTTTGCCCACCCCTTAACTTCTACAAATTAAGATATTCAACTACAAGGGATTCAATTAATAGCTCACACTTAAGACCTTAGGCAAGTGTATTAAATAAATATTTAACCTATTTTTGGCTTAAATGATAACCTAACAAGGTTAGCTTAATTCTGAATTTTCAAAAGGTTGGCTTAATTGTGGATGGTTGACCAAAGGTTGCCTTATTATTGGCAAATTTTCCTATTATTTATAAATTTAAAGTAGTTTTTGCCTTTCTCTTATACATTGTAAGCATATTACAAATTAAGTAAATAGTTTATCTCTCTAAAAGATTTATTATTTATGAATAAACTAGAGTGAATCGATGCAAAAGCACCAGATATATTTATAATTTTGTGATATTTTAGGCTCGATTACTTTAGCTAAATACAACTGAACTGAACTAAACTTAATCGAATTAGAGCCAACAAAAACTAACACAACACTATAACACAACCCGAACACGACATGAAATTAGCGGGTTTGGGTCAAAGACTTTGACACAATGAAGTAAACATGTTGACATGATATGACACCCTTATTAAATGGGTCGGGTTTGGGTCAATGGGTTCAACCCGTTTATGTAAACGGGTTGACACGACACAACACGATTACACATAAATATTAATTTTCTAGTGAAAAATTGACCTGATACGCTAACACGACCCGAACACGACACGAAATTAACGGGTTTGGGTCAAGGACTTTGACACATTTAAGAAAACGGGTTGACACGACACGACACGTTTATTAAACGGGTCGACTTTGGGTTAGAGGGTTCAACCCGTTTATAAATGTGGGTCGACCCGACCCGATTGAAAGCTCTAAATTGAACTGAACTTAACTGAATTAAATTAACTGAACTAAACTGAATATAGCTGAAAGTAATATTTTATAAGAGAAGGAAATTGAGGGATGGACTTAACTGAACTCAACTTAACTGAACTAAACTTAATAGAACTTAACTGAACTGAACTAAACTTAATAGAACTGAACTGAACTGAATTTAAAATGAAGTAAACAAGCCCTTTTGTGATATTTTGTTTATTATTTTGTTGTCATATTATTGATGATATTTTTTTATATATGGTTAAGAATGTTACGTTGATTGAAGTGATAAATAGTTAATATATGAAGTATGTGTTTATCTTTTTAGCTAGGGGGATTAAATGTGAAGGCATTATTTAAATTTTAATGGTTTTTATAATTTTATTAGCATAACAAACTAATATTATTGGATCACATAACTTTTTCATCCAAAATGATTACACATACTCACTCCGTACGTAATGCATTAATGGAAATAATTTATTTTGCATACACGTATTTTAAGAAAACAATTTAAGGGTGCAAATGAATAAATTGATAAAAAATAACTATAAGATTGGTAACTTCTGATCCCAATCTTACTTGTATTAAAACTATTTTGATTAATTTGTTCAGTTACACCCGTAAATCATTACCTTAAAACGTGTGCAAAATGAATTTTTGTCATTAATCTGTTACAGAGAGAGTTGTTATTTTTTTTTTTTGTGTTTTTTAAAAAAGAAAAATAAAGTATTTATGTAGACTTAAGGAAATGGTTGGATTAACATGAAGTTGTGATTGGAGTAAGGGTAGTATGATAATCCACTTGGACACTGCCGCGACCTCCCATAATAGAGATAATATAGGGTATGATTTATAGTACTTTCTATGATTTTTAAGATACGTATTACTATAATTCATGGATTAGTTTGATTTTTTTTAAATATATAAACCGAATGACACCGCAAACCTTTTTGCCGCAAATTATTAGCTGGATCCGGGACCAGCCAGCTGGCTAGTTCTGGGTCCAAAATGACGTCATTTAATACGTTTAAAAAAAATCACGCGTTTTTTGTTTTCAAATTTCTCTCTTCTTGTTGCTTCATTATTTCTTCTTTCTCACCATTTTTGGACCATTTTACGCCATTTTTGCTTCTCCATTTTTCTTCTTATTCATGAAATCTTCATCATTTTGTTTTTTCAAATTCAAGTTTCGTTTATCTTGATCAAATCTTAGGGTTTGCGATTTTTCTTCAATTGATTTTCATTAAATGGCTGATATTTGACTTGTGATGGAGTTATTTCTAATTATTCTGCATTGGGGATCTATGATTCTGCATTGGCGATCAATGATTCTATATTGGCAATCGATGATTCTGCATTAGGTAATTGTTAAGTTTTAAAAAAAATCGTTGATGAATTTGGTGATGATGATTGTGATGTTACTAATGAATAATTCTGTTGAATTTGTCGATGTTGATGAATTTGTTGTAAACATTTATGCTTTTGTGGTGAACGTTTGTCTTTGAGATCATGAGCATTCTTCATATTATCATGAATGTTTATTTTTTTTAGTTAAGATTGTGGTGAATATTTATATTTAGTTGTAATATGTAAGTGTTGTGAACATTTGTTGAGGTGAAAATTTGTAATTTTGTGTTTATAAATGTTGGTGAACATTTGAACTTTGATTTGGTGAACATTTTTCATATTTTTGGAGAACATCAGTGTTGTGAACATTTATCAAGTTGAACATTTCTAAGTTTGTGGTTATATATTTTGGTGAACATTTTTCTCTATTGTGCTGAAAATTATTCAAATTGTGTGGATATATTATACTATATATTTTTGGTGAATATTATTTCTTTTAGCTGGTGAACATTCTTATTCAAATTGGTGAACATTCCTAATTATCTTAGTTGGTAATGAAGAAGTTGTTGTTAGGGAAGCAGATACTTCTGAGTTGTTAGACAAAACTGTTAGTGGTGATGATGAAGCTTATAACTTGTACAATGACTATGCTTTCTCGTAGGGTTTTAGTGTAAGCAAGGGTAAGAACAGACGTCGTGCTGGTGGTGAAGGTTGGACAATGAGGAGGTATTTGTGCTCAAATGCTGGGGTTAAAGATGATTCCGAAAAAATGACACAAAGTTATGATTGGTTTGATATTAGAACAAATTGTAAAGCATTTGTCCAATATTAGTATTGGGACAAATGGGGTTTGGACTTATTCTAAGCATGACATGGTTCATAACCATGAAATGGTTCCCGTTGACAAGAGACACTTGCTTAGGTCTCAATAGAAAATAACGGATGATCAAAGACATTTCATGAGTAACTTGACTTCTAGTGGGATTCAAGTGCCCGATGTTGTTTGTGTTATGAGCAGAGAAGCTGGTGGTTCTCTGATAGAAGGGATTTTCACCAAATAAAAACCCCTGTCGTAGTATGAGTGGGGGTGTCAAACACTGGGAAGGTACGTTGCACTAATCTAAGCATGAGCGTTGAACAAGCTAGGTCAATGGATGGTCGCGAGAGGCGGTTAGAACTACGGGAATTAACTAAAGCTACACTATGGAAACAAGAATAAAAAGGGACTAGGGTAAGAGATCACAACTCAAACCACCATGAATTATGAATCAATCAAACTTAGACTTAGGTCATGGATAAAGGGGAGGTCATTCTAAGATTGCACTACTCTTTCGAGCTAGTACGATGACCGAAAAGGCATATACAACCCACTTTCGTGCGGCAGCACGTCTATCAAGCCTTAAGCAGAAAATCACGAAGACCGGTAACTTTCCCTTGATCGAAGGCCCAACTTTCGTGGTGCTTCCATCAATCGGGCAAAGGAAGTCATCACCCATGTTCACCTTTCGGTCCTTCGGTGGGGATTCTTCAATGAATCCTATGTTAGCTAGACACAAGACTCAACATTACCGAATCCTGAGGTACCGACAATATCACAACCAAGCCTAAACACGACTAAACCACAAACATAGAGGATTTGAGAAGATTACTCAAAACCCTAGAAACTAAACTACTCAAACATAATTAACAATAACATAATTAAAACTAAAACTAAAAACATAAATAATAACTAAAATTAAGAACAACTAAACTAACAAACTAAAACCTAAAACTAAGAACAACTAACCTAACAAACTAACAATTAAACATAAAACTAAACTAACACCAAAACCTAAATAAACTACCAACTAAAACCAACAAGAAACAAACATAAATAACTAAAACAACAAACAAATAACAAACATAAACAACTAAACTAACAATTAAACAACAAAAACCAAGAAATCAAAGCAATAAAAGAAAGCAATAAAGTACCTTGAAGATTGAAGAGCAAGCTAAGAAGACATTGAAGAACAAACTAGTGATTCAATACATAAATCAAAGTGTTTGATACCAAAGAAATCTAAAGGGTTACAAAGCTAAGATAAGGTGAGAGAAGAGACTCTCATGAGCTCCAATCTAGGGTTACAAGACGAGCTTTCAAAGTATATATACACTAGTAATTTACAAAGCAAAAACGCGGCCAAAAAACGTGAGAAAACAGAGCTGCCAAAACGAGCGGTCGTGCAAGCATTAGGAGCGACCACTCCTTTAGAGGAGCGGCCGTGCAAAGAAGAGGAGCGGCCGCTCCTTTGGTCGGGTGCTTAATTCTTCATTTCAGAGCTTGGGCGCGACCGTGCTACTAGGGGAGCGACCCCTCCTTTTGCAAAAAAGCCTCTAAATGTGTCTTGGCTCAGATATCCGATGCTCGAACGATTCGTCGAATTCCGTGAAGTATGAGTTACCTACAAAAATGGGGAAAACGACCAAAAAGGAGTAGCACATAACAAGAATACTGCAAAATAGCCGAAGCACAACTAAACTACAAAAAGGAAATAAAAATGACAAAATGAAATAAGAAAAGGGAAAACTAAGCTATAAAACTAACCTAAAAGCTAAGAAAAACACTAAAAAAAAGTCGGTTATCATTCTCCTATGATTGGGTTTAGTAAAAGAGATGCCTATAATGCAATGGTTGCGGACAAGCAGAAGCAGCTTGAGGGCTCTGATTGTAAGCACCTGAGCAAGATTTTTGCCCAGAGGTATGGTGAATATTTAATAGACTTATTGTGAATATTTCTTTCATATTTTGTGAACGTTTAGAATAACACAATTTAAATTTGCATATTGTAGGCAAGCAAAAGAATCTGATTTTTTTCTACGAGTTTGAGCTTGATGATCATTGCCATTTGATCATTTTTTCTTGCGTGATTCAAGGATGAAGAGGGATTATCAAGTCTTTAAGGATTTACTTGTGTTTGATACAACTTATCGCACTTACAAATATGGTATGATTTGTGCACCTTTTGTGGGCATGAATCATCATTGTAATAATGTCATGTTTGGAATGGGTTTATTCTGAATGAGAGAATTGAAACTTTTATATGGCTTTTTGAGTCTTTTTTGAGTTTGGTTAGAGGATCATGTCCTATCACAATGATGACCGACCAATCTGCTGCCATGGCTGATGCGATTAAGATTAACATGTCTAACGTTCACCATCGATTATGCACTTGGCATCTTGGTGAAAATTTTGTAAAAACGTTGGCGCATTACGCATTGGAGGGTTTTTGTGAGCTTTTTAACTAACTCCTTAAGTATGTTGAGACTCCAGCTGAATTTGAACACTACTGGAATAGGTTTGTATTTTTTTTACTGTGAATCAAAGTTTGTGAATATTTGTTGCAAATCGGTGAACATTATTTAATTTTATTGTGAACATTTTTAATACAATGTTTTGTCAAATTTTATAAGTAATGTTCACATGATTATATGTAATGTTCACATGATTATACTTAATGTTCATATTATTATACGTAATGTTCATTTATTGATGTGTACTATTCATCGATGCATTTCAGGATGTTATTGGAGTATGGGTGTTCAAGCAATGGATGGCTGCATAATTTGTACATGATTAAGGAGAAATGGTGCCCGACGTTCTCCAAAGATCTTTTTTCTAGAGGTGTTTTGTTATCACAATGAAGTGAATCGACAAACCATTCTATTTCTCATAGGTTGAAGGCGACTCATGGTTTGTCCGACTTTTATAATATTTTTCTTGATTTGATTTTTGATTGGAGAAATAGGGAAAATGGAGAAGACTTCAATTGCTTGAAAGGAAACTGACATTTAGCTTTTGCAAACTTTCACTACTTAGCCATGAACGTGAGGTGTACACTATTGAGGTGTATAAGATTTTTGAGGAGGAGTTTACCAAAGGAACTGCTTGTGATCATGACAACAAGTCGATTAGCTTGCCTCAATATTTGTACTATTTATGGAGGCCAACGATTGATTTGATCAAGCATCAAGTGTGCTTTAAGAGAGTCTTGAGATTAGATGCACATGCAAGTACTTTAGCGAGATGGGACTTCTCTGTTCCCATTCACTACGTGTGTATCACTTGCATTGTGTTGGCCGCATACCGGAGAAATACATTATGAAGCGTTGGTGTAAAACTGCAATGACTTGTCAATCTGTTGAGAAGTAACGTGACAAGTTGAATGTTGTCCAACAATCTGTGTGGAGGGCTCAGAAGATGAGATTCCTTTCTCAATTTGTTATGGCATGTGCTGATATTCCACTTTGTAGAGATGAGTTCGATAGTGGCATGAACTGGTTGAGGGAAAAGATTGAGAGTATCCGGAGACCAATAAAGATTAGTGAAGCTGAAGAGGAGGAAGTAGCTATTGACATGTCGGATTTAAATATCAAGGATCCTCCCGTGGTTACGAAAAATTAAGGAAGGAATATCATACCTAAGATAGCTATTGAAAAGGCTCGGAACAAGGCCAATGCTTGGAGAAAGAGTGGGTTTATATGCCGACCATCTTAAGGGTACATCACAAACTTCAGTTCAGGTATGTGTGAATATTACAACTCTAATTAGTGAATATTTGTTATGTGTTCAGTGAACATTTTTCATAAAATTGTGAACTTCAAAATTTATTAATTTATTAAAATTTCTGCTGTGAACGTTGTGGTGAATATTTCTAATTATGATGTGAAATTTTCTATTTATGTTGTGAATATTTCTATTAATTTACTGTCTTTGAACATTTAATTTATGTTTATCCTATGAATGTTGTGATGAACATTTCTATTTAGGTTGTGAACATTTCTATTCAAGCTGTGAACATTAATTTTTTTTGTGTGAATGTTTGTTTTGAAGGGTTTTGATCCAGGTGTTGTTAGTTATGTGCATCCAATGGTTGAAAATTCAGATTTGGTTGGTATTTTAGGCAATGGTGAGGTTGCTCCTGTTCGAAAAAAGGTTGTGCGTCCTCGGAAGAAAAGGCCACGAAAAAAAGAAGGCCCAAGCATCTAGTAGTGTGCACCGGTCCAGAACCGGACCGGACTGGACCGAGACCGGTTGGACCGGTGGACCGGAATCCACATTTTTTGTGGTTCAATACCGGACCGGTTTGGACCGGTTTCTTACCTTTTTATTATTAAAAAAAAAAACTTTTTTCCTCTAACCGGTCCGGTTTGAACCGAACCGGACCGGACCGGAATTTAAATACACTTTTTTTATTAAAAAAAATTATTTAATAATTTTTTTAGATTCCGGTCCAAACCGGCCCGGACCGAAATTTACCGGGTTTGGACTGGACCGGAATTATAATTTTTATGGACTCGGGACCAGACCAGTCCGGTTCCAGTTTGGACCGATCCGGTTTCAGTCTAAATTCCGGTCCGGACCGGTTTATGAACACCCCTACAAGCATCAAGAAATTTTGCAAGTGAAGATTCTCATGAAGTTTATGAACAAAGTCCTAATGTTGGATCACAATTTATACATCAGGATAGAGTTCATGATACAGATAGATTTCAAGCATCAACAAGTAGGCAGGGTGTGGATGGTGATTGTACTTTTATGTGATGAAGTCCATAGGGTTGATCCATTTTTTGATGTAATGCTTTCTTACTTTGAATCATAATATTGTAAATAAAAAATAGTCTAACTTTTTTTTTTAGTTTTTGATATATACATACATACACACACACACACACACACATATATATATATATAAGTAGACTCATGTGAGAAATGTAGTTTTGTTGAGAAGGGTGAGAAGCAATCACAATCCTTTGATCACCAAATGAAGGGCTAAGATTAAATTTGATTTTCCTTCCCTTACTCCTTTGATAGTTTGGAGTCAATGTATATATGGTATAAAGTCAATGCATTTTTACTCAATGTATTTATAGTGTATGGTGAATGTACTTGTAGTTGGTGCTCAATTTTATAGTTGATGTATTTATCTCTTCTCACATTTCTCACCATAAAAAATTTCTCACCGGAACCCAACCCTATATATATATATATATTTATATTATAAATAAAAGAGTGAATATTGAAAAACTTTCTCTCTCCTCCTTAGCTATGGGGAGGAAAAAGGGAAAAAATGGGGGCTCGAAGGGGAAATCGAGTACAGAGCAGAAGATTCAGAGAAATAATGAGGAAATTCGTGAACATTTTTCTGGAAATCGTTCTCGAGCTGGACCTAATTCCATTGAGATTGAGGATGTTGAGGATTTTGAACAGTTGCTAGGTATTGATAATGGCCCTCCTCCTGAGCGAAATCTTTCTGACTGGTTTTCAGGGACCTAATCGCGAAGTCGTCCTTCTTCGTCGGTGGTACAAGAGTCTTCTGAAGTGGAGGAAAGAGTGCAAGGGAATGTTGGGGGCGTGGAGCTCGATGCCTCGTTTGCAGCTTTTAATGGCTGACATTGTTAATGAGCTTTACTATTGGAGTTTAGGAGTTGTCATGAAGGTTTTTGGGGGTAACCCTCATATCAATGTGTTTACAGGGTTTTGTATGGGGAGCTCAGAATGTTGACAAGGTGGTGCCGCTTGCCAAAGGGACTTTTCTGGAGAGGTTTCTCAATATTGATGCTAAGAATAAGGCTATTTTGAATGATTTTGTTTTATTTGATAAGAAGCCAGTGTTGAGGAAGCCATGGGAAGATGGTATGGAGATGAGCTTTGCGGAGGTGACGAAGATCCCTTTGTGGATTCAATTGCCCAAACTTCCAATTAAATATTGGGGGAGAAGATGTTTGGAGAAGATTGGAGGGTTAGTAGGTGAAGTTCTACAACTGGATGCTGCTACTCTCAATAGGGACAAACTGAATTTTGCTCGTTTGTTGGTGAATTTTGATATCACGAATCCTTTGCCGGAGTTAATTGAATTTATGACTGAAAGAGGTGGTTTGTATGAGCAGAGGGTGGTGTATGAAAGGAGGCCGGTGTTTTAGGCATAATGAGGCGTAATGTGCATAGGAGAAACATATGAAATGGAAGCCTAGTATGGGGTGAGTCACGATGGCTGCAGGTGTGTCTGCTGAAGCTGGGGGTTCTGGTGTGAAGCAGGTTCCTGCTGGGTCTTTTGCAGGAAGGCTTGCTGAGGCTGGTCAGAGGGAAGACAAGGCACCGAGGGTTGCTGTGGTGGAGCAGGGGATGGCTTGCTGTGCTCTTATTACTAGTAATTCTTTTGATGTTCTTGCTAAGCGTGATAATATAATTGTTGGTGAAATTGTTGTAAGGCCTACTCCTATTGTAGGATTTCCTTTAACCTTTGATGGATAGTGTGCTTGTGTGGAATGTTAGGGGGCTTAGTAAGCCTTCTAAGCAAAGGGAGGTAAGGGATGCTATTCGCTCTTATCGTGCTGGGTTAGTTTGTTTTGTTGAGACCTGATCGGTCCATTTAGGACCTATTTTCTTAGCTTTTTTTAGCTTGTATTTTGAGCGTTTTCGTCTTTATTTTACGTATTTTAGGGTGTTTTAGTTTAGTTTTGTATTTTCTTAGGTTTTGTGTGTTTTAGTGTTAGTTTTGCTCTTTTTGTTAATAATTCGGCCAAAATATGTTTGTTTGAGTTGTATCGTGTTTTGTGCAGGTAATTTCAGGTTTTGTACGGGTCATGAGTGGTCCCGAACGGATTTCGAGGAGCCGGGATTAGCACCGAGGCGTTTGGGAGCACTTAGGAAGCAAGGAGGGCTAAAAATGAAGACCAGACGACCGTGCAGGCTAACCGTGCACGGTTGTGCAGACCTCAGAGGCTCAAAAAATGGGTGCACGACCGTGCAGGCAAAGTCTGCACGATCGTGCAGCCCCTCCTTCCCAAGACCACGATCGTGCAGCATGCTCGTGCAGAGGTCAGAGAGCACTTTTTGGAGTGTACGACCGTGCAGGCAAACCTTGCACGATCGTGCAACTTGACCTTCATTTCGCCACGACCGTGCAAGATTCAACTGCACGGTCGTGTAACTAAGTTGCACGATCGTGCAGCTTATTAGTGCACGACCGTGCACGACCTGTAGCACGTGAAATGCTCTGATTTTGGCCGTGTAATTTTGCTGATTTTTAGAGTTAGTTTTTAGTAGGCTTAAGCTTGGTTTTAGACACAATTATTACTCATAGATTGTCACATTCGTTAGATTGTATTCAAGAAGCTCTCAAGTAGTGAAAAACTCTCTCAAATTTCTTAGATTTCCAATAATAAAAAATAGATTACCATTTGTTCTTCAAATTTTTGTTCTCCATTAATGTCAAGATTCATTGGCTTCAATTTATTCCAATCCAGGTTTTGTTGTTTTCATAGTTGTTTAGATTGCAATTTGTTACAACTTTTTGTTATTTTAGATTTGATTGAATTTGTTTTTACTTCTTAGAATAGATTTTAATTGAATTTCATGAGTTTAGTTTTAATGGCTTCCATTAGTAAGTAGTTCGTTTTCTAGGGATTGGATGACTTGATGTTATTGACTTAGGAGGTAAATCATTGGATTGGTTAAGTGTTTGAATAATCTTGAATGTATTTTCTCTAGAATTCTTGAACCTTGCATGATATCTTGGTGAAGTATTCATGTTGAGTTTGGTGATTGTTGATGATTTTGATAATTGTTTTCAAGTTTTCCATGAGAATTTCTTAATTGCTAGAGATAGTAATTAGGATTGTGAATTGCTAAAAGTATTTGATGAACTCGATTCTAGGTTTTGCTAATTTGGCTATTCGAGAGAGGTTAATTTAGCGTCTCCTAGAATTTCCTATTGCCTAATCGAGAGAGGGTTTTGGGATTGAGTTCGTTAGTGCTTTTGAATATTCACTTTGCATTTGAGATAATCGAACATGAGTTAATTCGATGATTGTAATTCCTCCGATTGAGATAACATTAGGGAATCTAATCCTTAGAGTTTTAGTCATTTGGTTTTCAATTCGTTTAATTGTTCAATTCAATTCGTTTATTTTTTTATTCAATTTGTTTAGGATTTCGATTTAATTCCACTTTTCGCTCAAAATAAAAAAAGACCCTTGGATCATTTTGATTACAACTAAATCCGTGTTAGTTCCTTGTGGATCGACCCTAACCCTGCTAATACTACGTCTTAGTTCGTTAGGCCTTAATAAATTGTATATTTGTTTGGCGACTAGGGCCGCGACACCCTAGAAGCCGATCAAATTTTGGAAACCTAAAATTAAAAATTTTAGTGAGGTGTATTTTCATATGTTGCATGGGTGGTGTATTTCCTCTAATTTCCATTGTGTTAAAAGGGGTAGAATTTTGATGTGTTGGCTTCAAAATTTCTTTCATGTTGATATTATAGAGGTTGGAGATCAGTTTCTTCATTGTAAGGTCTTTCATCATGTTCATAAGGCTGTTTTTGGTGTACCTTTGTTTATGGTTTTAATCGTAGTGGTGAGAGGGTGGAGTTATGGAGTTCTTTGTTGAGGCTTGCTGGTTCAGTCGATGGGCCTTGGTTGGTGTCGGGAGATTTTTAATTGTCCCTTGAATTTGGATGATAGGCAGGGGTCTTTGGTGGGTTTCAATGAAGTGGTTCCTATTAGAGATATGGCTGCTCATTGTAATCTGTAGGATATGCTTGGTACTGGTTGCTTCTATACTTGGTCTAATAAGCAGCATGGTTCTAATTTAGTTCTCTCCAAAATTGATAGAACGATGGTAAATGATAGTTGGTTGGATTCTTTCTCTTCTGCTTATGTGAATTATTTGCCATATAATATTTCTGATCACTCCCCTGGGTTGATTTCTTTTACTCATGATAGGCATCAGGTAAGGAGGAATTTTAAATTCTTTGATATGTGGGCTTGGCATGGTTCTTTCTTGGAGATTGTTCAACATGGTTGGGATGTTCAGGTTGATGGTTATGATATGTACCTGGTGGTTCAGAAACTCAGGATGTTGAAGAAGAAGTTGAAGGAGCTTAATAGAGTTGCCTTTTCTAACATTGAGGCAAGGTATCAGGATGCTAAAAGAGCTTTTGATAGGGCTTTTCAGCATTTTCATCTTAATTATTATTGTAGTGATGCTCAAAGAAGTATGGAGATGGCTGAAGCTGATTTGGGTAGATGTAAGAAGGCTTATTTCTCCTTTTTGCAACAGAAGTCCAAGGTCACTTGGTTAAAAGTGGGTGATGAAAATACTAGTTACTTCCATAAAACTATCAAGATGCATTCTTATGCTGGGAAGGTTCTATGTATTAAGGATGCCTCAGGGGACTGGTGTGAGGGTTTAGCAGAGGTTGTTGACGCTTTTCAAAGGTATTATAAGCAGCTCTTGGGGTCTTAAAGTGTTGCTGATAGGGTTATTGTTCCTGAAATCATTAATCAAGGGGCTGTGTTGGGTGAGGATCAGATTGATGTCTTGAATAGTCCTTTCACTAATAAGGAGGTTAGGAAGGCCTTCTTTTCTATTCCAGGCTGTAAATCTCCGGGTCCAGATGGGTATAATGGTACCTTTTTCAAGAAGTCTTGGAGTATTGTTGGGGGTCAGGTTACTGATGCTATTCTGGAGTTCTTGAATAATGGTGTTTTGTGGAAGGAATTCAACTATACTGTTGTCACTTTAATTCCTAAAGTTTCCCATCCTTCAAGTGTGTTGGAATTTAGACCCATTGCTTGTTGTAATACTATTTACAAATGTATTACAAAGATTCTTTGTAGTAGATTGAGGGAGGTCTTGCCCTAGATCATTTCAGAGAATCAAGCTGGTTTTATGAAGGGGAGGCAAATTATCCATAATATCAGCATAGTCCAGGATTTGGTTGGGAGGTATGGTAGAAAATCTTATCCTCCTGGTTGCATGATGAAAGTAGATATTAAGAAGGCTTATGACTCTGTGAGTTGGAGCTTTCTTAAGGATATGTTGATGGCTTTGAAGTTCCCTGCTAGATTTGTTGAGATTGTTATGGCTTGTGTTTCTTGTCCCTCTTATTCTTTGATGATTAATGGAAGTTTGTGTGGTTTTTTCGAGGAGAGGAGGGGGCTTCGTCTGGGGGATCCTATGTCAACTCTTTTTTTTTGTATGGAATATCTCTCAAGGGCTCTGGCATTTGTTGGGAAGTCTATTTTGTTTTCTTTTCACTTTAGATGTCATAAGCTTAGATTAAATCATTTGGTCTTTACCGATGATCTACTGCTTTTTTTGTATAGGGGATTTGAGTTCTGTCAAGTTGCTAAAGTTAACGTTGAAGAATTTTGCTCAAGTTTCAGGTTTGCAAGAAAATGAATCTAAATCCAATATCTATTGTTGCAACATCTCTGAAGTGGATAAACTAGCAGTTTTGCAGGCTTCTGGTTTTAAAGAGGAACAACTTCCCTTCAGGTATTTGGGTGTGAATGTGAGTGCTAAGAAGCTGAGCAAAGATGATTGTTTTTATCTAATTGATAAAATTACTAGTAGAATTAGAGCATGGGGTGCTAGTTCTTTGAGTTATGCTGGGAGATGTGTTTTAGTTAATTCTGTTTTGATGTCCTTGCATATCTATTGGGCTATTATTTTTGTCTTGCCAAAAAAGGTTATTAGTGGTGTTGAAAGTGTGTGTAGGAACTATCTATGGGATGGGAAGGCAATTTATTCTAGGCCTCCCCCCCATAGCTTGGGATTTGGTGTGTAGACCTAAGAGTCAAGGAGGTTTGGGAATTAAGAATGTTTATTGGTGGAATCTAGCTGCTTTTGGTAAACTTATATGGAATATAGCTTGTAAGGCTGATAGCCTTTGGTTGAGATGGGTTGATCATATGTATTTAAAGGGTAGGTCTTGGAAAGACTACCCTTGTCCCTCTTCTTGTAGTTGGTATTGGAAGCAACTCTGGTTTGTTAGAGACATTTTTAAAGCTGGTTATAGAGGTAATGTTTGGAGGTCGGATGTTAGTGGTTCTTCTGTTAGGAGTGGCTATGCCTAGTTAGCTACTGCTTCTACTCAGGTTCCTTAGAGATTTTGGTTCTGGAATAGGCTCAATGTTCCTAAGCACTCCTTCATTTTATGGCTGGTAGTGTGGGGTAAGCTGAGAGTGAAGAACTCCTTGCTTCGGCTAACCTTGTTAGTGATGATTGTTGTCCTCTTTGTGGAGTTGCTTCTGAATCTGTTAAGAATCTCTTCTTTGACTGTAGCTATAGCAAAGCATGTGTGTCTTGGTTTGAGCAGATTTCTGGTTTGAAGCTGCAGTTGATTGATCTGCATCAGGCAGTGGCTTGGTTTTTCTCTATTCCTAGTAGATTTCGTAAGCAGGTCGTGCAAGCAGTGTGCAGGTATTGTCTATTGTATCTGGAGCCAACGGAATAATTCTATTTGCAATGACACTGTTCTAAGGCCTGAGATAGCAATGAGACAGCTGCATCGTGTTATTGGTTGCAGAGTTTGGGGTGTTATGCCTAAGAAGACTAGTGTGAGAAATAGAGATTGGTTTAACTTTGCTATGTCTTGAGTTGTAGTTGCTTTGTGTTGCTATTGTAACTTGTTTTGTGTGTGTTTTGTTCACAGTTGTTTTTGTATTTGTTCTTGAGCTATCAATAAAATTTTACCTTTGCTAAAAAAAAAAGTGAATATTGTGGATAATGTTGTGAATATTGTTCATTTTGTGGAGAACAATTAGTGTTTTTTTTGTGAACATTTATCAATTTTTGTAAACATTTTATTTTTTGATCCACTAGTAAAAAAAATAGTTATTGTAACGGGCAAAAATGGCCTATTGTAACGGTCATCTGCCGTTACAATTGGCCCCGTTAGTTACAATAAATAACTTATTGTAACAGGCCTATCAGGTGCCCGTTACAATAAGTCTGTTTATTGTAACGGGCACAACATGTGTTAGTTACAATAAACAGACTTATTGTAACGGGCACCTGTTAGGCCCGTTACAATGAAGCTTTTTCTTTTAAAAAAATAACACTATTGTAACGGGCTTTGAGTAGCAAAACTCGTTACAATAGTGTTATTTTTTTTAAATAAAAAAAAAATATATATATATATATATTATTTATTAATAATAATACTAATGATTTATGCTTCGAGGCCCACAATCGATCGCAATATCAAATGGCTTAGCCGTCAATAACTTCACTCATCATTAAAATATATATCGCTAGCTAGCAATTGTATATAATCCAAAACCACACATTTAATGCGTGCTAATGTTATGTATACATCCAAAAAACAACATAAAAACCTATACATTAATTCACTAAAAAGTTACTCCTAAGAAAATCAGCCCATTGTTCTTGAATTTCGCCGATTTCCTCAGTGCTGTAGACGGTCGATCTTCCAATATAATCCTTAAAAACAAATAATTACGAAAATTATTATACAGTACAATAATTGTATGATGATAAAATATAAATGATCCAAATATTATTTGGACATAATCATGTTCTATATCATTAATTTAATCAATAAAAACTTGTGCGCATGAGTTTGGGCAAAAATAGGACGTTTGGGAACAAAAACAATGCAAATGGGTCATTTTTGGCTAATTTTGGGCGTTTTCATGCCTATCTTCCTACCAATCAACCAATTTATATGATTTTTATGGTTTATACATGTCCTAAAACATTTATTTAAGCATAAAATGAATTATTTGCATCATATTGGGAAAAAATAACATGTTTTGAGTGTTTTCTTTTCCATTTTCGCATGAACCAACCTATTTCAAGTGTTCAAGGTTTGAGTAAGTCCTATAACATTTATCAAAGTATAAAATGACTTGCTTGCATGATTTTGGGCACCAATAGCATGTTTTAGAACAAAAACAAGGCAAATGGGTCATTTTTGGCTAGTTTTGAGTGTTTTCTTTCCCATGTTCACACCAACCGACCTATTTAAGCTTTTCAAGGTTTGAACAAGTCCTATAACATTTATTTAAGCATAAAATGACTTGTTTGCATAATTTTAGGCAAAAATAAGATGTTTCGGAACAAAAACAAGGCAAATGGGTCATTTTTGGCTAGTTTTGACTGTTTTCATGCCCATCTTCTTACCAATAAACCAATTAATGGTTTTTAAGGTTTATACATGTTCTATATCAATCATTTAAGTGTTGAATGACTTATTCGCATGATTTTGGGAAAAAACAGGACGTTTTAGAACAAAAACAAGGAGATAAGTTAATTTTTGGATACTTTTGGGCGTTTTCATGCCCATATTCCTACCAATCAACCAATTTATTGTTTTTAAGCTTTATACATGTCCTATAACATTTATTTAAGCTTAAAATTTCTTATTTGCATGATTTTGGACGAAAATAGGAAGTTTTGGAACAAATACAAGGCAAATGAGGCATTTTTGGTAGTTTTTAGTGTTTTCATGCCCATCTTCCTACCAATCAACCGCACCTCTGCTGCCCCTCTCACCCCCTCTGCTGCCCCCCCCCCCTCCCCTACAGCCCCTCTACCTTCCCACTGTTGCCCCCTCTGCTGCCCCCCTCCCCCTGCTGCCCCCTCTCCCCCCACCCCCTTTCACCCACTTCTGTTGCCCCCCCTCCCTCACCACTGCTACCCCCTCCCCCCCCCTCTGCTGCCCCCCTCCCCTACAACCCCCTCTCCCCCCTTCTGCTGCCCCCCCACCCCTGTTGTCCCACTCCCTACCCCCTCTGCACACCCCCTACTATCCCCACATCCCACCCCCTCCTACCCCCTCTTTCCCCCCCTTCTGCTGCCCCCTCCCCCCTGATGCCCCCCTCCTCTGCAACCTCCTCTCCCCCCTCTGTTGCCCCCTCCATCCCCCTGCATCCCCCCTCCCTCCCTGTTGCTGCCCCCTCCCCCTGCTACTCCCTCCCTCCCCCTGCTGCCCCCTCCCTTCCCCTACAGCCCCCCTTCCCTACCCCCTGCAGCCCCCCTCCCTTCCCTCTGCTGCCCCCCTCCCCCTGCTGCCCCCTCTCCCCTCACCCCCTCCTGCCCCCCTCCCCCTATTGCCCCCTCTCCCCTCACCCCCTCCTGCTCCCCCTTTCACCCACCTATTTCAAGGTTTAAAAAAGTCCTATAGCAGTTATTTAAACATAAAATGACTTGTTTGCATGATTTTGGGCACCAATAGCATGTTTGCATGATTTTGGGCAAAAACAGGACGATTTAGAACAAAAACAAGGCAAATGGATCATGTTACCTTTTTCAGATCATTGTTACAACTTCTATACCTAGTAAGTATCTCAAACATGTATCTCATGATGTAATAGCCACACTCTGTCCCACCAGTTTGCTGAGAGCACTAATATAAATAATAAGGAAATAAAATGTAAGTCTAAAGAGTTCTAACATTAAACAAATATAATGTGTGATTATTGAAAGTAAATACCTCAATTTGTTTGAAAACAAGATTTTTGGAACTGTTTTCCAGCGCAGAACCTCTAAGCTTCGCCCTATACGACTTGTAGGCACTGAAAAATGCAATTCACAAGTGTGAGACAACATATTATCTATGATGTTCAATTTTAATAAAATATATGCACTTAATTGTTCACTTACTACAGAAAAACATTTTCACAGCTTAATTGACATTTTTTTGTAGCTGGTGGAGTTAGAGGGTCAAACAAGTACGCTACACCGACCCGCAAGTCAATGACCATGAGAATCCAATGGTTGCTACAAAAATAAAGACATGATAGTAATCCATAAAGGCAAATATGTTGTAAAAATTGAACAAATGCAGTAGACATAAAGATCTTTCTATGTATCAACGTATAAGATGTAACTCTTGGATGAAGGCGTCTCAACTCATTAATATGTCTTTCTATGTAGGGGTGAACTTCAGAAAGGTGTTGAAGAACACACCGGTGTGCCTGGTAAAAACGCTCTGTAGGGGGTCTAATCTCCTTGTGATTGATCGTACCACGCCCCTGAAGTCTACCCTCATGGTGAGACTTTGGAACTCCAATTTCCTCCGCCATAGCAAGGAATTCACCACAAAAACTAGAAGCCTCCTCTGCTGTATATCTTGTGACAATGCTCCCTTCTGGCTTTGCCCGATTTTTTACTAATCCTTTCAGAATCCCCATATATCTCTCAATGGGATACATCCATCGTAGAAAAACGGGACCACACTCTTTAACCTCATTCACAAGATGTATAACCACATGAACCATTATGTCAAAAAAACAAGGTGGAAAATACATCTCAAACCTGCATAATGTCTCAACAACATCTTCTTGTAAAGTGTCAAGCTCTGCGGGATCAATGACCTTTCTGCATATCTTATTAAAAAACAAACATAGCTTCACAATTGTCAGCCTAATATGCTTAGACAAAAGCCCTCGAAGTGAAATGGGAAGAAACACTTGCATCATAACATGAAAATCATGTGATTTCATGCCAATCAACTTCTTATCAGCCATAGATACAAAACGTTTCACGTTTGAAGAATAGCCAGTTGGCACCTTGATACCATGCAAACACTCACAAAATTTTAGTAGTGAACATTATCATTATTATTGTTAACATATTTTTTAGTTGTGTGAACATTTTCTTTTTGAAATTTTAATAGTTAGGGGTTCTAATATCATGAAAATTTATGTATTTTATTGTGAACATTTTCTTTCTACTGTGTGCACATTTTCTAATATTGAAAGCATTTGTAAGTAGAATATTTGCTACTTCCTCAGTAACATAATACTTTCAACAATTGGTTTTGCACGCATTTTGAGGAAGCGATTTAAGGGTGAAAATGAAGGAATTAGTTAAAATAGTTTTAATACAAGCAAGGATGTGATTATAAGTTACTAATATTAAAATTATTTTCACTAATTCCTTCGTTTAAACCTTTAAATCGGTTCTTCAAAATGCGTGCAAAACCAATCGTTAAAAGTTTTATGCTACAGATGGAGTATAGCAATTCTAAGCCATGTATAACAACTTTTGATGATAATGTTAGTTCTATCTAGATTTTCAGTCCAAAATATTGGCAAATATATCAATTCTAAGCATTTGTTTATAATACTGAGATAACTTTATTTATATTATCCAAATATATTGTTCACATATTGTTTATAGAAAATGGAGATTTTTTATTGCAAGTTCTTGAACAACTAGCATTGTGCATCTTCTAAAGAACATGTCTTTGGGATTCATTTTCCTCAATCTTTTAGCTTCCATTATTTCAACCTTATTGTGATTGCCCCTATTGAGGATAATTTGGCTGCAGTATCTGGACCTAAGGTTCATGATAGCACTGTGAACATTGTAAAAAAAAATGGTGAACACTTCAACTAATACTATGAACATTCGTTTACTAGAGCATCTCTTACTTGAAAATGTGACACTATTTCATGAAGATTTTTCTATAGTAGTGTGAACATTTTAAGTAGTATTGTGATAATTATAAGAAATGTTCATGTACTAGAGCATCTTACTTGATCCTTGTTTTTAAAGTCATAGTCCCAATCATCTTGCCCATGGAAATTTTCCATGTGATGCATCAAATAAATGCCATAGTTTGTGACATCTATATCCAATTTCCATGACATTCCCAATAGTTTTTGTTTGAAGTAATTTACACCTTTCCAGTTTTCTTTTTTCTTTGTCTTCAACCATTGAGAAAGAACATTCATCTAGAACAAGGAATTTTTTTGTTATAATCTAAGCATTCAATTTTATTGTAATTTTAGTATTATGGAACATGAATGATTATTATCTTACCATTTTTTTCGGCATATCCCCGTATTTTGATTTTTGATTCACTTTTTCTGGCAATAATATGTTGGCAACGATGAATATTGACTTCTGTTCAATGTCGACACACAACAGATATAAGTGTCCCTCATACAAACAAGGAAAGAAGAACTGTAACAAAGAATAGTATATTAGAGATCAATTGTACATGTATTGTTTACTTGAATATTGATTACTTGAATTTGATTTTTAGTTACTTTATTCAGATTGTTGACGGAAGGTATCCTGGAATTTGCTAATTCCTCATCGATTCGAGCAAGTGCAATTGGTAACCTATCCTTCATTGGCATTTTTGCTGGACAAACTTTGTTTGTACAATTTGGATCTGTAAACATTTGATAGTGTATATGTGAACAATTATTAGTAAATATGTGCTTAGATTTAAGTAGTGTTCAAAAAATGTTCACAGGATTATAAACAATGTTCACATGATTATAAGTAATGTTCAACGGATTATAAGTAAGGTTCACAACAATGTTCACAGAATTATATGTAATGTTCATAGGATTATAAGTGATGTTCATAGCATTAAAAGTAATATTCATAGTAATGTTCATAGAATTAATACTCATAAGATTATAAGTAATGTTGACATGATTATAAGTATCATTATAACTAATGCTTGAATATTTAAAATATCACTTACAAAAGGCAATGTGCTGAAGTGAACCCTGTCACGCTTCTTTTGAGTTTCACTCATGACACTAGTGTTGAGAATTGTTGCCCATGAGTCAATGTTAGAGTTGATTACTTCTTCATTTGGTGTTATTGTTCTGATGTCCTCATGTTTTACCGCATTTTCACCGTCAAAATAAAGGACTTTATTGTATTTGATTAAGTAGTGTCATTAAAAAAATACTAGTGATTGAGGAATTTATTTTTTTAGAACAAAATAAAGAATACATCATGAATTACCCGTCGTCGCCATCTGAAAAGGCGTAGTTCGTAATAGTGGTTTGTAATGCATCTGCATCTTTGAAAAAATCTTTATATCTCACCATGAAAGGTGGACGGAAGCTGCTGGGTTTCGGAATGGCTCTTTGGGGTCTGGTAGCCCTGTCCATTAGTGAATATTTGATAGTAAATTAGTGAACATTTTGTAGTATTTAAGGTTTGTATTGTGTAAAATTAGTATTAAGGATTATGTATTACCCTTGAAGTTCTGGTTGGTTGTTTTTTGCTTGCTGTTGTTGTTGTTCATCTTGGTGTTGTTGTAGGTGTTCATATTGTTGTTGGTGTTGTTGTTCATCTTGTTGTTGTTGTTGTGTTTCTTGTTGTTGTTGTTCTTCTTGTTGTTATTGTTGTTGTTGCTGCTGTTCTTGTTATTATTGTTGTTGGTGGTGGTGTTGTTGCTGCTATTCTTGTTGATGTTGTTGGTGGTGATGTTGTTACTGATGTTCTTGTTGATGTTGTTGGTGGTGTTGTTGCTGTTGTTCTTGCTGTTGTTGGTGGTGGTGTTCTTGTTACTGTTGTTGGTGGTGTTGATGTTGCTCTTGTTGCTATTGTTGCTACTATTATTGTTTCTTTTTTTGCTCATCTTCTCCAAGATGTGTTTCAGGTTCTTGATAGTTTATGTTTGCAAGTCCTTCCTGCTTAAACGATTTGAGAACATCATGTGTACTTGATATTGGTGTACGCAATCTTAAATCTGTGTCGATGTTCGGCTCTGGAGATAGAGGTTGTTGCTTTTATGATTCAGGAGTTGGGAGAAGCCAGAATCCAGTGTCAAATGGGATTTCAGGATCAAATTCTCTTTTTTCTACGAGCACAACTCTTTCATCCCTTTTCATTTCACCTATTATGTTCCTTTCAATCCTTTCAATCTCTTTTAGAAAGGAAGGACTTTCATATACATCTTTGTCTTGTGACAGTGAGTATACTTGTTCTAGTCCTTATTTCTTCATTGTTTAAATGAAGTCAGTTGCTGAATGAAGTAAGTTGCTGTTTGTGCTAGTGTATTATCTAGTATTATGTCTAGAGCTTCAATAATCAATGAAGTCAATTTCCTCACATGAGTACCTAGCAACTTTAGTTCTTCAAGGAATTATAATAATTGTAATTATGTCATCACTTCTAGCAAATGTGAGGTTGGTTGTGAATATTGTTAGCAATGCATTGAACATTTACAAGTCATGTTGTGAACATTATTAGCAATACAATGAACATTAGTAATTTTTTAAATAAGAATTCTAATGAACATTCTAGACAATATATTGAACATTTTGGACAATATAGTGAACATTTAAATATTAATATTTCTCATGTACAAGTTTATGTTACTATAAAATTGAATTAAAATTATTTCTAGGTGAATTAGTATTACCTCAATAGTTCATTCAGATGGTTTTTTTTATCATGTTTTCCTTCATGCTTGTGTTGTTGTTGTTAAGGTGTGTTGTCTTCAGGCTGCATTTCAGCACACTTCTTCTCAACATTCTTTTTTTTTTCAGCAGGCTTGGTCTCACCATATTTCTTTTCAGCAAGGTTATTCTCAACAAGTTTTTGCTTTTTCCTTTTAAGGACTTCCCCCTTCCCAAACCCTTCAGCAACTTCTGTTGATATCCTATCATAAATCATCTTTTTGTTCCATGTTGCTATTAGCTAGGGGGAATGTCCTTTGCTGTGAGATGCCCTGCCTTTTAACTCTATTGAAGTAGCAGAGCTGTATCAAGAAGTTATATAAGAGGGATGTTAGTTTATGAAAATTTGTGTATCATTTGTGATGTTCATAGTATTATAAGTAAAAAAGAGGGATTATATGTAATATTCATATTATTATAAGTAAAATTCATAGCATTATAAGTAATGTTCACAGGATTATAAGTAATATTCATAGCAATGATCATAGGATTATAAATGTTCACAGAAATGTTCACAGGATTATAAGTAATTTTCACATGATTATAAGTAATGTTCATAACATTATAAGTAATGTTCAGAGCAATGTTCACATGATTATAAGGAATGTTCACAGAATTATAAGTAATGTTCATAGCAATATTAGTAATGTTCACAACAATATAAGTAATGTTCACAGGATTATAAGTAATGTTCACATGATTATAAGTAATGTTCACAACATTATAATCTGAGTAATGTTCACAGCATTATAAGTAATGTTCACAGCATTATGAATAGTGTTCTGAACAATAAAATAGGTAGTTAATGTACTTAGAGTTAAAAAGCAAATTGGTCCTTAAACGAAGCTTTGGCTCTTAGTCTTGAAATCAATTGTTGTTTGTATGAGCTGTTAGTGAACAAACTTGCACCAATTTAGGTATGGTACAAGTTGCAATTCAAGTCCATCATTGAGTATAAGAACATGAAGTTGCATTGTGAACTTACTTTTGACACCATCAGTCAGTTTACAACACGTACAATAAAGTTGTAAAGGAAGTCATTATCAGCTGGTGCATCTTTCAATCCAATGTAGGGATTCACTATCTGATTGACTGAAGGTCTTCCCGCTTGTGGCCCAATCCCAAATGACTCCCTCCATCTTGCTAAGAAAGCTTTGAACTCTTCTGTGTAAAAGTCTAGTTGTGGCTCAAGTATTACTATTTGTCCTTTTGGAAGACCCATTACATAACGAACGTCTTCCTCATCTACTAGTACCGGGCTGTTGTGTTTCAGATGAAACGCAGACCCATCCGCATCATATGCCACAATCAATGCAGCATTGAATGAGAGGTTGCTAGGAGGGAAGTCAAGCTTGAGCAATGCCCCAAGGCTAATCCTTTCCATTGTCTCTCTTTTTTTCTTTGTTAGTTCTGCGGCTAGTTTCATAAATAGCAAGTGTCGTCTTGTTTTCTTGTTTTCTTCATCGTCAATGTCATCATCATACATCATCTATATTTGATACATTAGAAATCAGGAAATGAAAAATATTGTAAATAATATTTTAAAAACAAATTGTCACAGATTTATTACCACATGTTCACACAGTTATGTAGAATAGTTCACACATCAGGTTTACATTATCACTCACAAATGTTCACAACAATAACTAAAAACATGCAATAATAACCCATGCAATATTATACTTTCATGAGAAATGTTCACACAATTTGTTGTAAATATTCACATGTTCAGAAACAATGTTCACAAATTAGAAACAAATGTAAGTAATGCACTTAACATTTAAAATTTAGGTTGTGATATTTGTTAGAAATGCAGTGAACATTTATGACTGAGGTTGTGAACTTTTTTATAATTTAATATAGGCATTTTAGGGTTAATATTTATAGGTCAGATTG
The DNA here is from genome assembly GCA_951394345.1 of Salicornia ramosissima. Classification (NCBI taxonomy): domain Eukaryota; kingdom Viridiplantae; phylum Streptophyta; class Magnoliopsida; order Caryophyllales; family Amaranthaceae; genus Salicornia; species Salicornia ramosissima. The sequence goes on from OX596236.1 coordinate 21,695,763, forward strand.
TGAACACAAGTAGTTAACATTCTGGACAATGTTGTGAACATTCTGGACAATAGTATAAATTAGAAATAAAATTATTGAACTAAAATGTTCACACACTTTCTAGAAAATATTCACAGCTTCACAACCAAATGTTCACAAATTTTAAAAAAAAAATTATAGTTAAACATACCAGTTTATCTTTTCCCATTTTGACAATACTCTCCTTTACTTCATATTCAATAAATTTGTTGTCCTTCTTTTCTTTTTTTGTTTGCTTTTCAGCTGGTGGTTTGAGTGCTTTTCTTTTTTTGGTGATGGTTTAGTTTCTTGAGTTGCAAGGTCTTTGTTTTCAGGTTGTGGTTTGATTGCTTTTCTTTTCTTTGGTGTAGTTTCCAGAGTTGGAGGGTTCTTGTCTTCAGCTGCAGCTTGAGATTTTAGTGGTTTGGAATTTGGTGCCCTCACCAACTGTTTTTTCTGTGCAGCTTTGGCAGTTTTTTGTTGTTCTTCTTTCTTTATTTTCTTAAACAATGTTTTGTTTTTTTTTTTATTACAACTGATTTCATTCTTTTCTTCTTTGTCTTATTTGGTGGTTTTTCATCTCGGTTGTCTTTAGTTTGTGGTTGATCCTCTTGTGGTGGTGGTTGTTGTTTCCATGCCTGTTGTTGTTCTGCTTGTGGTGGTTGTTATTGTTACTTTGGTTGTGGTTGCTGATCTTGTTGTTGCTCTGCTTCTTTTAAGTTTTTGTTGCATATTTCATATTAGTTTGTGTAATTAGGAAATACATGAAGAAATATGGATATGTACCTTGCAAGAATTGTTCTACCCTAGGTCTTTTAATTTTGACAATGATTGGTGGCCTTTTTTCTTTGGCTTTGAAGATATATGTCAACATGCAATGTATATTGTTTGAATGAGTTGTGTATATGATGGCATTAAATTATTTAAAATCACTTTATATTGCAAATGCAACACAACTAGGTTATCATTATTCCTATTTTATTTTGTGAACATTTAGTAAACAAATTGTGAAGATTGTAGCAGAAATATGAAGTGCAAATTTATGTGTAATACTGTACACATTTAGTACAGAACTTTATTTTGTAATTTGAAAAGTTAGTGTTTCTCATATGGTGAACATTTATGTGTAATATTGTGAACATTATATTTGAAGTGTGTGAGCATTTACTACATAACTTTGTTTTGTCATTTGAAAAATTAGGGATTCTAATATTGTGAACATTTATGTGTATTACTGTGAACATTTTCTTTTAAGTATGTGAACATTTTGTACAAACCTTAGATTTTCAATTTGAAAAGTTAGGGTTTCTAATATCGTAAACATTTATGTGTATTACTGTGAACATTTTCTTTTAATTGGTGAACATTTAGTACAAACCTTAGGTTTTGAATTTGAAAAGTTAAGGTTTCTAATACCGTGAACATTTATGTGTATTATTGTGAACATTTTGTTTCAAGTGTGTGAAAATTTTGTTGTAATTTGAAAAGATAGGGTTTCTAATATCATGAACATTTGTGGCTTGTGTTATGAACATTTTTCTTAAGTTGGTGAATGTTATAAATGCAAATTTTGCAGTCAATATCTACGAATTATCATAGAAGGAAGATAATGTTATCTTACTTTTTTGCCTCTTCTCTTTGCTGAATCTCGTCTAAAACTCTTTGTTCCATGGTTTTTGGACTTTGTGTCTCTGTTTGTTTTTTTTTGCTTTTGGTTTGATGAAATCTGCAAGTATTTCTTATTTTGATGGTGATTTTTCTTCTCTGCATGTAGAAATAATTATAATTGCAAACACTTTTTACAAAAACTTCACGATTTTGGTAAAAACTTCATTTACACGAACATATATAGATACAATTTCTTTCAAAATGTCATCAATTTATGGAAAAACTTCTAAAAATTGAAGCAAAACTTACTCATCATTTTGTTGCTTTTTTTTTGCATGTTCTTCGTTTGGTTGAGTTTTTTGCTTCGATTTTGCCAGTTTTGGTACCGGAATGCTTGTGTTATTGCAGTGAATGTGATTTTGTGATTTTTTTTTGCAGTATTTTGTGGTTAATCTTGATGAATTTAGCGTGTTTTTGGATGAAAGTTGAGAGAAAAGAAGTAGTTGGATGGAAGTTGAGAGAGCGATTTTTTGGAATGGGAGATGAAACGTTTGAATGTTGTCAGAGAGAGGTATTGATAGGGCTGGGTGTAGGCGCGCGTTTTTTTTTTTGTGACGCGCCTGGACGCGCGGAACCATGTATAATTGTGTGGTCCCAGGTCCATATATTACTTATTACCTTTTTGCAATATAATGTTCGTTCAAACCATAATTATACATTCAATCAAATTAAAGAATTATTATTATGTCTTTTTTGGTAAGTAAATGAATTGTATTGTAACTTTACCAAATACAACCCATGCCCTTCAAAAGGGGAACAACAACTATACAAAGCCAATTCTTCTGCTAACCAATTTTGCACATTTACATGATTACATCCCAAACCATAGGCCCAAAATTTGTTATATCTAGTAATTACACAACAGTTAACAACTTTACAACCATCTCAAGACAATTAATGACATTATTTAATTCCAAAGCACATTATTTCTTTGAGCCCAAAGCTGATAGCCTGGTGCCATCAACTGTAATACTCCAAAATGTTGGGCCAGATTTGTTCTTGTTTGTTTATGTGATTGCTTTTTTAACCATATTTTAAGGCACAAATTTTAATCTAGTAAAATATTAATTGGGTTTAAGCTCCAACCCATCTTTGCAAAGCAAGCCCAAAATCCCTAAACACACCTAGACTAGCCAGCTCCCTATCTCTTCCCCTTGATTTTATTTTGTTTTAGATAACAATCTAGATCATGAAACATTTAGGTTGTTCTAGAATGCACCCAAAAAAATCTTATTTTTCCTATTTTAACTCGAAGTGTTGAGGAGCCTAACCTCTTTAATCTTAGAACCAAAAACACATAAACTTACTTCTCTTTTCTCTTCCTCTTCCACGACTCTCTCCCCCTTTCTCCCTCTCTTTAATTTTCTACCTCAATTATTTAATTCAAGGTTAAGGATTTATTCATCAACATCTTAAACCAATATTTCCACACAAAAAAAAAAAAATCAATCAAGAATTTGGTGTTGGTGATCTCTTGCGATCGGTTTTGGTGCACGTATAAGAGGATTTCCTTTACCATTTTTTTTTTGTTCTTCAATTTAAGGTAACTAGATATTCTACATGAATTTGGAAATCTAATTTATATAGATTAATTAGGGTTAAAACAATAATAGACCAATTTAATTTGACAATTATTCTTTTAAAATGTTCATGATGCATAACAAATTGATAATGAAGGCTAATGGAAGGCTAGGAGTGTGGAGATAACAAAGATTCTGGAATATTTTTTCCATAATTTGTTTTCAACATCTAATCCAAAAGGCTTTGAGGAGGCTCTTAGTGGCTTGGAACATGTGGTCTCGGATGATGATAATAATATATTAATATGTTGATGGAGGAACCGAAAGGGGAGGAGATTAGAGAAGCACTACTCTTTCAAATGCACCTAATAAGGTGCCAAGTATTGATGGCTTCCATGCTTTATTTTTTCAAAACTTTTGGCATGTTGTGGGAATGGATGTGATTCATTATGTTAAAAATAGGCGGAGAGGTGAGGTTAATGTGAGTGATATAAATAAAAATTGTACTGTTATGATCGGGAATATATGTGATTCATTATGTTAAATATTGGTGGAGAGATGAGGTTAATTTGAGTGATATAAATACAACTTATATTGTTATGATCCCAAAATGTGAGGAGGCCATGGAGATGGGGCATTTTTGCCCGATAAGCCTGTGCAATGTTATTTACAAAATAATTTCAAAGGTCTGGGCAAATAAATTAAAGGGTCTACTTAATAGAATTGTCTCTCATAATCAAAGTGCTTTTGTGCCAAAACTTCTTATTACCGACAATGCTTTAGTTGCTTTTAAAGTGTTTCATAAAATGAAGAGGGTAGGGTCGGTAAAAGGGGGTTCTGTTGCTATAAAATTGGACATGAGTAAAGCATCTGATAAAGTAGAGTGAATTTTTTTGGAGAAGGTCATTGAAAAGGTAGGGTTTCGTGTGGAGTGGAGGAGAAAGGTTATGGAATGCATTTTAAGTGTCTTGTTCACTTTTTAAATAAATGGAAGGCTGGAGGGTTCGATTTCACCGACGTGTGGATTACACCAAGGTGACCCAATCTCTCCATATTTGTTCATTTTATGTGTGGAGGCTTTTTTCATGTTTGATTAAAATAAGGAGGTGTTGGAGGGGAGATGGCATAGGATTAAGGTGTATAGGAGGGCTCCTAGAGTGTCACATCTTTTCTTTGCAGATGATAGTATCGTTTTTGCAAAAGCTACCACGCAAGAGTGCTCTAGAATTACCAACGTGATTGGTGTGTATAAGAGGGCCTCGGGACAAAGCTAGGGTAAATCTTGATAAGAAAAATGTAGTTTTTAGCAACAATGTTGGGGTTACTAAGCGAAAAGAGATCGTTAGTTGATATGATTGGGATTAAAGAAGTAGACCATCATGAGAAATATTTAGGGCTACCCACAATTATAAGGATATCTAAGAAGGTAATTTTTGCTAGTCTAAAGGTGTGGAAGTGGGAGGATAAATGGTTGGCGGGCAACGAGAATGGTTTTATACCTACAATGTGACCAGGGGCGGATATTGATTTGAGGGTGAGTGATCTTATAAATTTTGATGTGGGGCAGTGGGATGAAGAAAAAGTGGCAGCAACTTTTGTTGAAGTTGAGAGAGAACATGTTCTTGAGCTCCCATTATCACATTTATGACCAAGCGATGAATTATATTGGTGGCCATCAAGAGATGGTGTTTACACTGTAAAATCGGGCTATTGCCTAGCATTCCTTGGGCACTTAAATGGATGGCATGCTCAACAACTTTTTAATGATGATGGCACTTGGAGGAAACTTTGGGGGCTACTAGGACCTCCGAAGCTGCGATATTTTATGTGGAGAGCCTACAAAGAAATGTTAGGGGTCACAGAGCGTTTGCACTATCGCCATGTGACGGAGAGTAAGATGTGCAATGTTTGTGGTGCGGATTCTGAGTCTATTATTCACACCATAATTGAGTGCACATATGCGAGGAAAGTTTGGGAGGGCATCGAGTTTAAAGAAATGCTAAGGGATGCCCCACGAATAAATGTTACTTAGCTAATCAGATTGGTTTTAGACAGGATCAATGGCGAGAATTTATGTCGCTTTGCGACTCGGAGCTGGGCAGCGTGTCACTTTCAAAATGTGATGGTTTTGAGAGGTGTGTTCCGGATGTTGATTCTATTGCTACTGGATGGATGCGGTTTATATATTTATGGTTATAATGATTATGCTAGCGTTGTCTTCACACATGGGAATACTTTGCATGGGACAATTTCTCTTGCTAGCTGGACGCCTCTTCCTCTTGGCTTCGTGAAGGTAAATGTAGATGCACACATCGATAACCAGTAGTGGGGTGTGATTGGCTCCTAGGGTGTCGTAGCCCTAGTCGCCTAGTAAATATACAATTTATATACCTACCAACTAACACGTAGTATTAACGGAGTTAGGGTCGATCCGCAAGGAACTAATACGGACTAGTTGTAACCAAGTTGATCCAAGGGTCTTATTTTTTTTATTGAGTGAAAAGTGGAATTAAATCGAAAACCTAAAACAAATTGAATTGAAAACTAAACAAATTGAATTGAAAAACTAAACGAATTGAAAATCCAATGACTAAAACTCTAAGGATTAGACTTCCTAATGTTACTTCAATCGGAGGAATTACAATCATTGAATAAACTCATGTTCGAATATCTCAAATGCAAAGTGAATATTCAAAAGGCATTAATGAACTCAATCCCAAAACCCTCTCTCGATTAGGCAATAGGAAATTCTAGGAGATGCTAAATTAACCTCTCTCGATTAGCCAAGTTAGCAAAACCTAAAATCGAATTCGTCAAATACTTTATCAATTCACAATCCTAATTACTATCTCTAGCAATTAAGAAATTCTCATGGAAATATTGAAAGCAATTATCAAAATCATCAACAATCACCAAACTCAACATGAACACTTCACCAAGATATCATGCAAGGTTCAAGAATTCTAGAGAAAATACATTCAAGATTATTCAAACACTAAACCAATCCAATGATTTACCTCCTAAATCAATAACATCAAGTCATCCAATCCCTAAAAAAAGAACTACGCACTAATGGAAGTCATTAAAACTAAACTCATGAAATTCAATCAAATCTATTCTAAGAAGCAAAAACTAATTCAATCAAATCTAAAATAACAAAAAAGTTGTAAGAACTTGCAATCTAAACATTAATGGAAAACAACAAAACCTGGATTGGAAATCAAATGTAGCCAATGAATCTTGACATTAAATGGAGAACAAAAATTTGAAGAACAAATGGTAATCTATTTTTGATTATTGGAAATCTAAGAAATTTGAGAGAGTTTTTTCTACTTGAGAGCTTCTTGAATACAATCTAATGAGAGTCTAGATCTAACCATAATAGTGTCTAAAAACAAAGCCTAAAAACCCCCAAAAACTAAACTCTAAAAATTAAACAAAATACACAACCAAAACAGGGCATTTCACGTGCTGCAGGTCGTGTACGGTCGTGCACGGTCGTGCAGTAATAAGCTGCATGACCATGCAACTTAGTTGCAAGACCTTGCAGTACTAAGCTGCACGACCGTGTAACTTAGCTGCACGATCGTGTAGTTAAACCTTGCACGGTCGTGGCGAAACGAAGGTCAAGTTGCACGATCGTGCGAGGTTTGCCTGCACGGTCGTGCACTCCAATAAGGGGCTCTCTGACCTCTGCACGAGCATGTTGCACGACCGTGCAGTAATAAGCTACACGATCGTGCTCAAAGGAAGGGTAGTTGCACGGTCGTGCAGATCTGTGCACTCGGTCTTCAAATGCTCATATATCCTTCGTTTCTTAGCGGAATTGAGCATATAATATATCAAATTAAAGCTATTGGAATACGGAATCTTCTCCAAGTGGAATCACCTGAAAAAGAGTTATAGAAAAAAAGATATGAGTCTTTGAATCAGCCTATATATGCAAGAGCACTTGAAATGCTTTCATTTTGAGCCTAATTATTCAAGAAAACAAATAAAACATAACATTATTGAAGGAAACCATGAAATAAGCTAATTCTATACTAAAAGACTAAAAACCAATGAAATAAAGTCTAGATGGCCCGAATGACAAGTGAAACGAAGCCGGAAAATGGGTCCAAAATGGACTGATCAAAATCCCCCAAGCTTGCCTTTTTGCTTGTCCTCAAGCAAAGAAAACTAAAGAAAAATGGAAACCAAAAGTCTAACTCACTTTCGTAAAATCACGGTCACTTTTAGCGCAAGTAACAAGCCCTTTAAACCCCCAATTCGCCAAAGAGGACGAGTATGCTCTCGTAAGGGTTTCCAAAGAGTTTAACCCATAACTCTTACCAACTACAAATTAACCTAAAACCAAAAAGAAAAGAAAAGAAAATAAATTAATTCTCTAGCCGAAAAGGAGAAAGGGCATAAGAGAAAAAAAAGTTTCCTAATTCTACCAAACTTGGCATGCAAAAGACCTAAGGAATTGACCCAATAGGAAGAAAGAAAGGAAACTAAGAAAATTATGCACAACCTAATAGTCCTAAAGCTAGTTCCAATCATACCACAAACCAACCAAAGAGTTCAAATCCACCTAACTAGGAGTGTCTCATGATTCCGCGAAGGAACCGGAAAGAAAAGGGAAAACGCATCCGTTGTGAATGGATCATTTATTTTGGAGCTAGAGTTAACCCCCCATCACTCCCCTTTTTCTCCTAGTAATGAAATGCTTCTTTTTTTCCTTTTTTTTTTTGAACTCAATGAAGAAGTTGCCTTTTTCACACTTAGTCGGCTTTTATTTCTCATGAAAATTCAAAAATAAGAGAACACCAAAAACATGCTTCTTTGTGCTATTTAGCCTCCTATACAATCTGCTTACTTGCTGCAAGCTCTGAGCCCTGCAGTTCAGCTTGAACTTGCTGCTCACCTGCTGCCAAACTCTTCTGCTGCAAGCACAATAAAAAAACACATGCTCCTGAGTTTCATCAGTAATACCACACATAGGACAGCTTCTATCAATTCCCTGCATATAAGTAGCAATTCTGTCCTTTATTTTCAGTCTCCCCTGCATAGCAACCCAAGAAATAAATTGGTGCTTTTTAATGGCATACCTATCCCATACCAAAGCACTCTAAGAACATCTAGTTTGATCCCTCTGAGCAGCTTATAAACAGTAATAATCTTATAAGATCCCTGCCCCCACTGAGCAGGATCCAACACACCTTTGATCCTTTCCTTCACAGCACATAGCTACCTCCAGTACCAACTGCCAGCAGCAGTAGGCTAATAGCTCACCCAATTTTGTCTTTTTAGGTACACCTTCTTCACCCAATCAACCCATAAGTTCCTCTGATTTGCAGCCACAGCCCAAATATGCTTCCCCATAGCAGCCCAATTCCATGACTCAGCATGTCTAGCCCCCAACCCACCTGCCTTTTTCTGCTTACAAACAGTATCCCAAGCCACAGAGCCCGGGGATAGACACACCCTGCCAAACCACAAGAACCCTCTACACATGGCCTCAATCTTCTTCAGAACATGCTTAGGCAGAATCATGATCTGGGTCCAATAAACCTGAATACTCATGAGCACAACATTAACTAGAGTAAGTCTTGCAGCAAATGACATATGCCTTGAACTCTAAATCTTTATCCTAGAACACATCTTATCCACCAAGTGATCACAATCAACCTGTGATAATTTCTTGGGGCTTATTGGGACCCCAAGATAAGTAAAAGGAAAAGATCCCTCCTTAAATCCAGTAATCTGTACAATTTGAGTCTTGATCTCCTCACTAACACCATGGAAATAGATATTAGTCTTCAGTGCACTAGCTTCAAGCCCAATTGCTTTAGAAAAAACATCAAAGCCTTTCATCACCATTTTGACAGAACTTATATCCCCACCACAACACAAAATCAAATCATCAGCAAAACTCAGGTGATTCAGTCTTACAGCCCTACATCTTGGGATGGAATCTGAACTCTTTTTTATCTCCAACTATCTTAAGTATTCTAGACAAATACTCTATGCACAGCACAAAAAGCAAAGGGGAGATTGGATCTCCTTGCCTCAGACCCCTAGCATATTTGAAGAACCCATGAGACACTCCATTTACCATCAGAGAGAACATTGGGGTAGTAATACACTGCATAATCAAATCAACAAATTTTACAGGAAACTTCAAAGCCACCATCATTTCCTTCACAAAGCCCCATTCTACTGTATCATAAGCTTTTTTGATATCAAGCTTGATAATACACCCTGGATTCCCATTCCTTCTACCATACCCTTTAACCAAATCCTGACAAATCATAATATTGTGGGCAATAAACCTACTATGAACAAAAGCACTTTGATTCATCGCAATGACCTCAGGTAACACTTTTTTAAGTCTTCCACATAAGACCTTAGAAATGCACTTATAAACCACATTACAACAAGCAATGGGCCTATACTCAGTTACATTCCTAGGACAAGAATTCTTAGGAACCAAAGTTACCATAGTAGTATTCAGCTCCTTTAACAGTTTACCCTCATTCAGAAAGTCCAGTATAGCTTGACTCACCTCCTTTCCCACTATATCCCAACTAGCTTTAAAAAACTTACTCCCAAAGCCATCTGGTCCAGGGGCCTTACAATCATCAATTCCAAACATAGCCTCCTTCACCTCCTGCAAAGGAAAAGGGCTACAAAGGAAGGAAGCCATTTCCTCAGTAACCATAGGCCCAGTTCTGACCACTGCTATACTAACCCCCTGCCTATGCTGCTTACTAGTCCCCAACAGGTCCTTATAAAAGTCCAAGAAAACATCAGGCACCTTATTAGGCTCACTAATCCAGTCCCCTTTAGCATCCACAACAGAATAAATTGCATTATGAACCTGCCTCTGCTTTAAAGCCCTGTGAAGTAAGGCAGTATTTTGATCCCCCTCTTTGATCCAATCTGACTTAGCCTTTTGCTGTAAAAAAGATTGAAAGGCCCTTTGCTTGTCCTGAAGAGTCTTCATAGCCTCCATTTCTTCAGTAATACACCCCAAATCCCCTGGATTCTTATGAATAGCTGATTGACACTTATCCACCTAGAGTTTAGCCTGAATATACTACACCTCTATATCTTTGAACCCCAAAGAATTCAATTCTCTCAGAGCCCCCTTTACTGACTTCAACTTCCAAACTACTTGGAACATACTAGTCCCACTAATCTGCACCCCCCATGCCTGCCTCACCACACTAAGGAACCTAGGATCATCACACCACATGTTAAAAAACCTGAAAGGCTTCTTTCCAGTAATAGGTTGTGGAATCACACTAACAATTCCAGGACAATGGTCAAATTCTCCCTCATTCATATAGAAAATTTCAGCCTGATTATACTTATCCATCCACAATTCATTCCCCATTGCTCTATCAATTCTAAAATACACTCTCTTACACCCCTCTTGTTTATTTTTCCATGTAAAGAAATTACCAGTTTGTTTTAAGTCCTGCAGCTTGCACGAATTTACACACTCAAGGAAAGGTGCAATCTCTTGCAATCTCACAGCACTTCCTACTCTTTCACCAGTATTAAGTACACAGTTAAAATCCCTAAGAACCAGCCAAGGTAAATTACTATTAGTCCCCAAGAACTTCAAATCCAGCCACAGCCTCTCCCTCTCCTTTGCAGTGTTAAAAGCATACATAAAAGAGCAAGCAAAAACCTCTTTGGAATGAACAACTTCCACCACACAATGCATCAGTCGAAGTACACCCATTTCCTTTGCATTGTTAAATTGATCTTAATTTTTCTTTGTGGAAGTATTGTATCTGATGGTCTGACAGACGAGATTTGGTCTGACCACCCATTTCCTTTCTACACAACTACACCTCCACTTCATATTCCTTCGTAGCTCTGCTCTTCTTCTCTCTGTAACTGGTTGGGTTGAGGCTATTACGATGGGTATGATTTCGAAATTTGTTGGATCAACCAAACCAAGGAGATCGAAGAGTTCGTCTGTAGCCCAGTGGAAGCTTATGTCAATTAGTGGGAATGATTGTGCAGAAGAGTTCGAATTTTGTTTTTCTTCAAAAATGGAGATGAATATGCAGAAGAAGATGAACCGGTCAAAGCCATTATTACTACTGCAGTCATTTTTGATGATCTTCAACAACCAAGTACTTAATTGATTGATGAACAAGAATTAGGTGTTGTTTGATTGTCAAAAACATAAGAATTGGGAGAAGTGAAAATTCATGAGAATTGTGAATTCCTAAATCATAGAAAATAAATTACCATATCGCCCTTGGTTAGATGAAAATTTAAAAATTCTCACATTTTCAACCAAACAAGTTTATTAAATTCCTAAGAATTTCATTAGATAAATAAATTCCTATAAATTATCATTTTCTGTGGAAATTATTGAATTAACTCCCTACATTAAACAAACAAGGCTTTAGATTGCGAACTATAATTTGATTTTTTTTAGCTGAATTGTGATTCATCGCTTAATAAGTTAGATCTTACTTAATTAGACACCTTCCATGGAATCCTATCCTCAGGACTAAACAAATCCATTTATTTTTTTATAACAGAATGAAAGAACAATCATTAGTACTATTCACCAATTACAGTTTCAAATTGAGCATAGAGGAGTTTCCAGGTTAGTTGGGGCATTGTATCAGCTGGCTATTTTATTTTTCCAGGTTAGTTGGCATTGTTCTAGGTAAGATATAATTTTGTCTAGGTAAGATAAAATTTTGTTCAAGTAAGATACTCCGTATAATTTTGTCCATGTTTATATTTCGGAAAAATTGTAAATAATAATCCAAAGTTTTGCCAATCTCAACTCAATAATCCGAAGTGGTTTTCTCCCCAAAATAATCCGAAGTTTGGGGGGGTCCTCCGCTTACTCGCTTAGTGGTCTGAGGTTATGGGCTACTTCCTATACAGGTTAAAAAATTCATGTGGGCCCCACTTTTTTTAAAAATTAATTTGCATTTTTTAAAAATTAGTTTTTTTTTTTTTTAGAAAAAGAAGACAAAAATTAAAAGAAAATCTCGAACAATTCCAGACTAACCCCCCACCCGATCCCCGACCACCGCCCACACTAACCACTGCATCGCACCACCGAAACCCACCCCCTTCTTACCACCGCCGACGGCCCCAACAACTCACCACCCCCATCCCCGAACCCAGCCACCAACTCCACCCCCATCCCCGACCCAAGCAACCCACTCCACCCCCATCCCCGATGACCGCACCCCAATACCCCCCTCCCCTTAGATCGGCCACCGCCGATTCCCCCTCCCCTCATACCTCCCGCCCTCAAAACCCCCATTCCAGACCTCCATAACCACCGAAACCCTCACCGTCAAACACCCCCCTCACCCTAGAAACCCTCCCCCCAACCGTCGAATCCACCACCTCAGCCACCCCCGACCTCAGCGACACCCTCCACGAGTCTCCCCACCCATTAACGACCCTCCTGAACTATCCCCCCACCATCCTCCGCCACAACCACCCCCATCCCCGCTACAAATAACCACCCCCCCCCCTCTCTTAATCTATTTTTGATTTTTTTTTCTTCTTTTTTTTATAAATTTTTATATGTTCATTAAGGTTTAATGGTTAGTTTATTTGGTTAATCAAATTAATTAAGATAAAATATGATTAATGGTGGGCCTCACCCCTCTTTTTACCGGTCTCTTTTTACCGGTTGAAAAGGTTAGAAACAGCTAAGGGACCATTAAGTGGAGATATCCCCAAACTTCATATTATTATAAAATAAAACAAACTTCGGATTATTTATTGGAGATGGCTCAAACTTTGGATTATTGAATGCAATTTTTCCTTATATTTCAGGCTAGTTGTATTTTTTTCATGTCAGTTACAATTTTTTCAGGTCAGTTGTAACTTTGTCCAGGTAAGTTATATTTTTGTCCGTGTCAGTTTTAATTTTGACCAGGTAAGTTTTCTTTATCCAAGTATGTGATTTTTTGTCCAGGTAAGTTATATTTTTGTCTAGGTCAGTTTTAATTTTGACCAGGTAAGTCATTTTTGGTCCAGATAAGTCATTTTTTTCCAAGTCTGTATAACTACGCAATTGTTGTTTGTTAATTTGGTCCTTAAATTACTAGATTTCTAAAAGTTGATGGACATCTTTGCTTTAATCTCTTATAAAAATTGGTTACTGAAATTGAGCTCATATTGTATTATTTGTGATCTCTATTATGCTTGTTTAGTGACAACCTCAATTTTTTTTGCTTTGATTGTCCTCACAGTTCAATAATTTGGTGTTTTATTGGGTAGTTAAGATATTTTACAGAGTTTTGGTCGCTCCACCATCTAAGGAAATAAGTGAACTAGATCAAAAGGGGGATTGATATGAACACATCAAAAATTGATATAGACACCTGAAGATGTGCTCTCACAATGAGAAATGCTCATATCAATTTTGAGTGTGTTTTTATCATTTCTCGACTAGAAGTATGTCAGCTATGGGAATTGTTACTTTACTCCTTGGACTTCTTATATGCTTGCCCTTGTCCCTTTTGCATTCATAAACAATGCCATGCTGATTTTATAAGAATATAGGTGGGATTTCTTATAGTTATAGCATTTGGGAGATTTTTTTTTTTTTGTTTTTAATAGCTATAGGTAGAACTTTTTTTTTATTTTGGAGAAAAGGTAGACAAAGAAGAAATCAGGAACCCTTCCTCTCGAAGAGAAAACCTGATTTATCTAATGCTAAAAAATAAGAGAATTTAGCATCCATAAAAGGATCAATATCAATGTGCGAAGGGGTCCAGTGCCCCAGAGACGCAAGGTAATCCGCCGTGTAGTTAGCTTCACGGAAGACGTGGGCTGAAGAAGAGGTAGCAAAATCTCGAAGGATAGAGCGGATATCGTCCATAAGCAACTGGATCTTCCAAGGACAACGGAATTTACCCTTCAAAACACGAATAACAGTTAGGTTATCACCTTCAATAAGGATAGAAGTCAACTTATATTCTCGAGCTAATAAAAGACCATTGCGGAGAGCTGTAGCTTCAGCAATGAGGGGGGAAGCTTTGCCCAAAAAGAACGCACGGGCAGCAAGACAAGTACCATTATGATCTCTGAGGATAACACCTGCAGAAGCAAAATTAGTAGTAGAAGAACCGTCAAAATTAAGTTTAATGGTGCCTGGAGGGGGAGGAAGCCAACCGACCATGGAAGGCCCCTTGGAAGCAGGCGGAGGAACTGAGGAAGTGTACAAAGAGTGAAGACCATCAACTGAAAGACGAGATTTCCATTCCTGAAAATAGGAAAAGGCATGAGAAAAAACAGCTGTTGAGGAAAAAGAGGAGTGACGAAAAACTAAATTATTCTGAGCTTTCCATATACTCCATAAGATATGGAATACCTTGACCAGGGAGGCATAATGCTGGTTATGAAGGGCGGAAAGAAGAGAGACCAGAGAAGGATGATATGGCAGACGTAGAATCCAGCGAATAGCCTGAACATAGGCCCAGACGGGACGAACAGTTGGGCAAAAGAGAAATAAATGATCCTGAGTCTCATTAGCTGATAGACACAGAGGGCAAAGGGGGGGGAGGGGAAGACCCCGGGAAGCAAGATTTTGACGAACCTGAAGGCCATTATGAAACAATTGCCAGGCGAACATCTGTAGCTTGGGGTTAATATCCAACTTCCAGAGCCAAAGGAAATCCCATTTAGGGGCGTAATCAGGGATACCATGGGCCAACCAAGTGGCAGATTTAATAGAAAACTAACCATCAAAAGAAAAACCCCAACAGGGTTCATCCATAATCGAGGAGGAGGGAAGGGGGATTCCTAGAATAGTGTTACAAACATCGAGAGGGAGAATTTCGGACAGTAAACGGAAGTTCCAAGACCCATGCGTGATGAAAGAATCTACTGTGAGGTCGAGATTGGGGATGTCAGAGGGGTTCAAATGAAGGTGAGAAATCAAACTCACTTTATACACCCAATTATCAAGCCAAAAGAGGACACTAGAGCCGTTACCAATTTTCCAACGGATGCCTTTAAGAAGAAGAGGGCGAATATGGAGAAGTTGCTTCCAAATCCACGAATCTTTAGGCTAGGCACGGTAGTAAAAGAAGGAGGAACGCCGAAGGTATTTCGCATGAATGATTTGAACCCAGAGGTTGGTATGGTCAGATAAGATCTTCCAACCAAGTTTGCAAAGATAAGCTTTATTAACTGCATTAGATTTGCGGAGACCTAACCCTCCTAAGGACTTAGGTCTACAAATTTTATCCCAGGAAATCATAGGCAAACCTGGTTTATCTGAACTTTGTTTCCAAAAAAAAGCACGATTAATACGATCCAAAGAAGAAGTGGTATTGACAGGAAGAGAAGCGGTAGACATAGCATAAGAAGGGAGAGCCTCTAAATTACTCTGAATGAGAACCACTTTGCCAGCTTTAGAAAGCCATTGAGCTGACCAAATGTTCAGCTTAGAATCAGCCTTACGAAGGATATGAGCAAAGTTAGATTTAGAACAAGTATTGGAGGAGAAAAAAACACCTAAATAGCGACCTAGAAACTGTTTGGGGGTCATATCAAAGAAACCCGCCAGATGGCGTTTTCGGGGGTTGTCCACTTTTTTGGAAAAAAACGATAGAGGATTTGTCGAAGTTGATAAGTTGCCCTGAAAGGGACATGAATTCGTTAAGCATTGAATAAAGTTTTGAAACAGCTGAGTGGGTTGCCTTACAGAAAAGGAGGCTGTCATCTGCAAAAAGAAGGCACGGTATTATGGGGGCCTTAGGGGAGAGCTTAACACCAATAGGAGAACGAGGGCAGGCAGATTCCACATCTAGCTTGCGAGATAAAACTTCCATACAAATAATAAAAAGACAAGGGGACAAAGGGTCTCCCTAACGGAGACCGCAAGAAGGGAAAATAACATTCTCCGTCTGACCATTAACTGAAGGAGAAAAGGAAACTGAAGTAATGCAAGGCCGAATCCAAGAAACCCACTGATTGTTAAAACCAAAGTTGTGAAGGGTGGCCCAGAGAAAATCCCATTCCACCCTGTCATAAGCCTTTTCCATATCTAGTTTTAGAGCAACCCAACCAGTAGTACTCTTAGACTTGGTGAACAAGTTCATGATTTCGTGAACTATTAAAATATTGTCTTGAATGGCCCGATCAGGGGCAAAAGCGTTTTGAAATGGACCTATAATTTTAGAAAGGAAAGGACGTAGTCGGGCGACGAGAATCTTAGCAATTCCTTTATAAATAGTGGTACAGAGGCTAATTGGTCGAAAATGGGAGGTGCGTGAGGGGGAATCAGTCTTAGGGATTAACGTTAGGATAGTGTGGTTAATTTGACGAAGGAGAATTCCATTATGGAAAAAACCTTTAATCGCTTTACAAAGATCCGGGGCAATGATATGCCGGTACGATTGGAAGAATTTCGGGCCAAACCCGTCAGAGCCAGGAGCTTTAAAGGGGGACATATCAAAAAAAGCATGTTTAATTTCATCATCCGTAATTGGGGCCGTAAGAATAGCATTGTCGTCCGAAGAGATAAGACAAGGAACCCAAGGGAGAGAAATGAGACGAAGTGACGGATGATTAGAAGTGAATCTATTACTGAAGTCCTTTTGGAAAAGGGCTGCGATTTCAGAAGTATCGTCTAACCATTGATTATCATCATTTTGGATACAGAGGATAGCCGCTTTACGAGTGCGGTTTTTAACAGTTTCGTGGAAAAAACGGGAATTGCGGTCAGCCGGTCACCTTGGGTGAGCCATCATTTACGGGCAAAATTGCCCCAATACTTTTGACCAAATTGGAGTAAACGTTCCCGTTGCTTAAGCAAGCGACATAGATGTTGCTGAATATGTATATTTGAAGGATGAATCTGGAGTTGGGATTCAACATTCTGTAGTTTTTCGTGGTTAATTTGGAGCTGACGTTGGGAATTTCCAAAAGATCTAAGGTCCCAACGACGTAATTCAAATTTGATAGTCCTTAACTTTTGGGCGATACAATAGAATCGAGATCCAGAGAATCGTTGTCTCCATCCCTTGGACACAATGTTCCCGGCTTTAGGGTAAGAGGTCCAATGATTCTGGAATCGAAACTGATGTATCCGATGGTGAATCAAACGATCAGTATGTAAGAGAATGGGGGCATGGTCAGAAATAGAAAAATGTTCATAGGTGAGGAGTCTATTGGGGAACATCGTAGCCCAATCAGGACTGGATATGGCCCGATCTAGGCGTTCGTAGACAGTAAACGTAGGAAACTTCTTTTTCCAAGAAAAAGGGGTCGATGTTGAAGGAACATCCAGTGCATCGGTGTGGGACATGAAAGAATTTAAACATGCAACGGAATCATTAGTGAGGGAAGTCCCTCCTAATTTATCTTGGAGATTAAGCATTTCATTAAAATCTCCTATAATACACCAAGGGAGTAGGAGGGGAGTTATAATATTTTCCAACATATTCCAAAAAGGAAGCTCATCATGTGATTGTGCCGGAGCATAAATTGTGAAAAGGTGAAATCGAAAAGTCGTTTGGATGTCATGGACCACCAAGTGGGTAAGACGATGTTGGAGCGAATGAATATCAACTGAAATATGGGTGGTATTCCAACAGACCCACATACCACCACAATGACCGAGGGATCAATAATGCAAATCTTTTCGAATTTAAGGATTTTCGATAGGCGAATACTATTTCGATTTGACAACATCATTTCGGTAAGGACGAGAATATCCGGAGAGAAACGACGAATTAGATATAAAAGTTCACTAAGTGCCTGTTGACGTTTGGCACCATGAATATTCCATGACAAAATTTTCAAAATTTTCATAATGGATCTAAAATTAAAAAGAAACTGATAATGGAAATACAGTAACGAAAAGTCCGGAAAGACAAACTCAAGAAATTGTCCAATAAAGAATCATAAAAAGTCCAAGACTCATATCGAAGTTGGGAGAAACCCAAAAGGATCTGAAATAGTGACGGGTACTCAAAGTAATGGGTCCATATGTAAGAAGGGTGAGCAATAAGAGAAATAAGGAAAAATACAGAAGGACATAAGAAAGTAACTACAAAAACGGATAAAAACAAAATAAAATAATAAAGCAAGAAAATAAACAAATACGAGAAGCAACGAAATACAAGGAAAATAACTAAAAAACCCAAAAAACAAAGAAGGGAAAAAAGGAAAAATACAAATGGACATAAGAACATTACTACCAAACCGGATACAATCAAAATAAAATAAAAAAGCAAGAAAATAAACAAAAAAGGTAAGAAAATAAATACAAGGAAAACAACT
This sequence comes from Salicornia ramosissima, assembly GCA_951394345.1. Lineage (NCBI taxonomy): Eukaryota > Viridiplantae > Streptophyta > Magnoliopsida > Caryophyllales > Amaranthaceae > Salicornia > Salicornia ramosissima. The sequence goes on from OX596236.1 coordinate 21,714,236, forward strand.
AAAAATCCCCAAAAACAAATGCTGCAGAAAGTTGGCGTGAACTGGGGATGATGAGCAATTTGAATAAACAAGACCATAAACCAACAGGGCCAGTGACAACAAGACCTGCAAAATCAGAACAAAATAAAAGTGAGAAAAACATATGAATAAATCAAAAAGAAAGGCACTAGATAATAACTGAAGTAAGAAGACAAGAAGTAGGCTCAGGCGATTTAAAGATCCCCATTTAGAAGGAAATCCCTGCTGCCACTCCGGGACAAGGAAGCCAACCATGGAAAGAATGGGAGTTCTACACGGAAGGCCTGTGAGAGCAGAAGCATAATTGGAAGAGGTAGGGGGAATATCAGACATGTGAAGTACAGAGAAATTGGAAAAGAGATAGACAAGCAAGAGAAGGCAAAGGATAATTAGAAGGAGTCTCAATGGTCGGTATTTATAGGTCGCAAAGAGTGGTGTTACAAGAAAATAAGTCCAAAAAAACTGGAAATGAAAAGGAAAATAAAATCCAAAAAAAGAAATACAAAAACAGGCAGAAATTAAACCATGCAAAGATGAAAATTGCAGCCGAGAACAAAAAAAGAACACCCTATGGATTGAAGCCAGAATCCAAGGACAGATGTCAAGAAGAAACAATTCAAAAAAGAGGAATAACAAAAACAAATACAAGAGGAAGAAAAAAAAGATCAACATGCAAAAGACCCACAAAGCACAAATTAAAAAGAAAAAACAAAATAAACCATAGAAGTCTTTAGATCTGAGAAAACACACCAGTGGAGCGATTAAAATAATCGCTAATACCAAATTAAGGGCCGCACTCACAGTGAAACAAGAACCCAAATCGCCAGTAGCTTCGTGAAAATGGCAGACAAAAGCATGCAATTGAACATCTGTCGAAATTAGTCGCAGTGGAAATAGAAAATCATGATTGTAAACTCGCAGAAGACTGACCAAGGAAAAACTTAAATTCTTCAAAGAAGAGATACCACAAATATGAACACAATGAAACCCCCCTAGAAATGGAGGGTTTCTGGGTCGCTGAGTAAAGGGGGATAGTGGGAGACAGGGAATCAGGATATAGGGTGGCTTCATAGGATAACCTATGGATGCATTAAATGCCACAATTAGAGAGAGAAAGGGAAGCATCATTAAGAAGATCCATAAAAGGATCATACGGTTACTATTTGAGATAAGCATGAGGAATTTAATTAAATTGGGGAGACAGATCATAAATGCAAAATGGGGCATTTTTCCTTTTCTTTTAGAGTTTCTCTCACTAGAAGGGACTCATAATGGATATAGGTAGAGCTTATTAGGTTCATATTAAAATGCATGTTTTGTCCAAATTAGTTGTTGTTTAGAAGTTGATTTTAGCTTAGCCTTAGTATTTTTGAACGAAGATTATCCTTTTCTAATTTGTCTCTAATTTTAAATTCTTTAATTTTTAACAACTATCTTATAAAATTGTCAGAATTATTAAAAATAAATAATCGCCTACTAATTTTTACCAATTAATATTGTTAGAACACGATGAATTATTACAAATAAATAATCACCTACTAAATTTTACAAACTAATAATGTTGGAACACGGTGCGCAACGCTCGCCATAAAGTATAAAAATTAATTTTATAAGTGGGTCATTTAACCAAAAGTAGTAATGAAAAATTTAATTTTTGAACGGACTAAAAGATAAAGTAGAGCATTTATTTACAGACGGAGAGAGTAATATTTTTCTCTCCACTTTATACATAGTACAAGCCTACACCAGTTATCTTGTAATTATCTCTCAAATTTTTTTCCGCCCTTCTTTTTTGCATATTCCCTTTACAAGATAACTTTAGAGTGTGTACTAGTGTGTTCTCTTCATCTTATTTTTTCTGATCTAATATTATAAGATAGATCTCAAAATGTATATAAATTTGAACTTATATTATGAGATCTGATCTGATATAAGTTGATGAAAACACACCCTTAATCAATGCAAACCATCAAAATCAGTCCTATCAATAGTTCAATACAAACAAAACCTTCCTTTGATAGAGTAATTAAATGTTTTATCCTTGAACACACTGCAAATAAAAAATGTAGTGAAACACTGAAACTAAACAAACAAGCTACAATGGTCTAATGGCCTTCTTAAACAAACCACAAAGAACCGAGGTTTCATTCATTAAAAAAAAAAAAAAAACAAATTAGTGACTAAACTGATTTTTTTTTTTTAAAAAAAAAAAACAGAAATTACACTATTCAAAATTTTGGGTCTGGAAAGAAGATCAAGGGCTCCCTCCTTCTAGCACCTTGGAATATACAATTAAGGTCCGTAGGTCTGACCAACCACATTTTAAGAGGTGAACATTCGTTCTTGACCACGCAAGATGCCTTTGCGATAGAGGCTGACAGGATCTTAGGTTTCATCATTTCCAGCCATGAAAATCTGATAAACATATATTTATTCTTCAATCAACTTTTGAATCAAATAAAAAAAAAAAAAGCTTTTGATTATGGAAAATAAGAATAAATATACTCATTCAAAGCAAGTATATAACAAACAACACTTGCCTCAGCTAAAACGTCAGCACAGAGCTTAGATTTAGTTTTTCCAGCTTGCTCTGCAATAGAGCTCTTCTGAGGGAATGAACGAATCACTTTAGGTTTCTGCTGCTCCTCTAGACCTTCTGAATCCAGACCATTTTGGGCTTTCCGCTTCTTGGGGCGGTAACAACAAAATTTTAGTATAGCTGAAATAGCTATTGAGATAATTGCTAAAAGTATAGTTACTTCACATAAGGTTTTTATGATTCAAAACAAAATCATAAATCATATAAATCAACATATATATAAGGCGCAAATAAAAATAAGGAAACTCCCAATAGTGCCAGTGGTTTTGAGAATTCCCAATGGCTGGAGCGGATCTAAGCCTAGGCCTACCTAGGCCACGACCCACCTTATGCCAAGAAATTTTAAATAAATATATACTCTACAATGTAATTAGCTTAGGATTATTAAAATTGTGTTATCTTAGTTGGTTTTGCACATTAGTTCAACTAAGTACTTTGTATTAATTTAATTGCAACAAATGGGTTAGCACGGTTCCTATAGATTTTTTCTTAAAGTAAGGTTGGGAGAATATTGAAGGTTAAGTAAGAGAGAAAAAATGATGTATAAAGTACTTTGGTGAATGTGTAAGATTAAGGAAAGTATAATGTTTGTTTAAATTTTTAAGTTAGAAGTATTTTTGTCATTTTAGTCTAAAATTTTACCAAATTTAGAAAGATATGAATTGTTACCATTATTGTGTTACAGCTTTATTTACAAATGTAGCAGATAAACCGATACAAAGGGAGTACATGATTACGGCTCATACAAAGCAAAATTCCTAGATACATGGTATATCTGAATTTAGGATTATGTTTTCAAATTTAGCATTATTAAATAAAATTGTTATAATTTAACCACCATAATTATCCAAACCACCACACACCACCGCAAGCCACCACCGGTAGCCTCAAATTATCATCATTAAACCCCTTCAATGTTTACTACTAGAAAAAAGGGTTTATGGTAACGGCCAAATTCATCTATAGTCACGGTTAAATAACTAACCGTGGCCATAGGCTTCATAAATGTTGCCTAAATTACCTAAAGCCACGGTTTATTGTTTTACCAAATGTAAAAAAAAAAAAAAATATCTAAAGCAACAGTTATTAGAAAAATCCGCCCTAAGGTCAAAGTTATTTTTTGCTTTGAAAGGGAACTAAGGCCACGGTTACCAGTTTTGTTTTTTAAAATGACATAAAGCAACGGTTACAAAGTAAGTAGTGGGTAAATTTAGAACAAAAAATTCTACTCCAAATTTCCCCCTCAAAAAACTCTAATTACACATTTTGCTTAGAAAACCCTCTCTCTGACTTATCTAATCGAACTTATTTTGGCTTGTATAGGGTTGCAGTTGCGTAGTATTAGGTTCAAGGAGCATTAGCTTTCGGCTTGGATGCTTTGGCCATGAACTTGCATAACGAAGCAAGAACGAAGCAGGGAGCACATGGAGTGGGCACGCATGGCCCCACGCGTGGGCGCGCAAGAGCCCTTCACCGAATATTAGCCTTTTTATGCGGGCGTGCACATTTGCTCTTTCGCGCAATGTGATGCGACCTGAGTACGGAATTGTTCTCTCCCAGCTCTTATGTTTAATGATGTTTTAATTTTGGCCTTTGGAATTTGATTAGTTTAAGGGTCTACATTAATGCTTCCTTTAGGTCTTATTAACTCTATAAATAGTCTTCTAAGCTTTATTTGTAAGAAGCTTTTGATTAATTTGACGAATGAAATTTCTCCCTCTTGGAGTCCAAGGGATGCCTAATACCTCAATTTGAGGTGTTTACAAACATCTCAAATGACAATTTCGTAAATAAGTCAAACTTTTAAGTGACTCTTTTTTTAAGATAATGCCACTTCAAAAGTTTGACTTATTTACGAAATTGTCAATTGAGATGTTTCCTTAAATCACAAAATGAGGTATTAGCCATTTGAGATGTTTCCTTAACATCTCAAAATGAGGTATTAGGCATTTCAAACTTAGTAAAGCTTTGTGATTTGTATGTTATAACCTCTTCTTTACTGTGTGTTTAGTCTAAATTATGTTTAATTTTTAATTATTAGTCCTTAATAAGCTAATTTTCAAGCCCATATCCTTTATTTTATGTTGTTTTCATGTTCATATTTTAGGTGATATTTTGGGATACGAATTTCTCAGTTTTTTGTGAGGTTTTACTTGGTTGTTTTGCCTAAGATTACCTGGACTACCTAATTTTATTACCCACACCTAACCCTGAAGAGTGGTAGATTAATTGAGTCAGGTACCCAGACTGAAAATTTTCATTTCATTTTTTTTATAATAAGAAAAAAATCTCATCTATTGGCTTTAGGTGATCAAGTATTCGAGTCAGGTTTGGTGAGTCAAGTTTTTCCTGAATACCCTTAGGTAGTGTTTGGATATGTGGAATTCATTTCAAATTAATGAATTCAATTTCTGAAATTGAAATGTTACAATTCAAATGACAATTATTTGTTTGGGTTGTTTTTAGAATTTGAAATGACATGGTTTTGTTAAGTATTTGAAATACACAATATTTGCTTGTTAAACATTTGGGTTGGGAATTGGGCCAAATCCAAATTTAAATTTTTTTACTTCCCAAACATGTAATTTGGCTCAAATCCATCATTCTAAATGAAATGCTTGTATCCAAACAAGGCATTATGTGTTTTCATAATCTCATGTCACATTCTCTGATTTTTCATGGTTCCACCATAATGTCTCAATAGAAACATGTTACCAGACTGCCAGCTACAAAGACTAACATGAAGCAATTGCTATCCAAGATATTTAGTTTATTTTGGAATATTTTTAATGTTGGAAGACTACAAGATGATGTGCAAGAGTTGGGCTAATATTAACGAAGAGATAATTTCACACTCACTCAAATACTCAAAGAAATCTCATAGCTGTTACAAAATGCAGCCCACAATCACGCTATTATACTACCCATTTCTATTGTGACTAACTAACTGTTCATTTTTCAGATTTCACACACCAAACTATACACTCCATGGTCTACCAATTCTTCAACATAAGAAGACTATTCTAGGAGCCTAGGACAGTAAAGCTAAACCTTTGCTTTTGTCATTGAAACTGAAATTATTGAAAAATCTACAAAATGGGAGCGGGAGTTGAAGTTTTAACAAAGATTAACAAGTGTAGGTTAATGCCCACATACCTTTTTCATACGTTCTTCTATTTCACTTAAAGCGCGAGACTGCTCCACTTTAGTAAGATAGAAATCCCTTTCTTTTTTTGCAGCAGATAATTCCATTCGCAGCCTCTGCTCTCGAATGGCATTCTTGCATGCTATTTTACAGAAAGAAAAAAAAAATGTAACACCAACAACCAAAGAAATAAGACCAGATAATACTGCTTCCTCTTTTTTTTTTAATGTGCAACAAAGTTGCTCTCACGGACTCCTAGGCAAGCTTTAATTATGTGAGGAAAAAGGATAGAGAGAAAAAAGAAAGGTATGTGGCAATGAGAGATATAGAAAGAAATGATATGAAAAAAGGGAAAGAAACATACTTTGTTGCACATAATAAAAAATTTCCATCTTTGGTAAATTTTGCACATAAAAAAATGAAGTATATCGGAGTTCCTCACCAGTCTCCTCAGTAAGATCATCCCACTTAAACTTGCTCAAATACTTGATATTCCAGATATCATAGTAGAATTGTGATCGTTTCTTGCCTCCTAACAATTAATATTCATGACACAAACAGTGAATCATTATGAAATACCTCCCTGCCAAGTCACAAAAAAACACAGCAAAATGCAAGAGAAAAATCACAGTGGTAGCAGCTCAATGGTTGATATTTGATTGATAGGTAAGAGATAACAAGGTAATGGGTTCAGCCCATAAGTCTCCAAAAGCCAAGCTTGTTTGAATTTTCTGAATAATCCTTCTACTATGTCCTTTCTCCTATTTATATGCTCTCTTCTTTTGTCTTTACTTCCCTACAGGATCATTACAAAAAGCTGGACAAAATCACTAGTACAACTTAAAATAGCTAGAGTTAAAACAATTACAAAATAAGGACACAAAAATAAATTGCTAAAAGAATTGCTGCTGCAGTTGTCTCATGCTTCTGCTGTCCCCATATTGGGCTGGTGGTGTTGCTTGGGCCTGCGCTTGTAAGTCTGGACTGTGGTGGTGTGGGTAGGAGGGAGTATTACATCATCCCCCCCTAAAAGAGCCACCTTGTCCTCAAGGTGGAAGCTAGGGAACCGGATCTGAGTGAGTTGTGCATCCTCCCATGTGGCTTCAAATTCTGGCAGACCTGCCCACTTCAGTAGCACCTCTCGATCCCCCTCTGCATTTACCCTCACAGCCAGCAGCTCTTCTGGTTCCACTTCTAACTCCATCTCCCTGTTCACTTGAGGTGGAATGTTGGTCTCGAACTCCAGTCCCCCATAAGCCTTCTTTAGTTGTGATACATGAAAAACGGGGTGGATACGTGAGTATTCAGGCAGCTTCAACTTGTAAGATACTCGACCAATGCGTTCTTCCACTTCATAGGGGCCATAAAAGCGGGCTGCTAGCTTCTCATAGGGTCTCTTGGCCAAGGATTTCTGCCGGTAGGGTTGCAATTTGAGGAAGACCATTTCCCCCACTTCGAACTCCACTTCCCTTCTTTTCAAGTCAGCACTCTTCTTCATCACTTGTTGGGCTTTGTTCAAATTGATTTTGAGTTCATCGAGGATGTAGTCCCTCTCTTTGAGCATGACTTCCACGCTATCCACCGGAGTTTGCCCTTTTCCTACCCTTGTTAGCTTAGGTGGTTCTCTCCCATACACTATCCGAAACGGTGTCATTTGGGTGGAAATGTGAGGCGAAGTGTTGTAAGAGTATTCGGCTCATGGTAGCCATTGGGCCCATGCTTTGGGTTGATCCCCGGTAAAACAATGGAGGTAAGATTCCAAGCCCTTGTTCACCACTTCGGTCTGCCCGTCGGTTTGCGGGTGGTATGATGTACTCCTCTTGAGCTTAGTCCCATGAAGCCGGAACAGCTCCTTCCAAAATACACTCAAGAAAACACGATCTCGGTCAGAAACAATGCTTTTAGGGATTCCGTGTAGCCTCACAATCTCCCTCATAAACACATCGGCTACCACCCTAGCCATGAATGGATGCTTGAGGCCCAAAAAATGAGCATATTTGGACAAACGGTCCACCACCACAAAAATCGTGTCAACCCCCTTGGATTTAGGTAATCCTTCCACAAAGTCCATAGAGATGTCCCCCCACACTTCCTCCGGTATCGGTAGGGGTTGCAAGAGGCCGACGGGGCTTTGTTGAGAGTTTTTGTTGCGTTGACAAGTAGAACAAGACCGTACATATTCTGCCACATCCTTTCTCATCCCGTGCCACACCCACTCCGATGCCATCCTCAAGTAGGTTTTCGTTTCCCCGGCGTGACCCCCTTCCGGTGAATCATGATAGGCCCTTAGTAGTTCCTCTTTGAATTTGGAGGCTCTAGGAATCACCACCCTTCCCTTGTAAAGAAGCCGATTATCCACCACAGTATACCCTGCCAAAGCGTTCCCCTCTTGCACTTCATCCCTTGTCTTCATTAGGAATGCATCATTGTTCACCTCTTGTTCCAATTTCCCCCAATCCACCCCATGCTTAGTCACCATAGAACTCAACTCCCCATCTTCCCCTTCCCTTCGTGATAGGGCGTCCGCCACCCGGTTAGAAGCCCCCGGTTTATAGTGGATCTCGAAGTCAAACCCAACCAATTTCCTCATCCATTTTTGGTATTCCGCCCCCACCTCTCGTTGTTGAGTGATGAACCTTAGACTTTGATGGTCGCTCCTAACAATGAATTTTCGGCCCAAGAGGTAGTGTTTCCATTTTTGAATTGCTAGACATACCGCCATGAGCTCCTTTTCATAAGTAGACTTTCCCCTTCCTTCGGGCCCTAAGGCCTTGCTAAAGAATGTTATCGGTCTCCCTTCTTGCATGATTACCGCCCCCAATGCATCGGCCTCCACTATGAACATCTTCTTGAAGTTCGGCATAGCAAGAATCGGGGCTTCGGTCATTGCTTGTTTGAGGTATGAAAAGGCGTGGGTAGCTTCATCATTCCAACAAAAATTGTCTTTCTTTAATTGCTCGATGAGGGGATGGGCGATCCTCGCATAATTTGCCACAAATTTCCGGTAATACCCGGTCAACCCCAAAAACCCCCTTAGCTCACGGAGATTCTTCGGCAATGGCCACTTGAGCATGGCCTCAATCTTGTCTTGGTCCATAGCCACTCCATCCTTGGAAATTACATGACCCAAATAGGCCACTTTTTCTCTTCCAAAATCACATTTCTTTATGCTAGCATACAAGGTATTCTCATGCAATTTAATCAAAACTAACTTTAAATGATAAGCATGCTCTTTTTCATTCCTACTATACACTAGTATGTCATCAAAGAAAACAAGGACAAACTTGCGTAAATAAGGCTGGAATACCTCGTTCATAAGGGATTGAAAGGTGGCCGGAGCGTTCGTGAGCCCAAATGGCATGACCCGGAACTCATAATGCCCTTCATGAGTGCGAAACGCCGTTTTGTGTACGTCGCTCGGCCTCACTAGGATTTGGTGGTACCCGGACTTAAGGTCGAGCTTCGAAAATATGCAAGCTCCTTCCAACTCATCTAGCAACTCATCGATGACCGGAATTGGATATATATCCGGCACCGTCTCCTTGTTCAAAGCTCGATAGTCGACACAAAATCTCCAAGACCCATCCTTCTTCTTAACCAATAGGACCGGACTCTAGAACGCGCTCGTTGACGGTTGTATGATACCCGCCTCAAGCATCTCCTTGATCATCTTCTCAATTTCGTCCTTTTGGAATTGGGGGTAGCGGTATGGCCGTACGCTTACGGGGTTGCTACCCTCTTTGAGGGTGATGCTATGTTCATGTCCACGGGAAGGTGGAAGGCCTCTTGGGACCTTGAAAACCCCTCGAAACTCCTCAATGATGGGCTATAGATAACCGGGGACAGCCTCTGCCTCTGCTGTCTCTGTCACCTCGTCACAGTGCAAGCTGCAAGCTGCACAATTCCACCAAATAACCCCCTTGTTCCTTCCGTAAGGCTCGTATCATAGCCTTGAGAGTGACCCCCGCTCGGGCTAAGGAGGGGTCTCCATGGATGCTCACGGTTTCTCCATCATGCTCGAAGGTCATAACTTGTAATTTCCAATTGGTGACTACTACCCCTAAGGTCTCCAACCATTGTATACCCAAAATGATTTCAGAATTGCCCAACTGCAGCGGTAAGAAGTCCTCCTCGATTTCCACCTCATTGCTCAGCCGTAGCCGGACCCCTCTGCACACCCCATCACCCTTCACAGCTTCTCCATTCCCCAAGGACACTCCAAAAGTTCCCCCCGGTGTAATCATCAGCCCCACGCGCTCCATGCACGGCAGTGACACGAAATTGTGCGTTGCCCCGGGGTCAATCATCACCACCACCTGCTCACCGTGAATCTCTCCCATTAGTTTCATGGTCTTAGGGTTCGTGAACCCCATTAAAGTGTTCATGGATATGGCCGGACTTTCCTCGGGTTCAACCGGTGCTTCGCTGTCCCAAAAAATATCTCCGTCGTCCTCCCCTTCGTCCTCCACTATGAGCACACTTAACTCCTTCCCTTTACAACGGTGGCCCACACTCCATCTTTCATCACATTTGAAGCAAAGGCCCTTGGCCTTCCTCTCCATTAACTCCTCGGAAAGACGCCTGACATCACCGGAGAACCGACTGGACATGGTTGTTCCGGGTCGAGTCGTGGAAAAGTTTTGTGAGGTTTGTGAATGAGGGGGTTGTGTTTTGTTTGGCACGTGGGATTGGGAAGTCTGGGTTTTATTTGTGTGAGGTGGATTAAGTGTGGAGTTGGGCTGGGATAAGGTATTGTTATAATAGTTTGAGTATTGGGCTGCGCTTTTTTGTGGGGTTGTCATGGGGCTTCTGTTGAAGTAAGAGAAAGGGGCCTTGTTGGCATTTCCCTCCCTTGAATAAACCCTACTCCTCTCCTCAATTCTTATAGCCAGATCCATGGCCTGTTCCAAAGTGGGTGGGTCGAGCATTCGGACCTCTGCTCGGATCCTCTCCTTTAAACCGTTTATAAATTGACCCTTCATAACACTTTCAGCCACATCATCTAACGAGGAAGCTTTATCGATGAACACCCTTCGGTACTCCGCCACCGTTGTGGTGTGAGTGACGGCCAACCACTGTTGGTGCAGGTTGCCAACATTCGAAGGACGGTACTGAGCGAGAACCCTCTCCTTGAGTTCCTCCCATGATATTAGCGGTTTCCTCTTGTTCTCCCAATGATACCACCGGAGCGCCGACCCCTCCATCGATACTACCGCCGCCTGAAGCTTCTCATACTCCTTCAAACTCTGGAACTCGAAGTACTATTCAGCCCTACAGATCCACTCTTCGGGGTCGTCCCCGTTGAAGGTGGGCATTTCCAACTTTTTGAAACGACTGTACCCTCTCACTCCACGTTCATCACCGTCAACGAAGTCCTTGGTTCTAGGCCCTAACCCGCTTTCCGCGGCTTCCTCTAATCCCTTCTTTCCTTCTATTAGGGCTTTTATCTAGGCAAAGAAAGTCTCTTGACTCTTCTGCATAGTCTCTACTTGCGACTGCACCTCTCCCAACTTCTCTTCTATGGTGTTTATCCTCTGCTTGTTGCTTCCTGGCGCCATAGTCACGGCCTACTCTGATACCAAGTGAAATACCTCCCAGCCAAGTCACAAAAAACACAGCAAAATGCAAGAGAAAAATCACAGTGGTAGCAGCTCAATGGTTGATATTTGATTGATAGGTAAGAGATAACAAGGTAATGGGTTCAGCCCATAAGTCTCCAAAAGCCAAGCTTGTTTGAATTTTCTGAATAATCCTTCTACTATGTCCTTTCTCCTATTTATATGCTCTCTTCTTTTGTCTTTACTTCCCTACAGGATCATTACAAAAAGCTGGACAAAATCACTAGTACAACTTAAAATAGCTAGAGTTAAAACAATTACAAAATAAGGACACAAAAATAAATTGCTAAAAGAATTGCTGCTGCAGTTGTCTCATGCTTCTGCTGTCCCCATATTGGGCTGGTGGTGTTGCTTGGGCCTGCGCTTGTAAGTCTGGACTGTGGTGGTGTGGGTAGGAGGGAGTATTACAAATTACATAATGATAATTACAAGAAAAATGTGATAATAGTAAAGCAAATACCAAATTTGTAGTAATGCATCCAAGAACAAAGCTCACATAAATGCAAATTGTGCCAAAAGCAATCAGCACAGTTAATTATGCAAATGCTAAGGTTCTGAGTAGTCGAAATTAAGGGAAAAGTGATATTTTGAAAAAAAAACGAATTAACACATCATATGAACAAAAATTATATATATATATATAGAATGTTAGCTAGAACTTGAAGAAGATAAAAAAAATTACAAAAGCAATTCCCATTTGCTACTCAGTCGTCTGCTTATACGGGAACAAATTAACAAGCTTTCCACCGTACCTCTCTCTACCCCTTACCGAAATTCCTTCCCTCTTGTGCCTATCTAAAACCGGAAAAAATAATATATTATAATTATAAACATAATAATAAGGGCACACCTTATATGAGCAGAAGCAGAAGCAGAACAGAATGGGGGAATTCAAAAGGGCATGTTTTCGCACTTCTTTAAGAGGATAAACCATTCCGCCAAAGAATACCACTCCTGTGCCTAAAGTAACATTTCCCATTCCTCCTCAATCTCTACCCTGGTTATATCGTTTCCACAATCTTACTCTCTCTCCTAGTTTTCTCATTTCTTCCCCCCAACCCCCCCCCTCTTCTCTCACTCTTTGACCCCCCACCTCCCCGCCCAAAGCAAAACCACCACCAGATTTGCTTCTTCCTACCCATCGCCTCTTAGATTTCCTTGCTGCCAATTTCTCTCTCTTCCAAGTTCCACCACAAGCTCTAGCCATGGTCCAAAAATGCGATTTCGGTTGCGATCTCGGGAACAGTCGCAGTGATACGGAAACGGTAATGATATGTTCATCGCGGATAGCCGGATAGTGTCGTGGCAAGAATTTTATATTTTCTCTCTATGCTTTATATTAAAATAGCTTTACTTAGTTTATTTGTATTATTCTAAGAATTAATAATTTTTAAAATAATTTTAAAATTCCCTTTTAAGTTATAATTTAAATTTTGAAAAAGATATTTGGAAAGGTAAAGGGTAAAATTGAAAGAGATAAAAAAAATGGTGAAAGATAAAAGGCATGTGCGAAAGAGATAAACTACCCATCAAAAAAATTTTAAAATAAAAGGACTTAAAGTGACATAGACCCACTACATAAATAAATAGACTTTGTAGGACAGCTGGACAGCTATACTCTACAATAAATGGTAAAGTATCAAACTTACAGTTGCCCCTTTATCTTTCACCACGCAATGCCTAACCTTTCACCTTTATGTTCTTTTCTTCTGTTTTATTCTGTTAATTTCTTCTTGTTCTTTGGAAACCAATATCATGGCAAAAACTTCGACGATTCACAGTTATCATACTTGTATTGGGCGAAACAAGAAAAAAATGAGCTGCATCATAGTACACCGTACTACATCGCTAAATCCCGTTTCAGTAAATTTCAAAACCGTTATGAATTGCCCGATACGGTATGATGCGACCGAGTTTCAATAGCCTGGCTCTAGCAGATTGCTATGGAAGGGCAGTTAGGTAATGCACAAATAAGTTTGATATTAGAAGCTTAAAAAAGGATCTAATTAGTTTGTTAGAGAATAGTTTAGTAGAAATAGACACTTTAGGGAGTGAAACAAGCCGTTCAAAGTTTATAGTTAAGAGAGAATCAAGCTTCTTGAAAACTTGCATATCATTTATAATTTCTACATTTCTCATATTCCCGAAAGTAAAAGCAAGCCAAAAAATTTATTACTAACATTCTAACAATATACTACTAAGAAAAATTTGTTATAGATTTGACCAATATTTTGACTCTTGAGGCATTTGATGGGGGAGGTATGGATTTTTGTGTTATGAATTGAGATAATGGAATACGGATTTATTCTTAGATAATGGAATTGATGATTAACATTTATAATAGGGAAATTCCCAATGGTATACCTCAACTTTTGCGAAATCCCAATGGTATACCTCAAGTATTTAGTTTTATTTTATTATTTTTTTAATAACCATGTTAATTAAACTTAGTTAAAAAAAGTTTAATGGTTTTTGTTAAAAAAAGTAACGGTTGGGAAATTATAGTAAATTTAGGTATGCCAGTGAGATTTTAAAAAATTGGGATATACCATTGGAATTTTAACTCCGCCAGTGGGGTTTCCCGTTGCCGGTCCTAAGCCCGGATAAAGGAGGAAGGTTGTGGTAAGCTTGTGACAGCCGACGTAAAAATATGTCACATCCAGGCGCATTGTTGGACGAGAATATTACTAGGATGGGTGACCTCCTGGGAAGTCCTTATGTTGTCATGCCACCGACCCCACCGACTCCGTGGTTGGCCGAGAATAATACTAGGATGGGTGACCTCTTAGGAAGTCCTCGTTCCATCGCTTTGGGATTAAGGTGCAGTGCAAGAAGAAGAAGAAGATACCATTGGGATTTTGTAAAAGTTGGGGTATACCATTGGGAATTTCCCTTTACTTTCTTATCCTACAGTATCATTTTAGCCATGCTTTGTCTAGTTGTCTGGTTAGAGGAACTAGTCAATCAGAATAACCATAAAAGGAAATGAAATGCCAAAGCTATATTTTTTTCCTCAATTATTTAACATTTTACAAAAACCTGAAGCTGCTCATACACCCCATCTCCCCCTCCCCCTCTCTCTGTCTCTGACTCTCTCTCATAGTACTTGCCAAATTAAGGGGAATGAGCAGTCAAACATCTGCAAGAATAAAGAAGGTGCCACAAAACATACCAATTTGTTCACCATTTAACATGCTAGCCACCTTTTTTGCAATGCGTTTGTCTGTAAATTCAACCCACCTACACCAACCAATCACATGCAAAATAAAGCAGATGAAATCTTTTGAGATGAGAAATCAAACAAGACATTAGTCAATATTCTTTCAACATTCGCATTTGGATTTTAACATAAAAAGACAGTAGGGAGACCACACCCTTCAGAAAATTCTTGTCCTCGGAAGCCGCCAGATCGTTTACGTCGCATTTGAGCTGTGGGATCTGTGGTTAACAATCAACACTCAGTGTCCATAATGACAGCATTTAACTCAGATCTATCATCTTTGTAAACAAAAGTTTCATAAATGCATTTCAGTTTCTGAGATTAGATGGCCCAGGGGGGAAGGGAAATGAATCCACTCTGATAATTTCTCCACTTCCCATTCATTGTGCCATGAAATGACATAATCCCTCCTTTCCTTTTTGTTACTCTTGTTTATTATCTTGCAACAATTTCAATTTTCAACCTAAGGGAATCTTTTACATTGCTCTCAACATTGCAAAAAAAAGCATACTCATCTAGGGTCTTAATTTATTCATCTCAATGAATAATCCAATCATATCATATTTTATACTTTTTACTGATATACATGATAAGCAGAGATATGTTGAACATTGAAAATAGGACCAACAAAAAATTAAACGTAGTATCCATTATACAGTACCATATATGAGGAGAAAAAGGAATAGAGATGAAATCTATTAAGGCAGATGGCACTATAAGAGTAAAAAGATACAAGAGAACATAAATGGAAATAAGGAAAGGCAAAGGGTCATAGATTTGTTTCGATATACGTGGGGTCATGGGCAATAAATATAGGAACAACAAATAATAAAATCATATATGAAGAGAAAAAGGGGTGGAGATGAAATCTATTAAAAAGACAGATAGTACTATAGAGTGAAAAGATAAAACATAAGAGGAAATAAGGCAAGGCAAAGGGGACGAATTACACATTAATGCGAATGAGAGGAAAACACATACAAATGTCTAACTTCAAATTTAGGCTATTACAATATTACACTACACATCAGCTAACCTAAAACTTCAGCCTCCTGAATTTGCAAATAAGCTTTAGAATAAACAAAACATATATAATTCACTTTCAAGTTTCAACCATAGCCTCTATGTACATCATCTAGCTTTCAATATGATATATCCAGCCTCTAGGTCCTTATCCCACAAGAATTTTTTCAAGGCACTTGTCACTCATCAAAATTTTGCTTCTTTCCATGATTCCATCATTTGGGATCAACATAGACCAATCATGAATTAGCAAAATCCTTATATCAGCAATCCAAAAAGCTTAGAAGACAAGAACAAGAAAAGAAAGGATGGACCTTCAGGGGCTAAATAAATGCGCTGGATTTCACCATAAGCAGACAGAATTTGTCGAAGCTTCAAAGGGTCCATTTTAGGGGGGATCCTGCTCAGATAACACACCCCCTTTTTCTTTGCTTTATCGGCTTCTTTCAGCCATTTTTTCTTTCTTTTTTCTTTCCTCTTCCTTTCTCTCTGGTCACTTTTAGTTGATTTTGAAGCTTCATCTATATTTTGAGCCTCAACCATGCCAGGATCAAATTTAGGTATATCTGATGTGCAAAATCAAAATTGAACAAAATAATGAGCAAAATTGAACATCAAAACCTTCTTGAAAGTGAGATTTTAGATACAATTAACCATGCAAAGCTCTACATAATGCAATAATCTACATTGCATGAACTCGGGTATGGGCATAAAGTCATTCATTTTCAGTGGTGGCGGAGCCAGAATTTGCAATTTGGGGTGGCAAAATTCAAACACTTAGATTCAATACAGCTTTAACAAATGAAGGGGAGCCATTAAATGTTGCCTCACTATTTGCGGGTGAAAAGCAAGAATTAGAACTTCGGATTTCAACATTTTAAACATGAATTGTCGAAGGTAAGTTTGCTTCCCCTTTGCCTTAGAATGGATTGATCTAAGCGAATCATTTGACATTTCCCAATCAATTTAATTATTAGGAATCAAATAACATTAATCATGTCATACAATTTACATTTTACTAGAATAAAAATTAATTCACAGATTACACAAACCAAAAAAAAAAAAAAATCAAATAAATACAACTTATTGAATAATTCCCAATCTCACACACAGCACATAAAATAAATTAACAAAAACTGAATTAATTCTCAATTTAAGTCAGACCCGTCCCTGGGCCAGTGAAGAACAAAATAAGTCCACAGCAACAAAATAAGTCGAAATTCTACTCTCCTTCTTAATGATAACCCAATTTACAATTACGTAACTTAACTCGATTGTAAAATTGATTTTCCAGGAAAACAAAACCTTACCTCAGAACCTCTGCTTCTACTTCAATGGGGGAAGGGACCCACGCTTCTTCGCCGGAGGGGGAGGGTGACGCCGTGAGGGTGAGAGAAAGAGAGATGGAGTGCTGCAGAACGAACTTCGAAGCAGTAGAAGAGATATGGGAGTTGGCGACGGCGGTGAGGAGATACGCTGTGGAGTCGGTGGTGGAGGAAAATGGTTGTGGCTGTGTCAGGACTGAGGAGCGGCAGAAGAGGGAGGAAGAGAAATGACAAATAGGTTTAGCCGTTTAGGGCCCTTGTTCGTAACTAAGTAAAGTGGGCAAGGGCCGTGCCATGGCCAACGTGTCAAGCCCGCGTGTCTCGTGTCACAATGTGCAATGCCTATAACTGGTCAAGAAAAGTTCGTGTCGTGCCGTTTGGGCTTGTGCCAAGTTATAAAATAAAAGTTCCATGCATGATGCAGCCCACGTGTCGTGTCGGGTCGACTCGTGTCGTGTCATCGTGCCTTATACTAATTTTTATATATTGTATTATGAATTTTTCACCAAAATGACCATGCCAACGTGCGGACCGGCCCATTGTGCTTGTGTTGGGTTCGTGCCAAACTTTTAAAATGTTGTTCATGGGTGGCCCACGGTCCACTAGTCGTGCATTCGTGTCGTGTCGTGCTCATAGCGGGCTAGTGTCGTGTCAGGCCCAAATCGTGTCGTGCCGACTTGACCCTTGTGTTGGCCCGGTCCATGCCCAACTCTATAACTAAGTGTCACATCAGTTAATCTGTTCAGTTATGGATGGACCCAAATAGTTTGTTGACTTCAGTTAATATTTTTTAGATTAACCAATTTGGTTTTAAATTTTTCAGTTTCAGTTCCGACTCGTTGCAGTCATTTTATTTTCAGTTCAAATCAGTTCCGTTATTGTTAGTATTAGGTTTTACCCATACGATTTCAGTTGCTGTCAGTTCATTTTTAACGATTGATATAACGGTTCCGATTGTATTCAGTTTACGTTATAGTTGGTCTTCAATTTTACTCGTACGATTTTAGTTGTTGTCAGTTCATTGTTGTAATGACCCAGATTTTTCGGTATTTTTGTCGTTGATTTATTTGTTATTTATGTTATTTTATGTATGGTCCAAAATTTATTTGGACTATTTATTTTTATTTTATGTGAATAATTTCGATTATTTAATTTTCTAATTAGTTAATTAAATTTTGGGCCAAATGCAATTTGAGCATGATTAATCATGCATGAGTGCAATTAGCCCAATTGATCACCAAAAGCCCATTAAGCCTTGCTATAGCCGCCCCCCCTTTGTAATTAGTGGACTAATTGACACTTGCTTCATGTTCACACCTTAAACCACTTCTATAAATAGAAAGGTTAGTAAGGCTTATGAACTCATTTGCCATCATTTGCACCTTTGCTCATCATTTTGCCACAATTAAAATCAGCCAAACACTCTCCCTTTACTTGGTTCCACACGCCATTTTTGGTGTATGAACACCCAATTATTGTTCATCATCCAATCTCTTCCAAAACTTAAAGATTAAAGTTCCATTGATCTTTAGGTAACTCTAAACACATTAATCCCTTTTATTTTCAATCAAGACTTCTAGTTTGGGTTCGGAATTTAGGGTTGTTCGATTGGGTCGTGATCGTGATAGGGCCGTGTGGTTCGTGTGAAAGGACCGTGTGATTCGAGTGGTGGTGCCGTGTTGAATACGGTGGTCCGTGGTGGTGGTTCGTGCAGGCCGTGGTGGTGGTTCGTGCATAGCCGTGCTCGAGTTCGTGCAAAGCCGTGTTGTGCCGTGTGGGTGCGTGGTTTTGGCCGTGTACTTGGGTTTTTCCGGGCTGCAAGTTTGTGTGATTGTATTGCTTGTTCATCAAAAAGGTAACATACTTTCTTACCTTAATATGCGTACTATGATTATAGGATAGATTAAGTTATCATGTTAGATGAATTTTCGATGTTTGTTTATCATGTTTTGCGTGATTTTAAGTATGGTTTTAGGTAATGGTTTTATGATGATTTACTTAAGTTTTCATGCGTGTTTTTGATGAAGTTTTCGTGTGGTTTTCGTATGAGTCGAGTTCTTGTTGAGTTCTTGTTGGGTTCTTGATGAGTTCTTGATGAGTTCTTTGAGTTCTTTATGAGTTCTTGGTTGAATCTTGAAATCTTGAAAGTTGGTCTTATGTTCTTTTAAAGTGCAAGATTATTGATGTTTTTAAAGTATTGTTTAAAGATAAGTAAGTTTTGTAAAGATTTTGAAAGGTAGTTTTAAAGAAGTTAAAGAAAGGTTTAAAGATTTGTTAAAGATTCGATAAAGAATGATTATGAAGTAGTATTGATTTTGGTTAAACTCAAGAAAAGGCGAAAGAAGCGATCTTGAGTATAACTTCGATGTTTGTAAGTAAGATTAGCTTAAGTTTACTTTTAGACGCCTAATCTTGGAGTAAGATTCTAAATTTTAGGTTAAGACGTTGCCCCTATCCTGACTACGGTATTGGGATAGTGTATACTCGCTATGTTGTCTGTTTGATATGAATTTCCGTAAGATGGGGTTCATGGGTTTGGGAGTAAGATTCTCATTCCTAGCATAGTAGGAAAGTTCATTCGTGTAAGAAGCGTTTGTACGTGCATAGTCCGGTCTATAATGTAAATGGTAGCGAACAAAGATGTTTTTATGATTTTTAAGTTGGAATTATTTAAGTTGGTCAGTTTTACGATTATTGATATTTTGACGTTTTATCATGTGATGGTTGGTAGTCTGATGTGTTGTTTGATTTGTTCTATGATTATGTGTATCCATGTTATGGTGGGACTTTTATGTTGCTCGTCACTGACAGTGGATTGTTGTTATTTTTCAGGTAATTCTGATGATGACTGTGCTGCTTAGCTATTGGTTGGGCGAGTGCCGTTATAGTGTACTTATTTTAGATAGTTTGGACTTATAGTTTTTTTCATTAGTGTATTTTGACTCTGACAGTATTTGGAGTTATTTTCTAGTATTGTTGCATTTGGGTTTAGTATTGTACAACTTGTGGGTATTGTACGTTTTTGGGTTATAGTAATAATAATTTTGAGGTTTTGTTTTAATTTTTAGTAAGTTTGTTTGTGAGATAGACAATTCGACTCGTCGGTTTTTTCCGCGCCGGTTTAAGCGAGTCGGGTCGTCACAATTGTGAACGGTTGATATAACGGTTTTGATTGTATTCAATTTACGTTATGGTTAAATACAGTTCTATTCGTACGATTTCAGTTATTATCAATTCATTATAAATGATTATATTCAGTTAAAGTATGGTTACTTTCAGTTTTGTAAGGAAATCTTTAATGGTTTTGATCGAGGTAGACATCGAATATTAATGGGTTTACCCGAGTTTTCTCACGTTTTTTCCCCTAAATAATATGGTCGGGTCGTATTCGGTTTAGCCGTTAAAGTGTTTTACCTTACAACGTGCTAATTTATTTGTTTATTTAATTTTTTTTTATCGATAAAATTAAAATATTTCATTAAGCTCAAAACATCACAAATACAACCAAAAAGCTAGCTTGACAACCCAACAAGGCTTGACCAAAAAAGCAGCTTAAAACACCAACTAATACAAAGTATTAAACCAAACCATATCCCTCCTAGAAATTTTCCTAGGGGTGACATTTGAAACCCTAAGAATAACTACTTCCTTAATCTGTTTTACAATATAACTAACATTACAAGATTCATCACACTAATAAGCTCTACTCCTAGCCATCCAGACACAGTACACATGTGACGACCCGACTCGCTTAAACCGGCGCGGAAGAAACCGACAAGTCGAATAGTCAATTCTGACATACTAACATACTTAAAAATTAAAACAAAACCTCAAATTATTATATACTAAATCCAAAACGTACAATACCCACAAGATTGTACAAAACTAATCCCAAATGTCATTACTACTAAAGACAGTATCAACTCCAAAATAAATGTCAGAGTTTAGGAATCACAAAATACAACTGAGTCCAAACTAGAAGTCGTAATACAACTAAAACAAAGCATAAGTAACAACGACACTCACCCAACCCAAAGATAAGCAAGAACCTCATCATCAGAATTACCTGAAAAATAAACAACAGTCCACCGTCAGTGGCGAATAACATAGCTGTCCCACCCTAACGGGGATATACATGGTCATAGCATAAATCGAATAATCAAATCAAACAATCCATCATATCATCATGCAAACATAACCATAATGGAAATAACACTATACCAAAGGACAACAACATTAACTCGACTAACTTAACTATTACTTAATATCACTTAATCTTTGGCGCAATCATTTGCATATTAGACCGGACTACGCTCGTACGAACGCCTCTTACGCGATCGAACTTTCTTACTATGCCAGGATTGAGAATCTTACTCCCAACCCCATGAAACCCATCTTACGGGAAATCCATATCAAAAGACGACATAGTAGGTGTAATACCCCGAAAATTTGGGATATTTTAAAATTTTTATTAATTAATTAAATGTATAATTAATTAGCTATTTAATTGATTATTATTTAATAAATTGTTATTTTGTGTAGCAATCTAATTATTTTGAGCTTGGCCAGAACCTTTTCACTTTATCTTGCCAAAACCCGAGCCCAATTATTTCCTTTGATTTTGTGTTACACGGTCCCTTATTCATTTTCTTGTCTCCTAAATATTTTATTGTTCTATGTCCAAAATATATCCGGACTGTGTATTTTTATTTCGTCAAATTTCATTCGGGAACCGGGTCCCATAGCCGTGTTTGATCCCCTCTTGGCCGACCCTTATATATGGGTTAGGATTATTTTCCTTCCTAATTTATTTTTAATTAGATAATTTAAGTATTTATTTAATTAATTGAATTAATTAGTTTAATTTCTAAACTTAGTCTAACCTCTAAACTAAGTTCCCCCTAAAATCTCTCCTCTCCCTACTTCCACTCTAACCTCACGGCCCCTTGGGGAATTATTAGGGTTTTTGTTTTTTTTCTTTTCTTTTCCTTCTATCCCTATATATATATATCATGCTTGGCAATTATTTAGCTCCTAATTTTAAAAAGCTCATAAACCCTAAACACTTTCTTTTCCCTTCTCTTTCCTCTCTTGGCTGAATATTTTGATCTCCAAAGGAGTAATTTTCCTTGGATATTTTAGCGAATCCAGGTAACTTCGCTATTCCGTTTAATTTTGGTACAAACTATTCACATAGTTAATTAGGATTAAAAGCATGAAAATTGTAAAGAAATTAGTATCATGATTAGGTTTAAATAATTCGAACCATATGAATTTTATGAATATGATATTTCTTGATTGTAGTATGAACCTTTATTATTTTAAGGTGTTCTATGCATAAATCAATTTATTTATTTAAGTATTTTGTATGAATAATTGCATGAATATTTTTGTTCTTGTTGTTCTAAGTTTTCGAATGACTTAGAATAATTTTTAGGAGTTTCTTTACTGTTTGATCTTTATTCAAGATTTATTTCATGGCGAAATTCGTCCATCTCTTGCTTGAAATAATTTAATCTTTCAAACCGGTAAAACTGTCCAGAATCGGTTTACGAATTTATTAATATACTTAATCAATTCTTAATGCTACGAAATTTTAGATGGAAGTCAGTAATAATGTTTTACAGCTTTTGTTAAAGTTTCGTAATTTTTAAAGATCGTTTGATATGGCATAAAAATCTAAAACTGAATTCAGCCTAATCTGACTGGTTAGTTATAAAATCACTTAAAAATAGTAAAAGATGTTATTTTTAAACGAAATTTATGCACGTTAAACCTTTAACCTATATTTAACATCCATTAAAATTTCCAGACTATTTGAGACCTTTAGATGGTTGATCTTAATTTAATCCCTTAAGATCAGATTGCGTAAAATAGTGTAGTTTAAATTGTTTATATAAGTTTATATGATTAATAGATGATTATTGTACTTGAATAAATTAAAGCATGAATTTTGGGTAATATATATATATTTCGAGTAGATTGAATAAATAAAAATAGGATTTTTATCATGTTTTAGTTAATTATTGTTGTTAGTTGTTATTTTAAATAATTGTTGAAATTGATTTATTAATTTTTGATGATTGTGTTTAATTAATTTAAAGTATGAACTTTTGCTAAATTATATATATATATATATATGTCGAGTATGTCAAATGTATGAAAGGTGGAATTTTATCTTGTTTTTATGTATTTTATATGATTAATTATAATTAAATTAATTAATGGAATTAAAATATAAATTCTGGTTTTAGTTGTCAAAATGTCGAGTGGTACTAGTAATAAAGTTAGGACTTTTGACCATGAATTTAGGAAGTAGTTGTAACAGGTTTGAACAATTATTTTATTTTGAATAATTAGTTATTTAGTGATTAAAATTAATTAATTTAGATTAATAATATTTAGGTGTAACCCTAAATGTCGAGTGGGGTAATATTTAAGAAGGGATTTTAGTTTATTTTTGGACTTATAAAATAATTATTAGGGATAAGTTATAAGTATATGATAAGATATCAAGGACAGTATAAGATAAGGTTTAAAGTTGCATAAGATACTACTAGGGATAAGAAAGGAAACAGAGTAATAGCTATACATGTTATGTTTCGGTCTCTGGCTAGGAAAGACTTGGTATTTAAGGTGGCCAATATACGTGCCGCACCTCTCTTTCCTGGGACTCCGAACATTTCATTTCCTATTACGGTCACCTAGTATTTCCCAATATATGGCATGAAATAATTAAATGAAGATATAAGATACAATATGGACGCCCACCTAATGACTCGAGTAGTTAGACTGGGTTAAGTCGAGGCCACTGCTCAATTGGGACGAGCACACGAGCTCCCCCGAGCAGTTCTGGGTCTTAGGATGTGTAGTCGTCTAGTAGTAGTACACGAGCTACTATTAGGAGTTATGGCCATAGCTTAGGCTTAGTGGTGAAACACGAGATCCGCTACGGGTTGAGTACACGAGCTCACCCCGGCATGTTCTAGGAAAGTTGTGGTGAAACACGGGATCCACAACGAGTTATAGTGACCGGTCCATTGAAAGGTGATAATGATATGATATGAAAGAAATGAATGATAAGATATGATATGATGATATGTTTTGATAAGATGATGATGAGTAACATAAGTTATGACATATATTGTAATATGACATAAGATGTATAATTTAAGATGTAGGTTATGATCGAATGAATTCGAGATAGTTAGGTTATAAGGGTATAATTATATAAGTATATGTATTGAGAATGGTATAAGACTTTCGCTGTGTATTTCTGTATTCGTATAAGATTGTATGTAAGCAAGTACGTATGTATGTATCCATGTATGTATACGTGTAAGTATGTATGAACGTATGTATAGTAAGTGTATATTTATACGTATTCCTAACCGTATTTTGCAGGTATGACTACACGTACATTATACGTAGATTTGTACGTATTCTAACCGTATTTCTGCAGGTATTCTTATACGTATTTTGTACGTAATCGTATACGTATTTTTTTGTACGTATTTTATACGTACCTCGTATTGAATTCTGTATAACATGTATTAGATTTTTGTATGGTTTTCATGCGATATTCTATGATATTATGTGTTTAGCGGTCCCTCGATTAAACGGGACAGCCTAGTTACTCGCCACTGACGGTGGACCCCCCCTCAGTTTCAGGTGATGACGCAGCAGCATAGAGCGGGCTTCCGTTGGATGGGCTTGAGTAGTTTAGATGTTTCTTTGAGTTATTAGATTATCCAGAACAATTTGAGACAGTATTTAGATTTAATTATAATCCCAGCCTGTTGGGAAAACATTCATTTTAATTATGTATCTTTTAGGCCCAAATGCCTTTGACTTTTGGATTCCAGACTAGTTTAATTAATAAAAGTTGATTTATTTTAAGTATTTAATTTCATTTATAGTTTATTTTTGGTAAGTAATGATCCAAATGTCCATTCCCTTCGTAAATCGACAAGTCAAAAAGTCGGGTCGTTACAGTAGGATCTCCAACTATCCCAAAACCGCGGTTAGGATAGGGGCAAATTCTTAACCCAAGCCTTAGAATCTTACTCTAAGGTTAGGCGTCTAATAGCAAAATCAAGCAAATCTTTAACTTTAATTTACATTCTTAGTTAATCTTAAGTTGCATCTTACGCCTTGACTCAAGACTAACATGTAAATCATCATACTTGGAACCTCATAAATCATTCTTTAACTTTTCTTTAACTTTCTTTAAACCTTTCTTTAAACTTTAACTTAACTTCTTTAATCAAGACTCGACCAAGAACTCATAAAGAACTATCTAGACTCATAAAGAACTCAACCAAGATTCAAGAACTCATAAAGAAATCATAAAGAACTCATCCTCATAATCATCATCAAATCACGCATGAACTATCAACATTCAACAACAATTACATAAACTTATATACATCAAAACTTCATGGAACTTGAACATGATCAACAAAAAACATGGAATTATCTCAAGTAAACATAATGTACATAGAATCATGGCAAAAACAACATAAAAACATTTCCCCAACCAGCCCATAATCACGAATAACATAGGTACTAAACATCAATTCCGGTCTAATCTAATCACTTAATCTACCCTATGAATCATAGTATATCAACTAGGATTTGGATAGAATGTTACCTTATTGAAAATTAAACACAAAAATACCAAAAACTCGCTGCCCGGAACCAAACCACACGGCCCTAGATCACACAGCACCACCGTCACTAGTAGAAAATTGTCTATTAGTATCGCCCCAATAGTATCGTTTTAACCAAAAACGATAGTAATATAGAGCATATTACTATCGTTTTTAAAAAAACGATAGTAATAGGGAGCCTATTACTATCGTTTTTAAAAGAAACGATAGTAATAGAGAGCCTATTACTATCGTTTTTAAAGAAACGATAGTAATAGGAAGGCTATTACTATCGTTTTTAACAAAAACGATAGTAATAGAGAACCTATTACTATCGTTTTTAAGAAAAACGATAGTAATAGTATAACTATTACTATCGTTTCTAGAAAAACGATAGTAATAGATACTCTATTACTATCGTTTTCCTTAGAAACGATAGTAATGTGTTTTTTTTTTTTTTAAAAAAAAGGCGCTATAGCAGTATACCACTGCTCGTATATGCTCACCACCAAATTAAAACCCCACATTCTTCTCAACACCAAATCAAAACCCAAATACTTCTCATTACCAAAACCCTAACACTAACCACCACCACCACCACTGCTCCGCTGCTGCTCCGCCGTCGACCTGCTGCTGCTCCGCCGTCGACCTGCTGCTGCTTCTCGTGCACCTGCTGTCGTGCGTGGTGCCTCTGTTCGTGCAGGAAGCTCTCTGTTCGTGCAGGTTAGTTCTTCTTTTTTTTTTTTAATTATTTCATTTAAACAAGTTGTTATTGTTGATTTGTGGTTGAATTTTAGTGGGAAATGCTTTAGATTTACTCTTATTATGTTCTTTATGTGAAAAATCACACCACTTGTTCATGCCCACAAGGTGTTTGTCAAAATGCTTGAATGATAATTAGTAAGGAAATTCAATTTAGTAGCCTTGTACTTTCAATTTTATATGCGTATATTGCTCTATTGGAAATTTATATTTGTTGGATTAAAATATGTAAGAAATTATGTAAGAATATTTAATATATGTGAATTATGTGAATTATGTGAAATTAAATTTGTTCTATTATATTTAATTCAAGTATCTAATGTACGAAGTTAATGTACTCTTGGAAATTATTGGTGAATTAAAATAGTTGGAAATTTGTATGTGAATTAAAATAGTTAATGTTCTATTATATAAGACTATATATGAGCTTTTTTCAGTTATTGCAGTAAATGCCCCCTTGTATTATTGTTTGGAGTGATGAGAAATAATTAAAGAGATGTTATATATGTGAGATATCAGAATCTCCATAACATATATAATAAGCTCAAGAATGTTAAAGTGGTCAAAAAATTTCATAATGAAGAGTCAATATTTGCGTAACATGATATCAATAAAAGAGCTATGATTTACATCCATATATTAAATTAAACTGTATTTGGTGTACTTTTTGTATGGAATTGGTGTTTGTATTCATTATCCATGTAATGATTTATAATATGCCTTGTATATAATTTCTGAATGATGAAATTAACAATTATTTTGTATAGCATGTTATGTGATTTTTTTTTTGTGCTAGTATGTGTTGTTTTGAAATGTTACAAAAGTCTACTGCTATATAGTTGTGATTAGAGTGATCGTTGTTTTGTTCTTAGAAATGAATCGTAGTTGGATGTATGGTGATCGACGGGATAAAGCATTTCAAAAGGGGATTACAGAATTCCGTAATGCAGCGTTAGAACATCAAGCTGCCGAAGAACGGAGGCTAGAACATAAGCCATTGATATGTTGTCCTTGTCGTGATTGTAGTAATGTAAAAAGGTGGGCGGACATAGATTTCATAGAGAATCACTTGTATCGCCGTGGATTTAAGGCTGATTATGAGGTTTGGTATTGGCATGGTGAAGCATTGGCTTTTGGGGATGATGATGATAACAACAACGATGTGCAACTAGGGGAGAATCCTTATGAGGTCAATGATACTATAGAGGATGGGAATGATGTCATAGAGGAAAATGAAATGAATGATATGATGGATGCATTTGGAGACCATCTCAATGACAAACCTCGCATATTTGAGGATTTGTCAAATGCTGCCGAGACGCCTTTGTATCCGGGTTGTATTAAGTATACCAAGCTCTCAGCAGTCTTAATATTCTCAAATTTACAAGCGAAGCACGGTTTGAGTGATGTGGGCTTATCAGATTTTCTTGAAGCTTTTGAGGATATGTTGCACCCCGAGAATGTTCTGCCTAAGTCTGCTTACTATGCTAAGAAGTTGATAAACCCGTTAGGGTTAGGATACACTAAGATAGATGCGTGTCCTAATGATTGTGTGCTTTATCGAAAGGAGTATGAGAACTTGGATGCATGTCCGAAGTGCAATTTGTCGCGCTATAAGAAAGTGGAAGGTGATAGCCGTAGCAATAAGAAGTTACCTCCAGCTAAGGTGTTATGGTATCTTCCAATTATTCCAAGATTCAGGAGACTTTTTTCAATTCCGGGTGATGCAAAGAACTTGGTGTGGCATCATGAGGGTCGAAAGAAAGATGGGCTAATCAGGCATCCCGCCGATTCCAAACAATGGGATGACATAAATAAGGAATTCCCAGTTTTTCGTGATGAGCATAGGAACCTTAGACTTGGTTTAAGTGCAGATGGGATGAATCCTTATGGCACACTTAGTACCCAACATAGTTCATGGCCAGTTTTGCTAACTATATACAACTTGCCTCCCTGGCTTTGTATGAAGCGCAAGTATATAATGTTGTCTCTTCTTATATCAGGTCCAAAGCAACCTGGAAATGATATAGATGTATACATGGCACCCTTGGTAGAGGATTTGATCTTGTTGTGGAATGAAGGTGTGTCCATGTTTGATGCACATACAGGTACAAATTTCACACTCCGTGCGATGGTTTTTTGCACTATAAATGATTTTCCGGCTTATGGAAACTTGTCGGGGTACAAAGTCAAAGGTGCAAATGCATGCCCGATTTGTGAGGATGATGCAGATGAAGATTATCTTGAGTTCTCGGGTAAGAATGTGTATAGAAGTCACAGAAGATGGCTCCCTCGACATCATCCATATCGAAGGATGAAATCACGATTTAATGGCCAAACTGAGAATAGGGTAGTTCGTGAGCCATTGTCGGGATTGGAATTGTTTGAGAAAATGAAGAATGTGAGTACGGTATATGGTAAAGAGCCTCCAAAAAAGGTTAGAAAGAAGAGATCAGATAAGGTTCCAAAAAAGGGTCAGGACAAGGGCATAACAAAGGGTCCATCGTGGAAAAAGAAATCAATCCTATGGGATCTTCCTTACTGGAAGTACTTATCTGTTAGGCATTGCCTTGATGTCATGCATATCGAAAAAAATGTGTGTGACTCAATAGTCGGGACTCTACTAAACATGCACGGAAAGACAAAAGACGGTATCAAAGCGCGACAAGACATGCAAAAAGAAAAGGTTAGACCCAACTTGTGGCCAGAGTATAACGATAACAACAAAGCATATTTACCACATGCTGGCTACACTTTGTCCAGGGAGGAGAAAAGGACTTTTTGTGAGTGTTTGCATGACATCAAGGTGCCTTCTGGTTATTCTTCGAATGTAAAGCGTTTTGTATCTCTAGCTGATAAGAAGTTGAATGGTATGAAGTCCCATGATTGTCATGTCATGATGCAAGTGTTTTTACCAATTGCACTAAGAGGATTGTTGCCTAAGCATGTAAGGGAGCCCATCATCAAGTTGAGCATGTTTTTTAATAAGATTCGCAGTAAGGTAGTTGACCCAGAAGAGCTAGACACTTTGCAAGAAGAATTAGTAGAGACATTGTGCAAATTCGAGATGTATTTTCCACCTTCTTTCTTTGACATAATGGTTCACGTGATGATACACCTTGTTCGTGAAATTAAAATGTGTGGGCCTGCTTTTCTACGGTGGACGTATCCTATTGAGAGATACATGGGTTTCTTGAAACGATTTGTTAAAAATCGGGCAAGGCCTGATGCAAGCATGGTAACAAAGTACATGGCTGGGGAGGCTTCAAATTTTTGTGTTGTTTTCTTAGAAAAGGCTAAGGAAATAGGTTGTCCAAAGTCTCGTCATGAGGGTAGACTCCAGGGTTATGGAATCAATCGTCGTGACGTTATACCTCCCGCTGAGAGGTTGTCTGTTGCTCACCGTTGTGTTCTACAACACCTTTCTGAAGTTCACCCTTACTTGGAAAGTCATATGTCTGAATTGCGTGCACGTCACCGTCATCTAAATCCACATGCATTAACGGAACAACACAATCGCACTTTTGCCCAATGGTTTCAACAGAAAGTGCATCTTGCATTGAAGGACCATAATCACAACATCTCTGATACAATTCAGTGTTTATATAGGGGTCCACGACAGTATGTTACTGCTTTTGATGGTTATGATATCAACGGATATACCTTCTACACTAAGCGCCATGATGAAAAGAGTGTCCACCAGAATAGTAGTGTAATGGTTGTTGCTTCTTCTACAGAATATTCCAGTGCCAGGGATACCAACCCCATTGATCTGACACAAGTTTACTATGGTTTTATTGAGGAGATATGGGAGCTTGATTATATTGATTTTAAAGTTCCCATTCTAAGATGTAAATGGGTGGATAATCGGCGAGGTAAGAAAGTTAGCGATGATGGGTGGATTATATTTATGTCACATCCACCGACGTTGATGAACTTGTTAGAGGAGTGTGTATAAATGTGTCGGTGATCCATGTGTACATTTGGTAAACCTTCTAAACATAATGGCCAAATTTTTGTATTTCTGTTATGTTATGCTTACAAATATGTGTTATGATTTTTGGTTCTTTTTGTTTTGAATTACAGCTACCTCCTTACAGAATTTATCTCTAAGTTTGAAGGGGGACACATAACCTTTTTGTGTCCCCATAGATTGTCTGGAGCAGAATGCAAGAGAAGTTTCTTTGATGTAGTTAAGTATGTGAAACACGCTTTCAACAGCGAACTAAAAAGGAAAGATTCAAAGTCCCACCTTATTTTAGCACCTTACAATGAAAGGTATGAACTAGTTTCATCTTTAATTTTTAGCATGCAATTTAATTACTTAGTTATTTTTGGATATTATGATCATGTGTTATGTTTATTGTAGCAACCATTGGATTCTCATGGCCATTGATTTATGTGACGGTATAATTTATCAACTCGACCCATTGACACAGCAGGCACCACGTCAACTAAGCTGCGAAAACGTGTTTGACCTGTAAGGATAATTGTTCTAGATTATCAAGCTTTTCGTTTGTGAATAACGATTTTATAAGGTTAATTCTTGCCTTATTTTGGTATCACTTTGGCATATTGATTTTTTTTTTCAGCGCTTACAAGTCGTACAGAGCAAGGATCAAAGAAAATACTAAAATGGTGTTGGAGGTCAAAAGAATCGAGGTATGAGTGACTTATATTTTTTTCTTTTTCGAATATTATACAATTTTAATGGTGTTGGAGGTCAAAAGAATCGAGGTATGAGTGACTTATATTTTTTTCTTTTTCGAATATTATACAATTTTTTATTGATATTAAAATATCCTTTAATTTGTTTTGACCCTAGTTTTTTGTAAATTTGTTAGTGCGCCCAGCAGACCGGTGGTTTGGATTGTGGCTACTATGTCATGAAGTACATGAATGAGATAGTCAAGAAAGTTGGTGAAAGTAAGGGTGATGTCAAGCAAATAAGGGTAAGTTGTATCATGCCTTAATTTGTTGTGTTTTGGAAATTTGGTGAAATTTGTTATTTTACTACTCATAATTGGAGGTTTTTTGGAAATTTGGTGAAGTTTTGGAGAGGAAGTGGTTATGAACACCACTTCCTTTTACTATTGTTTAGTTGATTGTATTGGAAGGCGGTGGTTTGTTTAGTGACGATATTTGGAGGTTTATTTGGGATTTTGGTGAAGTTTTGGAGAGGAAGTGGTTATGAACACCACTTCCTTTTACTATTGTTTAGTTGATTGTATTGGAAGGCAGTGGTTTGTTTAGTGACGATATTTGGAGGTTTATTTGGGATTTTGGTGAAGTTTTGGAGAGGAAGTGGTTATGAACACCACTTCCTTTTACTATTGTTTAGTTGATTGTGTTGGAAGGCGGTGGTTTGTTAGTTTAGTAAGGGTCATATCTGTTTTAGGACTAAAATACAGTAATAACTTGTTAAAAGTGATGCCAATGACTTAGAACAGAAAGTAGAAACAAAAATTGATAATTAGAAAAGAACTAAGGGGATCCAAAAGAGATAAAGAAAATATAATCTGAAGAGAAAAATGACCTATTTGGCTCGTTTTTTGTTCTAAAACGCTCTAACTTTGTCTGAAATCATGCAAATAAATCATATAAAGTTTACATGAATATTATAGGACTTGAGTGACACTAAAAAATACAAAATAGTTTGATTGGTGAGAAGATGGGAACGAAAACAACCAAAACGAGCCTAAATGGCCGATTGGGCTTGTTATTGTCCCAAAAAGCAATATATTTTCCCCAAATCATGCAAATAAGTCATATAATGTTTACATGAATGTCATAGGATGTAAATGAAACTTAAAAACATAATCTAGGATGATCAGTGCCAAGTTAAGAACGAAAACAACAAAAACGAGCTAAAGATGGCCTATTTGGTTCATTTTTGTTCCAAAACCCTGTAATTTTGCCCAAAATCATGCAAATATGTCATACAAAGTTTAAATGAATGTAATGGGTTGTGAATGAACCTTAAAAACATGAACTAGGTTGATCGGGGCCAAGATGGGAACTATAACACCAAAAACAAGCCAAAAATGACCTATTTGGCTCGTTTTTTGTTCTAAAACGCTCTAACTTTGTCTGAAATCATGCAAATAAATCATATAAAGTTTACATGAATATTATAGGACTTGAGTGACACTAAAAAATACAAAATAGTTTGATTGGTGAGAAGATGGGAACGAAAACAACCAAAACGAGCCTAAATGGCCGATTTGGCTTGTTATTGTCCCAAAAAGCAATATATTTTCCCAAAATAATGCAAATAAGTCATATAATGTTTACATGAATGTCATAGGATGTAAATGAAACTTAAAAACATAATCTAGGATGATCAGTGCCAAGTTAAGAACGAAAACAACAAAAACGAGCTAAAGATGGCCTATTTGGTTCATTTTTGTTCCAAAACCCTGTAATTTTGCCCAAAATCATGCAAATATGTCATAAAAAGTTCAAATGAATGTAATGGGTTGTGAATGAACCTTAAAAACATGAACTAGGTTGATCGGGGCCAAGATGGGAACTATAACACCAAAAACAAGCCAAAAATGACCTATTTGGCTCGTTTTTTGTTCTAAAACGCTCTAACTTTGTCTGAAATCATGCAAATAAATCATATAAAGTTTACATGAATATTATAGGACTTGAATGACACTAAAAATTATTAAATAGTTTGATTGGTGAGAAGATGGGAACGAAAACAACCAAAACGAGTCAAAATGCCCTATTTGGCTTGTTTTTGGTCCAAAAAGCTATAACTTTGCTAATAAGTCATATAATGTTTACATGAATATTATAGAATGTAAATGAAACTTAAAAACATTATTTAGGTTGCTCTGTGCCAAGTTGAGAACGAAAACACCAAAAACGGACCAAAAATGACCTATTTGGTTTGTTTTTGTTCCAAAACCCTCTAACATTGCCCAATAACATGCAAATAATTTATAAATGTTTACAAGACATGAAAACAACTTTAAAACATGAAATGGGCTTGTAGGAGCGAATGTGGGAACGAAAATGGTAGAATTTAGCCAAATATGACCTATTTGGCTATTTTTCGCTCCAAAATGAGCTTCTAGTTTGTAGAATCATACAAATAAATACCTAAACCTTTCCTTTTTTTTAGTTTGCAAATATTGTGGCTCTAAAAGTCTAAGCAAGATGGCGTCTATAACATTACTTATATGTTTTCTTTTCAATCTTTGATTTTGAAGGACTACATTCGAAGATCTGCCCCATATACCAAAGGAGAGTTGGATGAGGTTCGCGAGCAATGGGCGAGATTCTTCAGGCTAAATTTCTTATTGTCCGATCCAAATTAAATAAAATTTCTATTAGTAGCACATTGTTTATACATTTTATTTATAGTTACTTCGTAAACATCGATCGTATCAAACGTTCTTGTAAACTATATATATTTTATATGAATACATCGAACTTGTATTATATATGTATCGTTTACAAATTTTAATTAATTATAAAAATATTATATTATTGTACATTATACAGAATTGAACAGGGCTACAGATAATGCCGAAAGGGCTGCAGATAACGCCGAAAGGGTGCATATTTATGAATATATAGTATATATATATATATGGCCCAATATAATAATCAAATATAAATTTAAATAAAATATCCTAAACCCTATTACTATCGTTTTTAGTACTAAACGATAGTAATAGGAACTCTATTACTATCGTTTTTAGTACAAAACGATAGTAATAGACTATCTATTACTATCGTTTTGTACTAAAAACGATAGTAATAGAGTTCCTATTACTATCGTTTTTTATTAAAAAACGATACTAATAAGCTTACTATTACTATCGTTTTTTAAGAAACGATACTAATAGAACTCATTACTATCGTTTTTTACAAACGATACTAATAAAATTCTCTATTACTAACGCCTCTATTAGTATCGTGTGAAAAACGATACTAATAGGCTAAAAAAAACGATACTAATGGGGGATTTTTCTACTAGTGCGTGTTGCACACGAACTTGCACGGCTTCACCACTTGCATGGCCACACTGCACGACCTTCACCACGAACCACCACACGGCCACCCACACGAGGCACCACTCTTGAACACGTCCCAAACACGAACCCCAACCCAAAACTGGACCAAAGACCCAAGTCTTGAATAAGGTAGTGAAGGCTATTTGGTAATTTAGTCACTTAAAGATCAATAGAGGTTGAATCCTTAAGTTTTGGGTTGAAGAAAATGATGAACAAATGTTGGGGTTTACTAGCCAAAAATGGCGTGTGACAAAGGGAATGGAAAGGAGAGTTTATGTTTTGATTTTGTGGCAAAAGATGAGCAAGTGTATAAAGGATGGCAAATGAGTTCTAAAGCATTACAAACCCTTCTATTTATAGAAGTGGTTAAGGTGTGAACATGAAGCAAATGGCTAATTAGGCCACTAATTACAAGGGAGGGCCGGTTGGGCCTAAGGAAAGATGGGCCAAATGATCACTTGGGCCATTTGCACTAAATCATGACCAATCATGATTAAATTCGCACTTGGCCCAAAAACTCAATTAATTAACTAGAAAATTATAATAAAATTCTAATTAATCAAAATAAAATAAAAATAAAATAAAACAAATAAATCACATAATAAAATAATCATAACCAATCAATAAATAGTCCAAATAAATTTAGACTATACACATAATTAAAATAATTACAAACAAAATAAACAAGAAAATAGCCCAAAAATCTGGGGCGTTACAAAACAGCAGCTTGCACTGCCACTAGTCTCACACCCACTTGAAATTTGGAGACCCCCCTCTGCCTACAAAGCTGCATGTAGAGCAACAACACCTACTGTAATAACCCAAAATTTTAGGCTATTTTAAATTTGGAAATTTTGTCAGAAAAGGCCTTTTAAAACATTAATTTTGTGAGAAAAGACCTTATAAAAAATTTGTTGTAAGCAGGGATCTAAAACAAAAAAAAAGTTGCAAAGAGGGACCTTACCTCTATTTTCCAACGTTGACCGTGAATCTCCGGCGTTGACTCACTATTTTCCTCCAATTTTGCACGAACTCTTTCGTATTTAAGGGGGTAAGAGACGAGGAAACCCAAATTCAGAAGAAAAGAATTTTAGATGCTAGAAGGAAGTGTTAATGTAAGATTTATGTAGATGAATTTTGGAAGGAAAATGGAGGGGGAGTGGAGGAAAAATGAATTTATAGTGAAAAGAAAAGGAAAGGTTAAATAGAGACGAAATGATTCGTCGAAAATTGGAGGGAAATAGTGAGTCAACGCCGGAAATTCACAGTCAACATCGGAAAATAGAGGTAAGGTCCCTCCTTGCAACTTTTTTTTTTGTTTTAGGTACTTATTCACAACAAATTTTTTATAAGGTCTTTTCTTACAAAAATAATGTTTTATAAGGTCTTTTCTGACAATTTTTCCTTTAAATTTTTATTTTTTAATTACTTAAATTGTTGACATAGTATTTCGAATCAAACCAAGCCCAATTAAAACCCGAACCCAAAACTTTTACCTTGCCTTACCCAAAATAGGGCCAAAGCCCAATATCTCTTTACCACATAAGCCCACACGGTAACACCCCCCTTGGATTAATATTTCCAAATCTTTTCATTAGATAAGGATTTTAACCAAAAAACTCACCTTTAATATTTTCTACTTAATTTTAGGAGTTCCCTCAATAAACCAAAAGAGTCTATAAAAACCCTCCCCCATCATCATATCACGGCACCCTCAAAAAGAAAAGCCTCAACAATTATTTTCATACTCTCTCAAAAATAACTAAACACAAAAACTCCTAAAGACCTTCAAACCAATTATATGATCAAGCAACCAAAAGATTGAAGCAAGAAACCAAGCAAGACCAAGCCTAAAAGTTCGAGTGTCACACGGCCAAGCAAAGTATTCGAAATCTTGTCTACCAATTTAAGGTAATTAGATGCTCTATTTAATTCTAGAATAGATTAGCTATATAATTGTTAGAATATGTTTAGGATTGTTTAGAATTGCATAGAATCACTTTTGAATGGATTGAATTGATATGTTGATTGATCCTCATGATTGTTGAACCATAGCATGATGATTTCATAGTTTTATTTTGTTTTTCAACATGATTTTATGTATGTTCTATGATCCTCACTCTTAATATGTTTATTGATACCAATTACCGTGTATTTTTATACTAAACAAGATTGAATTATGTTTAATTATTAATTAATTAGAGCTTTTATTAGTTTATGCATTGCCAATTTGTTTGCGTTATTTAATTGATGTTCAAATAATTGAAGGTTGAGAATAGATTGTCTAAGTCGTTATTGAGTCTAGAAGTCAAAGTTAGGATGTTTGACCTAGAGTTGACTAAGTGATAAGTTGGGTTGACTTAGAGTTAAAGTTTTAAGTTTAAATAAAATAATAATATAAACAAACGAAGGAACGGAACCAGAGTAAGAGGATATTGTTTTGTTTCGATCTTTGGCTAGGAAAGACTTGGTATTTAAGGTGGCCAATATAGGTGCCGCACCTCTCTTTCCTGGGATTTCGAACATCTCAATTCCGATTACAGCCACCTAGTACTCTCGATTATGGTATACTCTAACGGGTTTAAAGAATTGACGACCGGCATATACTGATAAATTGGGAATTGACGGACAGTTTATGCCGATAATTAAGGAATTGACGGCCGGTATGAGCACCAAAGCCAAGTAATGAGATTATATACTGATAAATGAATGCGTCGGTAAAGAATTAATGAGATTATAAATACATTCTTTCCACACATTTCATGATTAATTACTAGAAAAAATTATTTTAATCGTCTAATACACGGGGGGCTAACATAATATTATATTAATAAACAACATGAGAATTTTTCATATTAAAAACCTACACTATACTTTTTAGAACAAAGAACACTTGGCAGTATATGACATGCATAATCCAATTATATTATATAATGATTTTTTACTGAATTTTATTGTTTAAATACAAACCTAAGGTAAGGTCTTAGAATTCAGAACATTATTATAATATTTAATTATCAACGCGTTTTGGGTGCAACTGGCCGCACCATTAAGTAATGGTGCGGTTCGCTGATAGACAAGGGGTTAAAAAGTTGATTTTTGTATGGGTTACAAATTCTCTGTAACCCCATACATATACTTTGTAAACCCAACTTTGTAACCCCATTTAAATATTTTGTAACTTATTTAACACTTTGTAACCCCACTTAAATACTTTCTAAACCTAAAAAACACTTTGTAACCCTACTTTGTAACATCATTTAAATACTTTTTAACCCCCAAAAAACACTTTGTAACCCCAAAAATAAACTTTATAACCCTACTTAAATTTTGTAAACTAAAAAAAACACTTTGTAACCCCACTTGAACACTTTGTAATCAAAAAACACTTTGTAACCCCCCAAAAAAATTTGTAACCCCAAAAAAAACTTTGTAACCCCAAAAAAACACTTTATAACTCAAAAAAATATTTCGTAACCCCAAAAACACTTTGTAACTCAAATAAAACACTTTGTAACACCACTTAAACCAAAAAAACCTTTGTAACCTCACTTTATAGCCCCAAAAAAATACTTTGTAACCCAACATAAACACTTTGTAACCAAAAAAAACTTTGTAACCCCCAAAAGCTCCTTGTAACTCCAAAATAACACTTTGTAACCCACTGTAATTCCAAAATAACACTCTGTAACCCCAAAAAATACATTATAACTTCACTTAAACACTTTGTAACCCCACTAAAGACTTTGTAACCACTAAAAACGGCCGCACCATTTGAAACAATGCAGCTGGCCGCACGGTTTACTAATCATGCGACCAGCCACGTATAAGAATTTGTGTTTAATTATATATTGATCATAAAGCAAGTAAATTTTAGTCTAAGCTATACATAGATGAGAGGTAATATTATTTTGATTTTACACCAAACGATTTTACTCTGTGGTAAATGTCATTATTTAAAAAATTCAATATAATATAAATGTGAGATTCTTATGTAATGTCTTAATTATTTATTTTAAAATACTTACAAAATTTATATCCTTTCCATTTATGTAAACTTTAATATTTAATTAGCCAATAATCAAAGTACGGAGTAGAAGACTTTGAAAACTGATCCTCTCTAAAGTTGGCGCTCACATGGTCACATTTCCGTACTCAGTATTAGCGCCTTTAACCCAAAAAAAAAACCCTCACTTGGCTAGTTTTTCATTCAAGCAAGAGTGCGAGTCAGGGAGGGAGAAAGAGAGAGAATTGCAAAAAGGTTGGATAATCTAAATCATAGCAAACCTAGAAATGGATTTCGTCGACCCACTGAATTTTAATTTTAATTCTGATTCTGATTCTGATGTTCCTACTGTAGTTACTAATAAGAAAAGGTATTGATTTCAATTATTTGAATTTCTTGTTTTTAACTTGATTTCCTTTCTCGGTTTTCATTTCAATTTATAATCAACTTT
Source organism: Salicornia ramosissima (assembly GCA_951394345.1). Classification (NCBI taxonomy): domain Eukaryota; kingdom Viridiplantae; phylum Streptophyta; class Magnoliopsida; order Caryophyllales; family Amaranthaceae; genus Salicornia; species Salicornia ramosissima. The sequence continues at coordinate 21,753,087 of OX596236.1, forward strand.
CGCTCATCTTTTAGTTTTTGTCATGTTTCCTGAAATTTATTGGTTGTCATTTACGCTGCACATTTTTTTCCCCGTAATTTGCAGTTGTTTTGCTCAATTCCTGTAAAGTGTAATACCTGTTACTCCCAAGTTTGTTACTTTAGTACTAGAAGCTGAATAATTATGTACTGTAATGTAATCCTAAGTTTGTTTGAGAGTTAATCCCATTTGTGTGAGCTTTGACTGGTAGTGACTAGTGAGTGTTTACTGAATTGAGTGAGTGTTCGAGTTTTATCTTTCACGAGTTTTGCAATTATTTTTTAACTGCGAATTGGCTTTAGTGAAATTGACTTGTGTTTGGGACTGTTGAAATTTTCAGGAAAAAGGTGATTGGATTGGATGATCTTTTTAAGGATCACAAGAAAGAGCAAGATGAAAAAAAGAAGGGAAAGTTGAATTTTGTGAAGGATAAGAAACTTTGTGAATCAGATGACGACGATGTTAATAATGAAACAGAAAATAAACTGAATGAAGCCCTTCATGGTTTTAAGAAGACGGTATGATGGGCTGCTTAGCTTACTTTGGTTCTAGATTTTATTTTGTGATAGTATGTTATTTGTAAAGTTACTGGCTTTTGTAGATATGTGAAGTGGACGGGCATGATGGTGCCTTAAATGATCTTGGCCAGGAAGATGTTACTTTAGGTTGGGGTCTGCAAGTGTTCGGGCCTAAGGTTCTTATTTATATTACATCTTCTATTATGCAAAGTTTGCTTTTACTTTTAGTGCTGTTGTGTAAACCAATGTTGTCCTGCAGAAAGCTCCATCGATCTTGGGTGTTCCGCAGCTAGAAGATTGCAAGCTGTTACAGACCTCTTTGAACAGTGAACTTAACGCGCTGTTGGATCAAAGCTCACAGATGGGTACAAATCTGTTACACTTTCCGTCTATCAATGCCTTTTGTTTTGCTTCCGCTGTGATTTGGCAAGTGGCAAGCTTTCTTCTTATTTTTTTCAGATTTATCTTGCAGGGGGGACATCACTTGAAGGGTTACTCTTGAATGGCTGGCTTTCAAAATTGATTATAACCTACGGTATTTTAGAAGAATCAATAGCAAAATGGACCCTTAATCTGTGTAAGAATATGGTTCCGGTCAAGTTACCCTATTTATTTCTAACACTGTTAGGTATTTTGTATTGTTTTTCAATTTTTCTATCCTTTATGTGCAGTGTTTTACTCGTCAGAGGAATCATTGATGGCTTTTGCTTGTGACTTTTGGTGTGCCATTTTGTGCAATAAGGTTTGCTGGGTCTTTGAGTAGAAAATAACCAAATATATGTGCTGTTTTGTTCAATTCAGAGATAGCCAATGGATTTTCTCATTCTTATTTTATTTTTTTAGGCTGATGCTCCCGTGATTAGGATTGAATGGCTCCCTGACTTTACGGAGCTTAAAAGAGCTCTTGACTTCTTTGGATTTCAGTTGCATTCATCAACAAATACTTTGTCTCCTGTGAAATCAAATTTTGATGGTATCTCTAAATCCATATTGTTACTGCTACTGGTACTGCTAAGGCAATTCTATTGCCTCCTCAGTATTTTTGCTACTTTTGTATAATTTATCTTGGGTAAAATGCATGTGTGATCTCTACATTTTTTGTTCTTGTTCCGTATTACTCCCTCCGTAACAAAATACTGCAACGGTTTGACATAAAGTAGAGAGAAAAAATGTCAAATCATCGTTGCAGTTAATATTGTACGGAGGGAGTATATTATTTAACTGTCATGAGCTATCTCTATTATTCAGGAGTAAAATTATCTCATATTTGTGAATATTATTTCTAGTAGTCTATGTTCAATGAGCTGCTCTCTTATTATTTTGGTCAGGAACCCTCCCCTCTCCTCCTGCCCTCCTCCCTGATGAGTAAAGGGATGCCTTCAGCACTACATTTTATTCTTTGCCAGGGTGAAATGGTGAAAGGCATATTTTAGACCTTGCAAATTCATGTGTGTTATACCCTTGTGTGTGTGTGTGTATTATTATTATTATTATTATTATTACCTTTTTAAAGAGAACTACCGCGTTCTGTAGAAAAGTGAGAGTAAATATGGTTTGGAAGTGGAAAGTCTGGAAACAAAATATTTGGACTAAACATTGTTCTAAACTTAGGAATGGAATAGTGAGATAAGAATGTTATTTATTTATTTTTTCCAATGACGATTATTTAACACTATTCACTGAGTTTGTTTTAGCATTGTTCAGTAGCATTTTTCATTAAATTGAACTGATAATTGATGGACTTGCGTCAGCTGTGTGTATTGGCTTATAAGCTTTATAATAATAATGGTTCCTACTCTCAATCATTGAGATTTGAAAATTGCTAGTTGTGGTCCTTTGTCAGGGTGCGTTCTGAAAATATGCTTCAATTAAGATAAGTTCATACCAAGTTTGATAAATTCAATAAGTTTTAATCAAGTCAATTCAGGTTTAATAAGGTCTATTTGTTTCTTTGAATCAGGGCTAAGAGGTTTGATTAAGTCCAATAGGTTCAATTACACAAAATCAGCTTTAATAAGTTAAGATTAGATAAGTTTTGATCTAATAACTTGAAGAGAGTACCTTCAATCTTGCTTTCCTCGTTTGCATTTGTTAGATGCTAAATATTACGTTTCACTGACCTCATCTATTGGACTGAATCTTTGTTGTCATTATCTTCGTATTTATGTGGTGTATTGTAAGCTTTTCATTTTATTTGCTGAAAGTTTTCAAGCCTTCTATGCTTTCTACCTACTTTCTACCTTGTCAGTTACTTGAACTTCCAATATCTATGAAACTTATTATTTTTGTTACTTTTAAAAAAGAAAAAAAAGTTTTCTCAAAAATTAGTTTTTGACAAGAGTTTTGTTGTCAAGCAGGTTCTGATTGTAAAGGACCACCACCTAATATCAGAGCGTGGATCAAATTTGCTGATGCTTGTTTTAAAGTAAGGTAGGCAGTTGCATAAATTTAAAAAATGTATTGATTTATGTTGCTAACATAGTAAGATAAGAAGAATTGTTAATATTTGCATGCCAATTTAATTCTGATGAAAGAATAAGGGATCTAGTAAATGTTAGAGATTATTTAAGTAGAGAAAAGGTTAGAAAGAAAAACATTAGTATGCTGGAAAATATGGAGGAAAGAGTAAAAGTAGAACCTGGATAGAGGAGAGGTAAGAGAAACAAAAAATTATATTTCCCGTTAGCTCTATTCTCAGGATCAAGTTAGCTTCAATGTCAGAATTATAAGCTTTAAGCTTTTCTTTGATTTGGAATATAAAAAGACCACAGTGTGAGTTAGAAGGATAGTCAATGTTTTTGTAGAAGCAAGAATTGATGTAAACAATATCTTGCAATTTTAGAGTATGATACTATGGTTTCCTGTAGATTGTTATCGGCTGTTATATGAAGAGCATAAAGTAAAATAGTAGCTGTGCTTGAGTGTACAGTGAAGGATTGGATTCAGATTTTGACATTTTGTGTTTGGATGTGCTGCATTAGCATGGGTATCTCCATGCATATAGTCATGACCGGGTAATATAGTGTATGATATACTTTTCACTTCCGAAAGAAATGGGAATGGACAAAAAGTCTTGTGCTTTTTTAGTCCCAAATGAAATATAGATATGATTAATCAATTAGTCGAGATTGTATTATTGGGTTCTTATGCTCTACAATCAACCATGATTCGGAAATGCAGTTTGGGTCGCGGTCACGGAAATGGCAGGATTTAAATGATGATTGATCTTGGACTTGTTATAGACTTATTGCTGTTATGGAGCAACCTTGTTTCACATTTATTATTATTTATTTTTTTCTCCTTTTTAGGTTTTTATGATTATTCCTTTGCCATTACAATATTTAAAGACCAAATAGCCAACAATCTAACTACCAAATCATGAGTCTTCCTATGTATCTCATAATCACATATTTGCAACATAGGGTTGAAATCTTGGTCGAATACTTCTTTTGTCCCTATTTCTTTACCCCATTGGGTTTTTTTTTTTTACATTCTTATAGGACATTGAAAAGGTAGAGAAATATTAGTTGAAGTCTTCTGTAGGGCTCCATCTTATGAGAAAAAGTAGAGACAAAATTTTACTCGGATATGGATAAAAAATTGGGTAACCCTAAATGGAAAATGGGTAGAGCTATGTTACTCGAACATGGATACATGATTAATGAATTATCCAAGTCAGATCTCGGTGTCCGATTTGGCACGAGTCGGCACACGATTTTTTAGGTAAACAAAGGTGTCGAAGTAACATATGGGTAGAGATAAAGGGACAAAAGTCAGAGATAGTATTATGGTCAAAGTGGGCCACTTTGCCGATTTGCTCAGTTGTAATGAATGTGGCCTAATTGGTGTTATCTGTGTATTTATTTCTCTTAACCATCATTTGCAGGAGTAGACACTTGTTATTGTCAACCCGAGAAGCAGAAGATTTCATAGGAATACTTATCTGTCTCTTTTTGGAAAGGCAACTACTAGGCCTTACCGTAGCTTTGCATGAGTGTTTGCTATCAGCTATTAACTTTATTGAGGAGATGGAATGGAGCAGCAGCTGTGCAAGAGTTGCAATGTCGGTTGCAGAGAGGTTTTTTTTTTTTTTTTTTCCCTTTAATGAATTTAACTAATTGAATTGTGTTTTTGTCTATCACATTATTACAACCTTTGCCATAGTTTGTCCAAAAGTATTACTCAAGCTGGTAGTTCATACATTATTCCAAAACATACTTACAATTTTCAAGATGTCATATATTGAGTGCCCTTCGCGTGTCAGCTATCACTCAAATAATTTGATTCTTGATGGAATAACGTCTATCTTCTGTATATGTTTGTCTTCTTTCCATGGCATTATGACACTACACCATCAAATTATACAATTTGACCCTTAGAAGGACCAATAGAAAGAGCTTGAGGTATTTAATAGCATCACTGGTAATGTTTGCTTCTTTAGATTCAATAGCTTTAAGGATTTATTGCTTTTATTGGAACTAGTGCTTTCTTACCCGATGATTAGTCTTACACAGTTACACTTGGTGATAAGAAGTGTGCTCATTTTAATGTTGGAAAAAGTTTGTTGAAGTCAGTTGTTAGACTATACACAAGGAGTATGGTGTGCATTAAACTCATTGTTATTGATCTTTCCATTATGCTTACGTATTCTTTAATCACATTTCCATGTTCCTTTATTTTAAAGGGAAACTGTAGTCCTCAATTTTCAAGAATTCTCAATAGTAGCCAGGATCCTTTAAAAATCCAACATTGGTTAACTTTTGAAAATTCTCAAAGTTTAAGTTATTGTTATTTAGTTGTAATGGCTATTTTTAAGGACGTTATGATCAGGTACAAGGAAGATCTATTTCATAATTTTGTAAATCCAACTCTACTAAAAGTAGAAGGGAATATGATTGGCCACGGAAGGTTACTAATCCCGATTTATCCTTACATTAGTTTAATTTTTAAAAATCTACTTAAAAATGTCATTTTTGTATATAAAGTTCAATATTGGACCAACATTGAGAATTTTAAACATTGAGGTCTATGGATGAGATTTTGATTTTTTTTTTGTTGAAGAATTTTTAAAAGCTAAGTGTTACTATTAAAAATCTTTGTATTTTACAACTAACGTCCTGTTTGATACCCAGTCGTAAAGGAAGGTATTGGGAATGAATTTGTATATAAGATAAGTAAATTAGTATCCATTCCCATGATGATGCTAGTTTACCTCCAAATCCCCTAATTTACTTCGTAAATTTCCATTCTCACGCTTTCAAGTAGTTATGGATGGTACTGAAAATTATGTAGAAAATACAAGTTTGGAATGAGATTATGTTTCTATGGAGATGGTAATGTTGTTTCCCTTACTAGATCATACATAAAAAATTCATTCCTATTATCACAATTTATTACCAACTACCAAACGGGTCTAGAGTGTATGTTCTATGTTTTTTTTCCCTTAAAATAATAAATTGTATTGTATATTTGTATCATAAAGTTGAAGTATGTTTATTAATTTCAAAAGCATCTTCTTTGGGATTGTGATGCTATATTTAGGATATAAGTTTCAATGTGAATTACGATATCTCTAAATTGGAACAAAGACCAACTCAATGTTGAAATAAGAGCACAATTTTAAGATAGAGGACAAAAATCCCATTGTTTTAGGATTAAGGCCTCTCACACTTGCTTTTGGCCCGATTATCGATCTTCGATACAAAAACCTAAATTATAGCTATATCAAGATTTTCATTGATTATCTTGGTGGAGAAGAAAAGCCTAATACTGACACAAAATGTTTGTAAAAAGATAAAGTTGAAGTTGTCTAGAGAAAAGGGCAAACCTTGAAAGTTTTAGAAAGATTATAGAAACAAAGATGAATTTTGGCTAGAAATTTATGGTTATAGATAAGCCTTTTTGAAGGGCTTGTTTTTTGTGTCAAACTTTCTTTGTGGAGAAAGGTAAAGGCTCTCCTTAGGAAACTAACTCATTTTGGTATGTTAGTTTCAAATTTCCTTAGTTGTTTACTTGTTTGTGTGCTAAATAAATATAAAAAATTACTTGGCCCATTTTTTTTAATGTGGATTCCGTTTTTTTTTTAATGCAGAATTCCTCGAGATCTGAATTGCTTGAGGGCAGTAGGGTGTATTTCAGGTGTTGATACTCGCAGCAAGCAACTCAGGAGTGTTGTAGCTTACCAATTTCTGACAAGTTGTTATCCTGAGGTAGGTGGTTTCTCCTCTAGGATTTTAAGAACTTTGTCCCAAAGAAGGTAGCAGGATATTCAATTCTTTGTGTTTTTTCGAAGGAATATTCAAGTCTTTGTTTATTTATTTATTAATTTTTTTTAAAAATTAACTACAAATGCTTGTTTCAAGTTGAGCATGCTTCAGTCCTAAAATTAGGAAATTTACTCTGTTGCTCCGACACCATGGTTCGAAAATTCGATTTCGGTCGCGATCGCGGAAACGGTCGCGGTGAAACGGTAACGGAATTGACGCGTTCATCGCGGATTGTGTCGCAGTTGTGGTGCAAGAATTTTTATATTTAAGTCTTTAATATTTATTTAAAAAGAACATATTATCTTATTTAGATATTATTTTTATTAAAAATTAAAGATACAATTAAAAAAAAATTGTTTAAACTTCAGTCCAAAGAAAAAATAAAGAGAAGAGGTTTAGGGGTTGTTTGGTTCAACACTAGGGAAAGGAAAGGAATCAACAAAGGGTTATGAAGGGAAAGAAATAATAAACCCTTTGTTGATTGTTTAGTTTGGTAAAGATCTCTAGTCTTTCCTTTCCTCCTCTTTCTCCCTCCTTCCTTTCTCTCTATCCACCATGACAACAGCACCTCCGCGGCTCCGCTCATCTTTATCAGTCACCAACTCCCTCTTCGCCGCCCCTCTCTGATCTCTCTCTCTCTCTTTTCGCTAGGGTTTTTGTGGATGGGTGTGAGGGTTTTGTGGGTGGGTTGTGGGGTTATGTGTGTGGGCTGTGGGATCTTTGTAGGTGTTGAACCAGGTGCGGCGGTGGGTGTATATTGCAGTAAGTGCGGCGGTGGAAGCTACGATTGGTGAGGTGGTGATGGGAGATGCGATTGGTGAGGTGGCGAAGGGAGCTGTGATTGGTGAGGTGGTGAGAGCTGCGGTAGTACGGCGGTGGGGGCTGGTAGGAGAGGTGAGGGTGGTAGGCTTGGGGGTGGTCAAGGTGGTGGAGGGTTGGTTAAAGAGATGTTGTGGACCTTATGGTTGTTAAGGGGAAAATGGAAATGGGGGAATGGTGATTCCCTTGAGGGAGGGTGGGAATGGTGGTAGAAGGAAATGGGGGAATGAGAGGGTTGAAGGGAATTATTGATTTGGCTTAACAAACATCATAAAGGTAATTAAGGCTGTTAATTACATTTCCCTTTGTTGAAACCCCTCAACCAAACATCCCCTTAATTAAGAAAGGATAAGTCCTTGAAAAAAAAAAGAGAGAGAGAAAGGAGAAGTGTCATTAATTGTCTCTTGGGAAAGTGGGTAGTAGAAGATAAATAGGCAAGTAGACAATATTGGAGGACAACTATAATTACTGTACATAAGATGAAAAAAGCAAAAAAAATAGTACAACTGTGATACTTTCTCTCTCTCTCTCTCTTCTTTTTTATTCATCTTCTTAGCATGCCTTTTTTTCCCCTCTTCTTTCTACTTCATCTTCGCATTTCACAGGGTTTCACTGGGGAAAAACATGCGAACTCAGCATATATTTAGTTGACTCTCCTGAAAAGTGTTTAATTTGACGAGATTATGGCTTCAACCGGGCGATTCCGGTTCGTACCGGTTGGATTGCCAGGAAACTCGTCCTTTTTTAAAACAGCTGTACACATCGGCAAATCTCAGTTCGGTAAACTTAAAATCCACATCATCTCGTCTGATTCGTGATGATGCGGCCGAGTTTTCAAACCATGTCCGACACCCTATTTACCCTGAAGTATCGCGTGTCTACTCGACACTACAAATGTCAATAAGCGTACCAAGAAAGTGTCAGAGATGATATGTCAAGATCTTAAAGTGGAATAGGGAAAGAAGAAAAGATTAAAAAAATTTCAAAGTCCATTTGTTAAAATCATTGTTTGTGCCATAATTAGAGCTTACTTAAATATTTAGATAATGCCCAATATAAGTCATCGACGCTCAATTTTGATGAATTATAGAAACCCTAAGTTAATAATAGAACTGGGAAGGAGAAAATGGGCTCGCATAAATTACTCTTGAGATGGACTTAATTAGTAATCAATAATACATTAGGCCATTAGGGGTTCTCTACATCTTTTTGGGCGACTCTAATTGTGCATTGTCGAGCATCCAACCATGGTATTAAATCAAGGCCGCATCACCGCATCGCGACCGCATTTTAAAGCCTTTTGAGCTTACCGCGACCGAGATATTAGGCCGCAACGGCCGCGAACCATCCGCATTGCCCGCGAATGTGATTCCGCGACCGTTACCACAATCGCGACCGAAACTGAGATTCAAAACCATGCATCCAACCACCGTATCCGGCAACAGTTGTTGGGTGGTTAGGGTTTTCAATTTTCCTGAACCTTCTCTCTCCCTCTTTTCTTTTTCTTGTTGCTTATGAGTGGGTGACAACAAGGCTGAAAGATTATTGCTTATGGGTTAGTGGGTGAAGTGATCCCATTGCAAGGTATGGGACTTGAATCCCACATTGGTCATATGGGGAGCTAATGTGGGGTTTATATAGGGCTATGGGTTCTCCTTCCCTTGAGCTAGCTTTTGGGAAGGCTCTTCTATGGTCTTGTATCAGTGGGTGACAACCTGGCTGAAAGATTATCATATTTTCTCTCTTCAGTTTATAAAATAGAGTAAAAGTTGGGGTAATGTCACGTGAAGATTTCAAAGAGTAAAGCATGGTTTGACTTCCATATGTTCCCATATAATTTCATTGTGCTGTTTTTTCTCTGTTGACCGTATCCCCTTATTTGCTAATTTTTGGAACGATTGTGTTGAATCTTCTGATCCCTACTTGGATACGACACCCAAACTCGAGTCTGAACAACATAGGAAACTCATATCTTCTTTGGAGTAATTATTTCAAAGGAATCTAGGGGAACTAATAAGGCAATATTATGATTTCAACTCACTCTGCCCTATAGTATAGGGGCATCAAATCTTTTTCGATATCGAACAATGCCTATTTATGTCTCCTAAAATGTATACTCCCTGTCTTTTTTTACTTGCTACATTTGACAAAAAAGATATCTTGGTTTTTGGTCAAAGGTAGCAACTAAAAAAGACAAGTAATATTTTATGCATAACATAACAACTTCATATTCATCTGACACGCTTTTGAGACCATATTTGTATGTGATAGATAGAGACTGGAGACATAAATTAAAAGAAGGGGCCCTTGTCTTAGAGCGAGAGGGAGAAAGAAACACATCACTAAATAAGGCAATGTTGCAGTTAATATGAAACTTTTATATTAAAGAAATATTGTGATTTGTTTAGAATGACGGTATATTTTTCATTCTCATCATTTCTATGAATTCATCATGAGAAATTAACAGTTCAACTCTATAAAGTACAAATGCACATTGTAGTATGAATGGCAGGGATTATTTTTGGTTCTTTTATGCAATATGATGTCTTGTCTTGTTTTTCATTCTTTTCTTATCACGAAGTGCTACGAATAAGTTTCATTAGTACATGATACTGCTTTTACTCTGAAAACTCAGTACTTAATGTTTTGTAATTTCACATATGTTTTGCTTAGCTACAGCTCACTGATGCAAAGGATATTTTGAAATTTCTGATGTCGAAAAGTCTGAAAGACAAGAGCTGCGATCTTTTCAAGCAATATCTTTGCTTAGTTCTTACTGAAAACTGGCTCCTTTTTGGCACTGAAAGCAAACCTCATGTCAATAAGCTGTGGACCAGCTTTATCCGCAAGTGTTCAATCCAAATCTCCAACACTGATTTCAGGCCCTGCGCCCAAGAAGTGTGTAATTCAGATTTCTTTTTGTTGTTTGGAAAAATTAATTTTAATAATAAAATATTTTGTGTTTCACTATTTATAATACAACCTTTTGATTATTTTTTAATAATCAAGCATTTTGTACCCCAATTTCCTTCAGCAAGCTAAAATAATTTTTGTAAAATTTGTTTTTGCTTGGTTTAGTTTACCCAAGGACATTATTATTTCGCATAACCCATCATTTTTTTAATTACGCAACCACAATTACCTTGTTCACCTTATTTTTAAAATTTTAGAATAAAGGTTTTGTTTTACTCAAAGAAACTGAGATATAAAGGTTGTATTATTACAGAGTATCAAAAGGTTGTATTATTAAAAGAAAATTGCAAAAATGATTTATATTAGAATCAATTTTTCCTTTTTTTTGGCCCCGTGTCCCCCCTCCCTGGATATTTTATTTAGACTAACATGGTGCATCTTACTGTGGGCAGATCCGTAACCGAGCCTCTTATATTCTGCATAGTACAATTAAAAGCTGATAATTTATGCATATTTTGAAGATGCAGTGAGCTTATAGCTGTAGACAGCACATATTTAGATCTGGTAAGGGCAGCTTCTATCTGATTGCGTTCAGCTTTTGCTGTTTGATCATATTACAAGTACCCATTATAATGCTTTGTTATTTCCAGCTCTTATTTTAATTGCAATTTCTCATCTACCTGACTGTTAGCTTGTACAGAACGACTATGTTTACAAATTACATATTTGGCTAAATTTCAGTTAGCTTGTCACATGAATCAGGTGGCCTGGCACTAATTTTTTTAACTTCACCAGATATGCTATTGTGGGGTCTAAATTAACATTTAAATTTTTTTTCTGCTGCATATCACAGATTATATATACTAGCTTATGAGTAACCACATCTGCTGCCTGTGTAATTTCTGCTACTAAGATACTAATTTTTTACTATTGGAATTCTTTGATGAATGTGATTATTTGTGGTAAATACTAGAATATGATAATGGAACTCTTATGTATATATATGCAGTGTGGATTAATGGTAGACCAAGCTGATGCTAGACGGAAAGTATTTGGGTCAGGCTGATGCTAGCGGGAAAGTATCTGGGTCAGGTTGATACCTCCCAACTTCCCTTTTATTTTGTTAAGTAGTTATTGATTAACACTTTAGCTTGAGCAAGCTTTTGTAGAATATAGGCATTTAACCTAGCATCTGGCTTCTTATTCAGGCCTCTTTTGTACATTGTACATATGATTCTAGTTTGTGAAAGTATTGGGATAAACTTTCAGGTGACTGACCCAACATAACTTGCAAAAGCTCACTTCATATCACCTTCTATAAATTTTATGTTACTCGTTCATGCTGACTATGTTATTGTAATTCTATGCTTGATTCAATTTTGTTGAAAAGAAAATTTACCCCCAGGTTTGAAGAAGAGTCGTGATGATTGGTTCTTAGAGTACCCACTAAAATAAGAAATTTAGTAGGTCTTACAAGAATGAACTACTACCTCCGTTCTAAAAAAAGCAACAATTGTCATGGTACGGACTCTTATGTAGATAATTAGAAAAAAATGAAGGGTAGTTGATTAAAATAAATGGAGATAAAAGTGGGGACAGTTAAAAAGTGGTGAAAGAAGGTAGGAATAATTAAAGAATTTGAGAGAAAAAGTAGGACAATTAAAGAACTAGTAAGAGCATTTATGTTTTTAAAGTAGCGAAAGTTTACCATATAAGGGAAACAAAAATTTGTTACATTTATTTTTGAAATATCCCAAAATGGAAATTATTCTTTTTTTTGGAAAAAGTAACTGCTCGTTGATTGCAGGGGCGGAGCCAAGGAGGGCTGGCGGGGGCCTTGGTCTCCCCCTTGGCCCAAAATTTATAGTATATATTATATTTAAATTAAAATAAACAATAAAAATATAGTAGCTCAATTGGTTTGATTGCTTGTTTATAATATCCTAGATTAAGGATCAAGTCTCACTAGCTACAATCTTAATATTTTTTGCTCTTTACCCTTTTATTATTTTCGTGTGATATTGATTTCGGCTCCCGTAATATAAAAATTCTAGCTCCGCCACTGGTTGATTGCACATGTAGAATTGAATACAACTTAACCTAATTAATTGCACATGTAGATTTGTGATCTAATTTTATACTATATAAGCCTCTATCAACGAACTAATCCTTCCAAATTCAAATCTCCTATAAAGGAAAAGAAGAAAACTCAACTCCCAATTACTACTAAATTCATTGTTGGATGACCAGATAAAAGGAATGAATGTAAATTTGTCAAATATTTCAATTTTTCGAACAAACAACGTTTTTTTATTTATTTATTTAGGGCTCGTTTACATTAGCTGAATAAAGTTGAGCTGAGCTGATGAACTGAACTGAACTGAAGTAAACTGAACTGAACTGAACTGAACTGAAGTAAACTGAACTGAACTGAACTGAAGTAAATTGAAGTAAACTGAAGTAAACAAGCCCTTAGACAAATTAAAAGATGAGAAACTATTGTGTTAGACTCGTCTGACAGTTGTTACTGTCAAACGAATCCAACTGGAGCTGGCCACATATTGTTAAACCTTGACACATATTTGTAAACTTGGTGACAACTTGTTAAACCATGTAAAAACTTTTTAAACCTGAACACATATTGTAAAACTTTGACACATATTTGTTTAACCTGGACATATATTGTTAAACCTGGATACCTATTTGTAAACCTGGTGAAAATGCTTTTAACCTTGATACATATTGTTGAACTTGGACATATATTGTTAAACCCGGACACCTATTTTTAAATTTGGACACATATTTGTTTAACCTGGATATCTGTTTGTAAACATGGACACATATTTGTAAACTTGGTAAAAACTTGTTAAACCTGGACACATATTGGTAAACCTGCACACATATTGGTAAACTTGGACACATATTGTTTAATTTGGACATACATGGTTAAACTTGGACACATATAGTTAAACTTGGACATATTTTGCAACTAACCTAGACAAAAATATAACTAACCTAGAGAAAATGTAATGAAGCTGGAAAAAAAAAATCATTAACTTGGCAAAAATATAAAATCTGGACAAATGTAACTAACTTGGAAAAAAAAAGACCTATGCAGAATATATGAGCACTTGGACAAAAACAGGAAGATCTGATCAAATTTGGTCGATATATATATATCAGATTTTAGACGATTTTGGCATTTTCAGTTCTCTAGAGGCCTCATTTGGCAATTTCCCGTGGCCGAATGCCCTCTAGGTATTTGCAGCTGCGTTCGTATCAAAAAATTAATCAATCTGAACATATTATATGCCTCGATCGGACATTTGAGCACAATGTTATGAGTTATGACCTTCCAAAGTTTTTCACTATTATAATTGGGTATATTAGGTTAGCCGTCTGACCAGATTGTTTGGTCAGACGGTCTAACCCAATACTTTCACTTAAAATATCATCGCACGCAAACATGTGTAGAAGGCTAGTTGTGATATTGTTTTAACTTTTAAGTTAGGAGCACTATCGTCATTTCATTTATATATTAGGGCAATATTAAGTAAAAAGTGGAGCTAGAAAACTCAATTGCTAAGTACCGCCTAATTTTACTACGTACCGCCCATATTTTGAGCATAAAGTGTCAATACTACCCTTACCCTAATACTCCTCTCATGCACCTTTTGGCTTTCACTAACAATTAAAAACAAAATAAAAAATCATGCACCAGGTCCCTCTTCCCCCACTTGCTTAGATTTTATTTTATTTAAAAAAAGACACACTCGTTAGGTTTCACGCAGAACATCCACTAAACCCACACACATACAACACACTTTTCGTATAAAGTCAACTCCGTAATATTTAATTAAAAAAATACAACACACTTCAAACATTTATAAACATTCACTTCACACAGAAATTCAACTCAATTTTTTTTTACTAAGTATAATTTATATTTTTTATTTACAAGTAAAATATCGAATCACAACAATGCTAACGTGAATGCTGAAGAGTTAAATTTATCAATGTTAATTTTTTACCTTCTTAATCACATTATTTTTAGTTTAGTTAATAATTATATTTATAAATTTGTATGCTAATCATTTTTTTACCCATGTTATTGTATGTCTTTAATATGTATTTTTTTGTAAAAAATTTGGATTTTATTTTTATGTACGTTTAAATTTTACGTTTCCGATATAAATTTTAAATTTTATTTTTTGATATGTATAATTACTTAGAATTATTCTTTGCGTATTATGTATGATTTTTTTTACATAAGCAAAAATTCCCGTATAACTAGAATTATTAGTGGCATTAAGTTACATTTAAAAAAAATAAATTGTTTGCACGCTTTAGAAACGTGAACTGGGTTCGTTTTTGCCATGGAAACAACGCAGCCTGGGTTCGTTTCTACCATGGCATTCACATGTTCTAGGTACGTTACAAACCCCTAACACCATGGAATTAACGTATACCTAACACGTTGAAACCATGGCAACAACGTGTTCCTAACACGTTTCTACCATGGTAGATAGCGACGTGTTTTCAGCACGTTCCTACCATGGCAGCAACCTGTTTCCAACACGTTCCTACAATGGAAGCAACGTGTTTCTAACACGTTCCTACCATGGCAGCAACGTGTTTCCAACACGTTCCTACCATGGTGGGAAAGTGTCTCCAACACGTTCCTACCATGGCAGCAACGAGTTTCCAGCACGTTTTTACAATGGCAATAAAGTGTCTTTGACACGTTTCTACCATGGAAATAACGTGTTTTTGGCACGTTGCTTCCATGTTTGCAATTTATATTCAGGTGGTTGTGCTCCTGGCTCCTGCTATAGTATGTCGCGGTGGCCGTGCTTCTGTTGCAGTTCGTCATGGGTCGTGCTCCTGCTACAATCCGTCTCAGGTGGTGCTTTTGCTACAGTCTGTTAAGGGGTGGAGGTGCTCCTGCTACAATCGGTGGTGGTTTTGCTGCCTTCAATTGAAGGAGAGAGTAAAGAAAGTGAGAGACTAGTGGAAAAATCTCTATTAGCATCGTGCATTTTGGGCTATTAGCATCGTGCATTTTGGGCTATTAGCATCATGCATTTTGGGCTATTAGCATCGTGCCTTTGGCGTTACAAATGCAACAGTTACAAATAATAAACTTATTTGGATCGTGCCTAAGGCACGATACAAATAGCCTAGTATTTGGATCGTGCCTTTGAAGGCACGATACAAATAGCCTAATATTTGGATCGTGCCTTTTGAAGGCACGATACAAATATTGATCCAAATAGCTTTTTTTTGGCATGCTATGAGCATATATATACATAAACATTAAATAGGAGACAAATCATTTCATATGCATAAAAATTTCAATTTTATTAATTTTTCTTGTTATTAATACAGAACAATAGTATTTGAAATAAATCATACAATACAAACTATACAAATTAATATATTATTGAAAACATACCTCTAAAAATACATTAAAAATTAATAAGTTATTCCTTTATAAAACTATACAAAATAAACTGTAAAACTTACATAAAAAAAAAATTCAAAAATTACATAAGAATACTTCTTGCGCGCCTCTTCTTCCATTGAGACTCATCATCCATTGAACCTACATCATCCATTGAACCTTACATTATATTAAATTAAAAGTAAACTACCAAATTTTATCATTATATTAATTAACATAGAGACCAAAACCCATCTTAAGAAATATTTTACATACTTTAAATTAGGTATACTCACCGAGTGCATATCAAACCCATTATGATTCATGTATCTATAATAATCATTCCACATGTTTATCATTTCATCATAGGCTGCACAAAATCATAAAAAAGGACTTAGCACATAAATAAGTACAATTAACCTATATAATCATTACTAAACTAAAGCTCCCAAAAGCAGAAAGTGTTAGAGTGCTTATTCAAGTCTCATTTTCTAATTTATATATTCTACTTTCATTTTGCTCTTTGTCAAAATGTTTTCTTTATCACTTCTAAAGCCTTAGGATAAATTATATCACTCCATTTAGAAGCTATTGAATGAAGCTTCTCAATTACCTCTGCTGGCAAAGAATTATCTGTATCTGTTTTTAGAGTATCTGAGGTACCCATTACTTGAATGCAATACCTTTTCTGCAAATATCTTCTAGTACAAGGGAAACAATTAGAATGAATTAAAATTACAGAAATTAACCTTTAAAGTAAAACTTGATTCAAGATACACAGCTACACTCAATTGCAATATCGGTTGCCGCAGTAGTAATGATTAACTCTGCTCAGAAAGAAAACAATGAGGTAATAAGGCTAGCACATCCATTAACCTATGTAGTACCAGCTAAAGTACTAAGTAGACAACCATATATGAAACAGTGAAGACTGAAAAGACAAGAACTAATATATATATATATATATATATACATACGCAGCAACTAATATTACAGATCTTATAACCTAATGCAGCAACTAACAGCTGCGTAAAAAAATCCACCATGGAGTAGACTGACCACAACAGGGGGGTGGGGGGAGGACCTACCTACTACAGCAACACATAACAATCCCTGCACCAAACAACAATAATACAACTTCTCCAACTTGAGTTTCACATCCTACAGAACAACCCATGCACAAAACTAGGAATAAATAAGGGTTCAAAATACAATAGAAATGAATATATAGATCAATATAATAAATAAAACTACAAAAGTATTTTGGCAAACCCTGTTCAGTAAATATATAATGTAAATTAATGATGCATTATCAATTGATATATACAATTGCAAGCATAAGTTTGAATCCGGTGGAGCAATTAAACGTTACAAATCAATCTATCATAAAATGCTTATAAATTCTATCAACGACAGACTAAAAGCTAAACTAGACACTATGAAAATGTGTGTCATAGGAGACCTGAAAGTAAATTACATGCATATCAATTAAGAAAAATTGTATATATAATATTACAGAGTATATATCAATCAGGATTTGATGGCCAAAATAATCCATCTTTGCAATACAAACTCCCTACCTTTGTACTAATTTATCCTTTCAACTTCCCCAAAAATGGAGAATGGAAACGATAACATGCCACACTTCAAGTTGAGTTGTATTAATAACACATTATTATTAATGCATTATTGTTTAATCTTGGTCAAATTTGTGGAATCACTGGCATTGAACAAACAAAACCCAATTAATTAACTAGGAAAATATCACTGCCGATAATTGGAAATAATTTATCAGCATGCTTTTACTGATTAATTGATTATGTATTGCCACAGGGTATCTTAATCTATCATTATAAAAGCTCCTTTTTTCACCTTTTTTTCCTCTTTTCAGATAATATGTTTAATCACTTAAAGGATGAACCATCAAAACCCTTTCAAATACCTAGCTAGTTGAATTTGATTCAACCATAAAATCAATTAATCAAAGAAGAAATTTATTAGGATGAAAAAAATTAAACCTAAATGAAAACCCTAACTCAAATAATTCAACAATAAAATCAAATCCTTAACAACAAAAAAAATTGAAATTTCAGGGGCTTTTGTTAAGGTTACATACGTGGTTATGGTGGTATAGGAAATGGTGGTGGTGGTGGTGGCCAGGTCGCCGTTGTGCTGATGCAGGAGCTAGGAATGTGGTCTTGCTCGCCGTCTCTGTGGTGCAGATGCTGTCGTTGTGCTCCTCGTCGCCATGGTGGTGGTGAAGAACTGAAGATAAGCAGCAACAACGAAGAAACAGGCAGGTCGTCGTCGACTTTGTGGTGGTGTTACTGGTTGATGGTAGCAACGATATAGTGAAGCAGCAACGAAGGAGAAGTAATGAGACACGGTTTTGTACAGGAGAAGAAATGAGAATTGGGGAAATTTCTAAGGAGTCCGTTATTATTTCCTTTGAATTTTTTTGGATCGTGCTTAAAATGCACAATCTAAATAATTGTTATTTAGATCGTGCCTAAAAACGCACGATCTAAATACCTAATTTTTGGATCATGCCTTAAAAAGCACAATCCAAATAACTATTATTTGGATTGTGCCTACAAACGTACGATACAAATAAGTAGTTATAATATTTACAAATAACAATTTTTTTACTAGTATGCGGCTATCTTTAATGAGATGATAAGGGCTACTCCTCTGCCAATGGCCCGGGTGATTTTTTATTTTTTATTTTAATATAAATGGATTAATTGAGTTTATTATTTATTTTTTTTAAAATGTAACTGGGTTGTTAAAAGGGTAAGGGTAGTATTGGAATGAATTGTTAAAATACGGGCGGTATACACTAAACACTTGCGGTGTTTAGTAATACCCGAAATATATTGCCATACTCCAAAAGTTAAATATGTACTTAGATGTTTAGCGATTCACAAAATGTCTTCATCACATAGGCCTTGTTCTTTAGGACTTAAAAGCTACAATAATCACATCATACATTATTATTATTATTATTATTATTATTATTA